>VWPU01005636.1:0-33515 GCA_013398955.1 Callaeas wilsoni | reverse complement strand
TGCGGGCAGCGGCGGGGGCCGCGCCCGGCACACGGCGGCGGAACGGAGCCGAGCCGAGCGGGCAGAGCCGAGGTGAGCGGCCGGGCCAGCCCGGAGGGTGCGGGGGTGCGGGCCCGGGCAGCCTCAGGTGCGGCGCCTGCGAGGGAGAGGCGGGCAGGGCTGCAGCCCCGCCGCCGGGAAAGCTGCCTCAAGCCGGGCCTTCCCTTGCCGGCAGCGGCGCATCCCGCTCCGCGTCGTGCCGGGATGCTGCGGGCGGGGTGCGGGCCAGGCCGGGTCCCTGCCGGGGTCCGGCGGCTCGGCGGAGGCACCGCGCTCCCAGACGGCAAGGAGCGCAGCGGAGTGCGGGGAGGCGGCAGCGCCAGCCGCGTCCTGCGGGCGGGATGAGGCGGCCCCCGGGATCCGTAGCCCCGGGGATCCGTAGCCCCGAGCTCCGGCAACACATTGAACTGCCAGGCTGTGATTTGAGGGAGACGATTTACATTAGAGGGAGAATGTGGAGAGAGCCAGGAACAACTTGGAATGGGTCCTCGCATATTTCTGTGGTTATTTTTGGAGTACCGTCATATGGCAGGAGGTGGGCTCTGGAGGTATCCTTGAGCTCAGCATTTTCTCCATAGGCTGGTTACCCGGGAGATTGTACTAGAGGACCTACGTGGCCCTTTCCCCATCAATGGTTTCCATATTTCTCATCACTGTTTCTCTGGTTGTTTCCCGGGGTATTGTTCCCTCCGGCGTGCCCGGCCCTCAGCCTGTCTCGGTGAGGACTCTCCTGTGGGCAAACAATGGTCGGGGTGTGCTGGCTGGGCAGTCACAGTGCGCTGCAGGCGATGGCAAAGCTGTGCTTCATTCAGCTGTGGATGGTGTGAGGTGACTCCTGATCAGCCTCTTCTCCACTGCTGTGGGTGAGGTGTGGCTTCTCCAGCATCCCCAGAGAGACCAGCCCATGCATCCGTCTCCTTCCTACACTTAGCTGGCACTTTCCCTCCACCTTTCTCATGCTATGCTTGTCCAAAGGGATTTTTGCTCCTGAAAAACTCCGGATGTGGGAAGCGCATTGTTACTCTGGTCTCTTCATTGTAGATCTCCACATCCACGGGAGGGCTCTGGCTGTGTCAGGCCCCTTGGACCATGGCTGGAGGGCAGCTCTGGTGGCCTTCAGCTGCTTGTCCTTGTTGCCATCGGGCAAGTTTGGAAGTGAGGGAAGGCTGCCTGGCTTTGAGTGATGGTCCTTGCAAGAAGGGAATTAATTACTCTTTAATGATGTTGGTTTAGAGTCTGGCTTGGCAGGCACGGAGCCCATCTGTGGAGCTCCCTGGGGTGCTCGGAGCCATGCTCTCCATGAGGACCTGCCTCTGCTGCATGCACGGATACAGGCCATGTTCTGGAAGCTGTGGCAGGTCCAGAGCATTCCCTCCTTACCCAGGGATAGCCTCCGTGTTTGGAATCAAGGACCAGGGTGCAGCTGTCTCCTGTGGGGTGTGAGTCCCTCTGGGAGGGGAGGATTCCCATCTCCTCTCCTCTTCCCACCATCCCTGTGCCATGCGAATTGTTTTCCTCAACACAGCCTATGTTTGGCCGCCTTTGGCAGGGGGTGGGTTCTTCCCCTGCTGCTTTGGCTGCTTGCGGATGTTGTGCCTAAAACTGTCCAGAATCTTTTATTTTTATCAGTTTTTGAGATGTGAGCATTCTCCAGAACTCTTTGGGGAGATGTTTTGGTCTGGAGGAAGCATCTAGAAAGGGTTTCTGAAGTCCAGTATTGGATTTCTGGGCTAAAGGTATGAGTGTAGCAGAAAGCCCGTGTTCCGGGGGTGCAGAAGGGGAAGGTTTTGGTGCCTTCCCTGTGCAGCGGAGACACAGAGTGTGCTGGGCCCCCTTCCCTGGGCTGCTGCCATGGTTGTCACCACCACCACAACCTTCCAGGGTAGGTGTCTCCTGGCATGTGATATCTTTGTGGCCAGGAGGGCTGGCTGGCTTCGCTGAAGACGTAACTGCCGTATAGAATGGGGAAAATCCTAAAAATCAATTTTCTTCCCCCAGGCAGCTGAGCTCCCTGTTAAGCTCTGGATGATGACCTTGGTCCTGGTGAGGAGCTGGATCCCTCATTGATTTACAGAATAATATTAAGGCTTTCTGCGGCAGCAACGAGCCCTCATCCCGCAGGGGACTCCAGCGTCACTCTGGGCATCCTGCCTGCCTTCCCTTCGCTCCAGCACTGCTGGGGACTTCTGCTTTCCTACAGGAGGCTTCCAGATGCACAGACCAGTCAGGTGCCTGACTAATTCTGTTCCTAACAAAAAGAAATCTTTCCCATAACTAATTAGGATTTCTGAATTAGGAAGCTGCTGAGAATGACCTATCGGTTAAAGGGCAGGGGGTGGGCTTGGCTCTTCCTGGCCTTGCTCTGAGCTTCCTGGTCAGAATCACAGACATTACTGCAGTGTCCTTTGCCTTAATTCTCTTTGGCTATGCACTTGGGCTATTTCCCTGCTGCCTTGGGCACGGTGCTCCGGCGCCGAGTGACAGCTGGGACGCCGATGGGGAGCGCGTGTGCGCGAGGAAATGGGCTCAGTACGGGCTCGGCTCCGCGCGGAGCTGCGTGGGTGGCTGCAAGGCCTGGGTGTAGTAGACTTTCATGTGGTGCCTGTCACTTGGAGGTCTGAGCTGAGCCTGAAGCTCCCTCTGCCAAAGGAGAAACACAAAACAGTGGCAGTTCCCAAGTCCCTGGCTGCTGGGAGCTCCTTCGCAGGGAAACTTGTGCAGCTACAAATACCTGAGTCTCACACAGCACCTAAAAATGTGCTGGTGCTGGGGCAGTGACAGCGATGGCTGTGTGGCTCATTGTTCTCATTAGAGCTCTGAGTCAGCAGGTTTGGGTTTGTCACAGCCCGTGCAGGTCTCTGGTGCTGAGCAGCGAGGCTGGCCCTGAGCATGCTGCGGGGGGATGTGGGGTTTGAGCCTGGACTCACAGGCACCGGGAGCTTTTGCTCTCCCTTGAGCCTGGAAGGAGTTGTGTCTGTGTGAGCTGGAGGACAGCCTCCCTCGGGAACCCCTTCCAGCCCCCTGTGCCATCCAGGGCTATAAAGTCAAGCATCACTGTTGCTGGCCAGGCTTCCTGGTCTGGTCCTTCATCATACTCTTGTCTGGATTACAGGAGGTGGAAAGTGTGGTGGGAGAAGACTGTCTTTGATGGGGACCTGTTGCAAGGCTTCCC
Organism: Callaeas wilsoni; assembly: GCA_013398955.1. Lineage (NCBI taxonomy): Eukaryota > Metazoa > Chordata > Aves > Passeriformes > Callaeidae > Callaeas > Callaeas wilsoni. The sequence goes on along the minus strand of VWPU01005636.1, from coordinate 30,304 downwards.
CGTGGCTGCAGATCCAGCTTTCCTCTCCTTCCAGCCCTTGAGTGGAAGCTTGTGGGTTGTCCAGGACCTGAGTGTGTCTTCAAGTGAAGAGGAGGAAATCTGGGCAGCCACGTTTTCCAGTGCAGAAACAGTGACTGCTTCCTGCAGCAGCTCTCCTGTCCACAAAGCATGTCCCTGGTGCAAAGCAGGGTGCTGGGCCCAGGCCCTGTGGATGTCCCTTGTCTTGGATGACAGCCGCTCCCTCTGCCCTGCCTTGCTTGAAGGGGATGAACTGTTTGGGGATGTGTGGAACCATAGAATCATGGCTTTGGGTTAGAAAGGACCGTAAAGTTCATCTCATTCTAATCCTCCTACCATGGGCAGGGACACCTTCCACTATCCCAGGGTGCTCCAAGCCCTGTCCAGCCTGGCCTTGGACACTTCCAAGGATCCAGCGGCAGCCACAGCTTCTCTGGGCAACCTGTGCCAGGGCCTCAGCGCCCTCACAGGGAAGGATTTCTCCCTAATATCCAATCCTAAGAAGAGCTGTTGGGCTGAAGTTTGGTACAACTGGGACAGGAGTCAAGGTTTGCTCTCCTTGCGCTGGGCAGGGAGTAGTGGGACTGTGTGGAATGAGACAGACATCCCAGAGCCCTGGATGGGTGATTTGGTACAAATTCTTGTGTCTGCTTGTCCCACTACACAGCTGAGGTGCTCTGGATGCAGCTCAGAGTTGTCAGTGTCCTGACTGGCGTGTGCACACCCCTGAGCCCACTCATACACCCTTCCCAGGAAGGGGAGCAGCAGACAGAGCCTTAAAATCTGGATGATAAATCTCTGGAAGAGGATTTTCTTTCCGTCTCCTGCTGATGGTCTGTCTTGCCCTCTGCAGGGCAATCCTGGCTCCCTGGGGTCTCAGCAGTGCCCCGGGCCACGTCTGCCTCACGCAGGAGCTGCCCGTGGCCAGCAGCAGCTGCTCAGCACCCCGGGCCTGGCGGGATCACAGCGCCAGGGGCACACTGGGCTGACCCTGACCCTATTGTGCTCAGAACACGAGACAAATGAGGCTGAAGCTGCAGATCTGTGGCTGCCAGCAGGTCAGCAGTTTCAGTCGGGCACTTGGCCTCTTTGTGGCAGTGAAATGTGGCCGCAGGTCGGGCTCTGCTTCATCCCCCTTTCCGTGCCCAACCCACTGCCCACCAGCTGTAACTGGACGCTGGGACCAGCTCACTGGGTCTTGCTGTCCCCGAGCCCTCCTGGGATCTGAAGGCCGCTGCTCCTTGGCGAGGAGCTGGTGCTGGGGTGGGAAGCAGGAGCAGGTGCTGCACCAGTGTAAAGCGCATCCTGCATCTGAGGCGATGCTGAATGGGGATTCACAGCCTAGCCCTGCTGCCAGGTTCCTCCCACCGGCTCCTTCCTCCCTCTGCTCCTACTAACCCACTGCCGGGGCCCCTCGCTGCCTGGCAGCAGCGGAGATGTCTGCTGGTATCCTTCCCCGAGCATCAGATGGAGAGGAAAACACAGGGTGGAGTCAGCTCTCGCACAAAGGAAATGTTGAGGTATCGTTTCTGCCTTCCATGCACTTTTTGGGTGGCTGGGGAGAGATTAAACAGGATCTTAACACATTCACAGCCCCCTTCCCACCTCATTTTCCTGTGAATCTGTTGCTGTCATGGTATCTTTTGGATGATATTTTTAGCTTTGCCTTTTCCTTTTTTTTCCCCCTCCTCTCCTCGTATCAGGCTTTTGAAAGGAAACACGTTTCTATGGGAGAACAGAATGAGCCATTTCATGAGACATTTTGTTATGGGCAGAAGGGCCGGGAAATCTGATTGTGTGTTTGAAATGACACATTCCCCTTTGTAATCAGCTAATCGGCCTGGCTGGGGTGAGTGCCAGCAGCGAGGCGTCCCAGCCGGACTGGAGGCGGGCGGGGATGGACCAGCCCCTCGCATCCTCCCTCGGCCCATCCCGACGGGACCATCGCCCGGGTGGCCACACGTGAAGGGCTGCGGTGCTGGCAGGGGGGTCCTGCAGGTTTTTCTCCCAGTGATCCCATGGGAAGCACTGCTCTGTGCATGAGGGAAGCAGCTGGGTGTTGTAATGAGGTGCGCTTTGTATCTGGCAGTCTGTGCCAGCAGGAGCCCCGTGGAGTGCAGGGATCGTGGCACCTGGCAAAGCTTTGGGGCTCTGCTTTGCTGATGCTGAGAGGGATGTGGCAAAGGACTCGAAGTGGGACAGCGGTTGTTGGACAGCTGAGGCTGCTGCTCACTGTGGGAAGGTGCCATTTTTGACAAGGATACAGGCTAATGTTGATGGTGAACTTTGTCAGGGGAAAATTCCAGCTTGAATTTTCAGCAGTGTTTTCCTTTAGGAGATTTACTCAAGTCCTGATAGATGAAGGTACTGTGGAGTGAATTGGCCAGAACAAGCCTCCTGTGAGGGCTGATCTGGCTCTGGGTATGCATGTCCCTACATGAGGCAGGGGCTGTTACTTCTGCAAATTCCCTGGGGCTGTTCTTCAGGGAACCAAGGAATGCTTCCTGCTGGTAGGGCATGGTGGCCAAGGTAGCATAACATCTCTGGAAGTGTCCAAGGCCAGCCTGGATGCGACTTGGAGCATCCTGGTCTAGTGGAAGGTGTCTCTGCCCATGGCAGGGGGTAGAACGAGAGGGGCTTTGAGGTCCCTTCCAACCCAAACCATTCTGGGATTCTATGGGATGAGTAAATCGCTGCTTGTCACCCTGGTCTGGTGCAAGACCCATCTGTAAGAAATGCAGCTGACTTGGGGTGACCGAGGAAAGGGACACAGGATGTACAGAAGGTGCCCATGCTGTGTCCCTGAGGGGACAGGGTCACTGTCAGCTCTCCTGGCCACCTCCAGACTGACAGAGCTTTGGAGCTCAGTCCCACTCCAGGCAGGCATGGGAAGGCCATGGTGGTGTGGTCCATGGATTGGTCCCAGGTGTGGTCTATGGACCCCTCCGTGTCTCCTGGGCTCCTCCCCAGCTGCACACCCTGCCCTGGATGTGCTCCTGCTCTGGTGGAGTGGACACTATAAGTCCTTGTCCCTTGGTTGGACCCTTCGGCAGGTGTGCAAGGTTCTGGTCTAAATCTGAGTGAGGTGCAGGGCTCCTTCCTAAGCCCAGCCAGCAGTGCCTTCATCCGTGTGCCACCATGTCCCAGCGCCTGTCCCCAGGCAGCATCATGCCAACCTGTCAGGGCCAGGCTAGCTGGTTGCGATGACGAGGTGGTGACGATGTGGGTCACTGTGGGATGTTTGTGAGCTCGGGGCAGTGTCTGTGGCCAAGATGCTGTCCACACCAGCCTGGTGCCGGCAGAGCTGCGTGGCAGGAGGTCGGGGTGCAGTCTGGCGTGGATTTCTGCTCGCAGGAGCGTGATGGGGAGCTGCTGTTTGTGGGCAGAAGTGAGGAGGGTTGGGGGAGGCCTCGCTCCCACCACCGGTGTTCTCAGAACACTTCATTAATATGATCCTAATTGATGCAGTGTCTCACATCCCAAAATGGCCATAGCTCAGAGCCTGGTGGCTGCGGCCTCTCACAGGGCAGGAGGGATGGTCTGAGGCTGATGGGCAGTGGCAGGGGCTTTGTTTGGCAGTGTCAGCACAGGCAGGCTGGGGAGTGCTGAGTTCCACTGCCCTGCCTGTGGTGGCTGCATCCTCCATCCTCCCTCACAGCAGGAACAGGATGCAGCCCTGGGAGCCTCGGCTCCTTTGGGGATCCGTGGAAAGCTGGCTGCTCTCACACCTGCCTGCCCATCTCTGCTGGGCATCTATCGATCCCCCCTTGAGCTGGGATGAGAGAAATCTGAGCACACAAACCTGGAAGCAGCATGGAGTACCCACAGAAATCTCTGGGCTCAACAGAGAACGAGCAGGGCCGTGGAGGCTGCACCGAAGTGGGAAGAGAATCCCACAGATCCCCATGTGTGACCTTTGTCTGCAGCTGAGGCCAGCAGCTGCTGCTATTGGAGTCCATTCTGTGGATTAGCTCAACCTGTTGGGGCACCCATGTGCTGGAGAGACGGAGCCCTTCTCATGGGTCTCTTGGTCTGCTCTGGCTCCTGAGCCTCTGAGCAGGGGCATCTCTGTGAGCAGAGGAGGCGGGTGAAGCAGAGGGAGGTTTGTCTGGGCTCTAGGATGGAGTGATGTGGGCACGTAGGTACTGGCATGGGACAGCAGCCCCCACACACCAGTGGCATCCCTGAGTCTGTGGACAGTCACACGGGGACACACATCCAGCTCTGCTGCTGGGCACTGGCGTGGGAGTGCTCAGGCCCCGTGACAGTGGCCCTGCGGTGCCTGTGGGTGGGGAGACCCAGAACTGTGGGTGCCACCAGCGCTGGAGCTGGGCACAGGGGTGCCCTCCGTGGCCATCCAGCCCTGCTCCCCACACCCCAGGACAGCTGAGCCAGTAAAACCACATGGCTGGGAAGGAATCTCTGCCCCCTGGGCAGGGGTGTAGGGGAGTGTATGCAGAACCAGCACATGGTGACATCCTGCCTGTGCTTCCCTAGGGTGACAGACACAGGAAAGGGCCACGCAGGTGGTGGCTGTGACCCCCTCCTCGTCACCTTATCTCTCATGCAGATCACCTGCTCAGAGGTGGGTTTGTTTCCTTGGAGGTGCTGAAGCTCACAGCCTTATTGCATCAGGTTTTCTGGCTCGGTCCAGAAGAAAAGTGGAGCAGCTTTTGTGCCTCTTGGGAAAGCTGCTGTGGGTCGGTGTTGCTCAGGGCAGGCTGTCGGCTGCACACAGCTGATGTTTGCTTGTGGAGAGTGAAAGGATTTTGCTGAATCCATGGGAGAGGTGGGAGCTTTGCATAGACCTGCTTTGCTTCTGCCTGGGGGGAGGCTGGGCCTTGCCTGTCCAAGGTTGTTTGAAAATTAACCCTTGGAAAAGTGGGAGGTATCCCTCCTGTGCTAGACCGTGCTTCCTCCTCTGTGTCACTGTAGTGCCGCTGGGCAGATTCTTCTCCCTTGTTAGGTGCGGTTGTCATGTAAAAAGTGCCTCTGAAAATGCCGTTGCAGGCTGGGGCTGTCCCTGTTCACACTGCTGATTTTCCTCCTGCCGTGCCGGAGCCGCCGTGGCCGAGGGAGCGGGGCTGGCTCTGGGGGTCCCGCACCCCTGCCCTGCGCCGCGGCCCGCAGCCAGAGCCCTGCCGACCAGACGCTGCCCTCGGCGTCCCCGCGAGCCACGGGGATGGGTGACAAAGGGGTGGCACAGATGGCCTGAAAGGAGACCTTGGGCCATGCCCAGAGGATCTGGTGGCACTCGGAGGTGTGTGGGCTCTGTGGCACTGCTGTAGTAAATATTTGCTGTTCTCCGGGAAGGAGCAGGGCTGGCTGCACATCAGGAGAGCAAAACGACATCTAAAGCAATCCACAGCTCCCATTTCCAGCAGGGAGATTTGTATGGAATCCAAACGCAGCACTGGAGCCAGGCAGGCACCCTCTGGTGACAGCTGTAGCTGTCCTTCCAAGCCCTTGCCATCATCTCTCGGAAGGTCTTTTTCCTTCTTTTTAACCAAATCTTATTTCTTCTTTGCAGGTTGTGAATCGTGCCCGAGCCAAGCGCTGAGAGCAGCCCCTGGAAGCAGCGTGAGTTTATCCTGAAAGCTTTTGTTCTCCTTTCTACATCCCACATGAGGTTGAATGGATTTTGCAGCACAGAAAAGGCTGCTCAGCACGGAGAGGTGCTGCAGGGTGAGGCTCGTCTGCCAGGAACCCCTGGGAATCTGACCTGCTCCCACCAAAACACCAAACTGCTGTGCTTGGGCTTGTTGTGGCTTTCTTTGTGTTGGGATTGCTTCCTAGTTTAGCTGGGACTTGGGCAACAGCCCCTTTGCCAACAGAAAGGCTCCTACAGGCTGCCCGAATCCCTGTCCGCTGACAGAGCGGGTTTGGGATGTCACGCTCAGCGTTGGGTTTCCCTGCTCTGGGTTTCTGTGGTCTCTTTTGTATGGAGCACCTGAGAAAGGCAGCATGTTTGCAAACCAACTGTGATGTTTTGCTGGCTGTGGATCCCTGCCGAGGGCTCAGGTCCCTGGGCTCATGAGGCTGGGCGCAGCTGGCCTGAGGTGCATCCCGGGAAGGCTGGCACGGCCGGGCAGCTGGGAGTGAAGCACAGGAGAGGTCTGAGCTGCAGAATTCAATTGCTGTGATGCTTGAAAGAGTCGAGGGCTTGTGGTCCAGGCCTTTTCAGGGACCTCAGAGTCCCTCCAGCTGGTTGGACTGCTCCATTTCAGAGCCCCATTGCACAGCACAGTGGCATCCATGTGAAACCAGATGTGAGCTGCTTCCAGCGGCCATTGAGGGCTGGGGATGGCTGGGGGAACAAGGTCTTGCTTCTGCTTTGGCTCTCTGACCTGCAGAGTGAGGTGAGCCTGGGCAGAGCTGCAGCATGACCCTCACTCTGGGCTGAGGTGGGAGGACGATGTCCTTATCTAAAAATTGGGATGAGGAGTTCCATAGCTGCACCCTGCTGTCCTGGCTCTTTCCCAGGTGACAGAAGTGTAGTGTGCATAATAGGGCTCAGACCCTGCTGCCCACGGTGTTTGGCTTCTGCCCACACGAGGCAATGGGTGCAGATTCTTCATCCAGAGGTTCCACACCCAGAGGGTGCTGGGGCACTGACCAGGCTCCCCAGGGAATGGTCACAGCTTCACGGCTGCCAGAGCTCCAGGAGCATTTGGACAATGCTCCCAGGCATGGGGTGGGATTTTTGGGGTGTCTTGTGCAGGGCCAGGAGTTGGACTGGATGATCCTTGTGGGTCCCTTCCAGCTCAGGATATTCCATGACTCTATGGGTGTGGATGTGGGCAGGAGATCTGAGTCTCTGCTGAAGGCTGTGATGGGCTGCTCTGATGGGCTCCCCAGGGCTAGAGCTGGCTCTGGCTTGGAGCAGGGCAGGTCTCTATGTTTTATGAGCAGTTTCTCACCAGCTCTCCTCCTCCAGGCACTTTGCAAGATGCAAACTCCACCCATGCCCAGGGGTGCAGGTCTGCAGGGAGAGCCAGGAGAATGGCACGGTTTCTTGTCCTGCCTTTGTGTGCTCAGGAGTTCGGGAGCAGGGTGACCAGTCTGGAGTTGGTTGAGGCAGAGCTGCAGGCCCAACATCAGTAGTGGATTTCATGTGCTCCTGCATGGCTTCAGTGTCCCTCGAGGGTGGGGTCAGGATGCCCTGGGCTCTGTGCTGGGCTCTGTACCAGGAAGGCTGCCTGGGAGGCTGGGTACCCATGTGGGAGTGTTCTGCTCCTGGGCGATGCCACCGGGAAGATTGCCCCTGGATGGGGTGCAAATCCCTGTTGGGGTCCCCCATGCTGGGATGGCATGAGGAGCAGGAGGACATGTGCCATCCGTGTGGTGACCCTGGTACCCAGCCAACCCCTTGCCCTTGCTGGTGGCTTTGGTGACCCAGGTGCAGCTGGGGGGACGTGGCCCAGGTCTGGGTGTCTTTGGTTTCACAATTCCCCCTTGTACCTCATGAGTGCTGGGACTCGAGGCAGCTGCAGCAGAGCTGCTCTGTGTCCCTGCGCTCCGGGCAGGCTCTGCCAGCCTGTGGCGGTCCCCTGCAGCTCCCAGCTCCCCCACAGGTCTGGACAGGCAGATCCTTGCCAGCACAGCCTGGGCCAGCTGCTGCTGTGTGCCCAGCGAGGTGTCCCCCCGCTTCAGGAAGAGTTGGTGACACTTAGGTTGTGGCACGGTGATTGTGCTGGCAATGAGTTTCTCCTGGCTCTGGATTCCAGCAGCTTCCTCACAGCTGGTGCGGAATCCCACCTCCTGGGCAGGGTTCCTGGCTGCTGGGATTGGGTGGGGACTGATTCCTTGGGAGCTTGCTTGAAGGAAATGGTCACCCATCAGTTGGCTTGATGGTCACTGTAGGTCCCTTCCAACTGAACTACCCCGTCCTCCTCAATGTGGTGCACAGGGTGTCACCATTACCTTGGGGAAAATGACACTTTGTCACCACTTTAGACCCTGACAGGGCCCCTGTGGGGCTGCAGAGCAGAGGATGATGATGGTGGGGAGACTGCTTGGCCCTTCCTTTGGAAGGAAAGAGAAGATGGAGGAAGGCAGGGCTGAGCCTGTGCCTGGACTGGGCTCTTATTGGTGGCTCTCCGTGCTCTGGGTGCAGTTCCCCTCCTCAAGCTCGTCTCCTCTTCCAAACCACTGCTTCCCAGGGTGTCTGGCCCTGTGTTCTTCTTGCCCAGGGAGCAGCTGATCTCCCCTGGCTGCCACATCCCAGCACAAGGCAGCTGAACCCGTGGTGTCTGCCTTCCTCTGCAGGCAGGAAGAAGGATGGGAAGAGTTCTCTGCCAGTCACTGGCAGGGGAAGAGCATTTCCTCGTGAGGGGTGTTTCACAAGGGCTGCAACACCCCTACCTGCCCCTGGAGTGCTGCCCAGGTGCCTTGCTGGTGCTCCACAGTGGGCAGTGGCATCTGAACGGGGTTCCCCAGGGCGCTGGCTGCTGCCATCACAGCCTTTGGTTCAATCTCTTTCCTCTGCTGCACCAGAACATGCCAGGGCTGTGCTCTGGTGCCATCCCTCTGTGAGGGTTGGAGTAGGAGGGGGTGAATGGCTGCAGGGCTGGTGGTCCTGGTCCCTGCCTAGGCTGACTGCTCCACTTGGCTGTGGCACCCTTTGGACAGTGACTCCCCATCCCAAAAAGCACGAGGGGTCAGCAGGGCAGGGCCCCCTCCCGACACGGCCGCTCCGTCCCCCAGGCAGCACCCTGGAGCTGTCGGGATGTGTCGCTGGAGCGGTTCAGTCCCATAGCTCTGCTCACAAGCAGTTTTCAATGCCTGCAAAGCTCAGGTGAACATGGAGCACCTGCTGAGGTGCCGTCTCAACACCACGGGCAGGATTAGGTCTTTATAAGAGGAATTGGCCCAGGACACTGCACAGATCCCCTCTGGCCTGAGAAAAGCTGGCAGGCTGTTTCATGGAGTAGTTGGGAGGATGAGGCTGTTCTGTGCTCCCTGCCCTCCACCCCTCACCACAGCAGGACCCTGGCAGGGCTGACAGCCCCGGCAGAGCTGGCACAGCCAATGGCAGAAGCTGGCAGTGCTGCCTGCAGGTACCAGGGCAGTGCCCTGCCTGTCCCTGACCTGCCCTGCCCCGGGGCTGCTGCTGCACTTTCCTCTTGATTTGGAGCCCATCCTGGCTGCAAGACATGCCTGGGTCAACGAGTCTTGCTCTGTGCCATCCCAGCTGCTTGGGCTGAGCAAACAGGTTTGTGGTATGTGGCAATGTGGGCCCCGAAGGCTGGGGGAGCTGCCAGCTCCCTCAAACTCTTGGGAAAGGCTGGCTGCTGGCCAAACCCCTGCTTGCCTTGACTGAGCCTTTAACCTCTTGTGCATCACAGCACTCAGGAGCTGGGCTTCCCCCATGCTGGGTCACAGCGGGGCAGACTGGGATGTCCACCCACATCTGACCCCTGTGCCCGGCTGTTGGAGCCTCCTTTGCCCAGAGCCACGCTGGGACCTCGCCACTCCTTTGGCATGCAGGGCTATGTGGTGAGGCAACAGGAGCTGGCTTTCCTGGGAAGATGCAGCTTTGCTGCTCTGATGGCCCTGTGCTCGCCCAGGCCCTTAGCAGGTGATGGAGAGCTCTGTTCCCACCTCATGTCCCACCCCATGTTCCACCCTTCCCTCTGCTCTTGGCCAAGGTTTTGAAGGGCTGGGCTGGGCTCCTGCCTTGCTGCACTGGGGATCCCTGTGGGGCTGGGTGGAGAGGAAGAGCTGTCTGCTCTCAGATCCCTGCGGAGGAGGATTTGCCACCCGGGACTGGTGTTTCAACAGCTTTTCTGGCACAGCAGGGCCCAAGGGATGTGGAGCTGTGGGCAGCATCTGAGCAGGCTCAGTGTGGCCTGGGGATCTGCATGTCTTGCTCCCAGGGGAACAGCAGAGGCTGGACCGTGCTCAGGAGAGCACCTGGCCCTGATGCAGGTGTGCTCTGGGGCATCTCTTCCAGTAGCACCTCTCTGGCTTCTTCCAGCCTATTTCCCACAACCCTTGCTGTTCTTTCCTTTTTCTGGGACCCCCTGTGTGGCAGGAAGGACACTTGGTGGGATGCTGGAAGACTGGTGGGGCATTGGAGGGAGTTCTGCACTGTGGAGGAGCTTTCAGAGCCTCAGGCCACTGGGCTTGCTGGATGAAGCGTGAGGTTGGGTCTTGATGCCACTGGTGTCACCTCTCTGGCTCCCATGTGCACGCTGTCCTTCAAGGTAGCCAGTGCTGAGACAGTGTTGTCACTCTAACTGCTCTTCCTTCCCACTTTCCTCCAGCCAAAATCCCAGTGTTTGCCAGTACAGCCACTGCTGTGGGGGCAGGTGGAGTGGGCAGGAGCGCTGCTGCTCCCTGGACAGTGCCGCAGCACTTCCCATTCTGCACTGCAAGGTTGTGCTTTGTGATGGATTTTGGATGGCAAATTGGGGATGGATGAATTTGGAAGGATGAGGGAAGGAGAGGGCTGCCCTAATCCTACTCTGGATTCAGCTCGGCTTTTGTGCACAAGCCTGCTCAGCTGCAAGTGAGAAGGTACCCGAGTTGCCAGGGAGACAGAGCCGTGGGATGTGGCGGATGCTACGGCCGTGCAGGGAGGATTGTGTCACCCTTTTGCTGCCACCAGGGACAGCCCCAGTGACAGTCCCTGACTGGACTGTGTCACCCTTTTGCTGCCACCAGGGACAGCCCCAGTGACAGTCCCTGACTGGACTGTGTCGCCCTTTTGCTGCCACCAGAGACAGCCCCAGTAACAGTCTCTGAGTCTGTTGCAGGGGACATAGTGCTGAGCCATGTGTGTGCCAAGGCGTCTCGGTGCTCTGAGCACCCTCACCAGTGGCTCCTGGTGGCTGTGGCTGCCCTGGATGGTGACCTGAGGTCAGGGCAGGCTGGGAAGAGTTGAGTGGCTGTGGGTGCTTCTGGCATGGAGCAGGGCCCATGCTCCAGAGCCATTTCCAGGTGTGTCCCTTGTGCCAGCCCCAGCAGGGTGATGCTGTCTGGGAGGGCAGTTGGCCTTGTCACCACTCAGCTCATCCCCCTGGTGACCAAGATGGGCAGCCCCAACTCTTGGAAAGTCCAGGCTTCTCTCCTGTTTTAGAAGGGACTGGTCATGGACCACCTTCAGGTCCCCAAGGGGTGACCAGGGACTGGTGAGCAGAAGCACATGGTGCTGTACCAGCCCAGACTGGGTGGGACAGAGGGTTCAGTCTGGGGTGGATCTGGCTGAACTGGAGCCACCTTTGGCTCTGTGTTCCTTGTCCTGCCTGAAGCTTTCCCAGGTTAGCTGGGAGGGCAGGAGCCATGCCAGCCTCTGTCCCAGACTGGCTGTGGCTGTGGGATCCCTGCTCCCAGTGTAGGGCTCAGGGTGCCTGGGTTGGGACCTTCCTCTCAGAGCAGGAGGTTCTGGTGGTTCTCTCAGACTCTGCCCCTCTCCAGCTCTGCCCTTGGGTGTGATGGGGAGGGGTGGCTTTGCTCAGGTTTGCTTTTTGTTTCCCTTTTATTTATTTATTATGTTTTTAAGCTTTTCCTGTAGCACTTCCTTCTCTTGTCATTTAATTGTCCAAGTTCCCTGAATACTTGTCACCTGCCTGGAGGTAGAATTTGAGACACATCAAAGGTAGCTGAGCTTCTGCAGGCACTGAGCAAACATCCTCTGGGAGCTGGGGAGAGATTAAACAGCAAGGAAAAACAACTGCTGTGCTCAGGATTGTCCAAGAAGTAAAATGGAAAGGCTGGGGGAGAGCGAGGGAAAAGCAGCAATATTTGGTCCCAGAAAATGTCTGCCCTGTGCCTGGGAGGAGGCTGGCATGGGGGTCTTTCCGTGCGGTGAGGCCTTGGAGGGAGCTGGATGGGGGAACACGAGGCTGGAGCAGCTCTGCAGAGGGAGCTGAGGGCTCTGTGCATCAGTCCCAGAGCTGCCCCTGGAACGGGTTTGTACAGCTGTTCGTCAGGACTGGGCTGTGCCGTGTGGAAATGACTCAGCTCCCTGCCACCCTGCTGGTGTCTGGGAGTGCAGGAGCGGGGCAGGGATGACAGGGTTCAAATGAAGTGGCAGAGCTGGTGGCACACCTGGCCTGGAGTCTCCCGGGTTCTGAGGGCACAGGGTGGGCAGGGGGAGTCCGGGAGTGGGAGTGGAGCTGCGCCCGCCCTGCAGCGCCTGCGGGCTCTGGGTGCTGCTGCCTGCGCCAGGGCTGAGTCAGACTCGAACTGTCAGCTCAACAGGGGCAAAAAAGGAGCTTCAGCTTTGTCTTTGAGAGTGATACAAAGCAAATGGAATAAATCCCAAGCAGTGGCACTGTTTGTGGTGTCAGGCCTGGATCAAGGCAGTGCTTGGAGAGGTGTCAGCACCTCGGTCTCTGGCAGAAGCCGGTGCCAGCTGCACCTTGTAGGCCTTGGCAGAGCAGCCCTTTGGGCTCCTGGGGGCTGCCCTGGCCCTGTGGGGGCCTGGGACCAGCCTCCTGAGCCTTCCCTGCACTCAGGGAAGAATGGATTTTTGGGATTTTCTTTTTGATTTAAAACTCTTATAGCAATAGGCATTTTGTTGCAAAAAGCCCTCCTTACCATATAAAAAAAACCCCAAAAATAACCCACCTAAGATATTCTCCTCCACTTCCCTGAAAAACCTTAGTATTTGATGCTGCTTGTGGGTGAGCCAGTGTGGGATGCTGTGCCCCAGCACCCGGCACATCCATATGCCAGCAGGGGTGGATGCCCTGGCTGGGGGGTGAGGGGAGCTGGGGACTTTGGAGAGCAGCAACCTGCAGCTCTCTTGGGCTCCTTTAACGCACAGGGTGCAGTGCCAGGGTGCAAGGGGGCAGTGCCAGGGGGGGAAGCTCATGGAAGCTTCCATGTGCTGGTGGTTGCATTGATTTCCTGCAGCACTGATGATTAGTTATATTTTCGGGTGCCAAGTCAAAGGGAAAGCTTGTGTTTACTCTCTACCTCTGACCTGTGAGAGGTCAGAGGTCTGCTAAAGACACCAATGCTGGGGATAGTTTAAGGAAGCCCTCAAATGTCTGTTTTTCAGCTATGATTTTCCATGGTTAATACAGCAGTTTCCTGCTCCTCTTTCCAGCTAGATAATCTGTCGTCCCTTGGAAGGGAGATGAACAGCAGCATAAATTGCAGTCAGGGCCCAAAAAGACATTTGCAAGTGCAATTTTATTCCTTGAGCTTCTGCCTGTTTCACTTACAGATCTGCTGCTCTTCTCCTGTGAACTTGTAGCGTTTTCCTCCATGCAAATTAATTTTGAGGTGTTTGGAGGGATGTTGGCTTCTGTTGGCTGAGGGTGTTCAGCCTGGAGAAGAGAAGCCTTCAGAGAGGCCTCAGAGCCTCTTCCAGTGCCTACAGGGGCTCCAGGAGAGCTGGAGAGGGATGTGGGACAAGGGATGGAGGAACAGGACAAGAGGGAATGGCTTTCAGTTGCCAGGCTGGGATAGATGAGATATTGAGAAGTAGTTCCCCATGAGGGTGGGGAGGACCTGGCACAGGGTGCCCAGAGAAGCTGTGGATCCTTGGATCTCTAGAAGTGTCCAAGGCCAGGTTGGACAGGGCTTGGAGCAAGCTGGGATAGTGGAAGGTGTCCCTGCCCATGGCAGGGGTGGCACTGGATGATCTTTAACGTCCCTTCCAACCCAAACTATTCTGAGACCCAGTCAGCTGGACTGGCTCTTGAGATGGGCTCAGATGGGATGAAGGTGTTTCCATGTGTCCTTTGCCTTTCCCTAGATAGCATTTATCAGTTTCTGGAGGCAGCAGCTGGACCTGGGGTGGGAGGGTCTCATTTAAAATGCTGCTCCCTTTCCTGGAGGCCTTTGCGCTGAGGGGGGACTGAGCTGTGGGGTGCAGCACCAGAGTGCAGCGGAGCACATCCCGATGAAGGCAACTCCAGGTGCTCCAGCGGGAAGGGGGAGGCTGGCAGGCACCGGGAGTGGTTCCAGGGCTCACCTCTGCTGCCGGGCTCTGCAGCAGGGCTGGTGCTGCCGGGAGGGCCATTTGAGCACGGTTGCTCCTGCGGGATGCCGGTCGCTAAGCAACCGGCAGAGGTAGAGCTTTCCGGGCACCGTTCTCAGCGCATCCCTGCCTGAGCCCTGCCTGCTCGGGCATTCCCACATCCTCCCAGGCAGCTTGGTGGGAGCTCCTGCTGCCCACACCACCCTGTCCTGAGGCGTGTCCTCTGGGCATCGCCAAACCCTGATGTGCGGTTTCTCTGCCCAAGATCACCCAAACCCTTCCCTGGAGAAGGAAGATATCTTGAAGTTCTGCTGACCCTTTTTCTTGGGATTCCCACCTCAGCACTACTTCCCTGCCTGGCTCTGGGAAACAGGGCCAAAAGTGGGGAGCCCCAGGGCTCCCGCACCCTGAGACTCCCTGCAGCCCTCTGGCTGGGCCGGGGGCTGGACGTGTGGGTGGGCTGGCTGTGGAATGCTGCAGGAGCAGCTTTCCTCTCTGGGACAGTTGTGCCCGGGGAGCCTGGGTGCCTTGGGTTCTCCTTAGGCAGTGGCTGTGTTGGGATAGGGACACTCAGGCTAGCACAGGAGGCCTGGGTGTCCCTCAGGGTGACCCCAACCTTGCCTGGGTATGTTGTGGCCCTGGCTCCTGTTTCTTTATGCCCCTCCCAAGGCCAGGTGCCGGTAAGGCACTGGGAGGGTGTTTGGCTCAGATGACATCCCGCAGGTGGGAAGGAGCCTTCCCTGTCTGCCTGGAGGATGGGGAGGATTTGCTGGGGGTGGCTTTAGCCCTTCAGTGCCTCCCCAGGGCTGGTTCATCGTGCGCCATGGCACTGGAGGATGTTCTGTGCTGAGTGTCGAGCACCTGCTTTTTCCCCAGCCTTCTTCTGTCCAGCCAGTGCTCCTTGCTGGACTTTGCCGGAAGAGCTGAAAGCTCTGGCTGTGCCATTAGATCATGAATTTCCCCTCTCTCCACTCCTGGTACGTTCCCTACTCTGCTGACTGTGCGAGCTATGCCTTTTGAAAGGTCAGTGTTTCCGTGGAAGAGGCACATTCCTGGCTTAATGGGGCTGCCTGGAGGGATGGAGGGGACAAGCTGGGCAGCATTTGGCTGTGCAGGAATCCGCAATGGACTTCCAGACCCCTGGGCTCTTCCCTGGAGCAGTGGGCAGGTATCAGGCAGTAGGGTGGGGTTGCAGGTGGCTGTGCAGGCACAGGGAATGCCTGGTTTGCTGCTGGACCCTGCCACGAGGATCTGTCCTTGATGCACCCACTGCTCCCCACGCACTCTGGGATCATGGGATCCTGTGCTCTGGGCTGAGTTATGGGGTCCCTGTGAGCCTGCAGGCTGGTGTGGCTGTGCTGGTATGAAGGTGCTGTGTGACAGCTGTCCCCAGTCAGGGAGGGGACTGGTGAGCAGCAGGGGTGGCTCTCAGGGAGCCGAGGCTCTGCCTGGGAGCAGAGGATGGTTTTTCACCGCTGGTGACAGAGAGGAACTTCTGCTTGTGCTGCTGAGTGGCTATCCCAGGGAGAGTGAGGAAACTGGGCTGGAACTTGAGAGCTCTGGAATATCATCATCCCCGTGTCACCTCCAAGGGCTGTGGGACTGTGGAGCTGCTGGGCAGGTGCAGCCGAGGCTCTGGGGTGGCTGAGGGAATCAAT
Organism: Callaeas wilsoni; assembly: GCA_013398955.1. NCBI lineage: Eukaryota > Metazoa > Chordata > Aves > Passeriformes > Callaeidae > Callaeas > Callaeas wilsoni. Next base: position 14,689 of record VWPU01005636.1, on the reverse strand, counting down.
AGGGCTTGGCTTTTGGAGGTGAGATGGGAGGGGCCCGTGGATGCCAAGGAAAGTGGGAGAGCCCCCAGAGCACTGAGCAGGCAGGATGTGGTCTGCCCCGGGCATGGTGCTGTGACACCAGGGCTCAGTGGTGGCACGTGATGGCTGTGGTGGTGCTGCTGGTACTATCCTGCTCGGGTGGGAGCACGGAGAGAAACCAGGGGGGACTGGGGACTGCAGAATGTGCTGCCTCTTCCCTCGCCATGCTCCATGCTGTCTGTTCTGTGCTTCCATCTGGAGAGGCACTGGGTGCTTGCAGGGGCTGCCTCGCGGCTCTCCCACCCACCAGCTTTGACATCTTCATTTTAGCGTTAATGAGGTTGTGGAAGGTGTTTCTTGTCTTCTGAGGGGACACAGCCACTCGTTTCTGGACTTATTTACTCAGCTGGGAGGTGTCACTCAAAAGAGTAGGAGTGAAACCTTGTTTAAAGTGCCCTGAATTTTCCAAGTCTGGCTAAAGAGCTGTGTCCCGCCGTGAAAGTGGAAGCAGGGAGGACGCTGCCTGTGCATCCTGGCAGGCTTGGAGGAGGAACCTCAGCCCCGTCCCCTTGGGATGCAGCAGAGGTCATGCTCTTCTTCCCTGGTTTTTCCTGGTGCCAGAAGGGTTGGGGCCTGAGCAAGCTGGAAGGAGGGTTTGCTCTCTCGGGATGGGCTCTGCCCCAGCTGCTCTTGACACTGGCAGCTGAGTCATGGTGAGCTGCCATTGCTGCCTGACTCCAGCCTGGCTCGGGGGTGGCTTCTTTTTCCTCCCTTAACTTTCTCATGATTCATTTTTGACATGTGGCACAATGCCTCTGGAGCCGCAGGGATGCTGATCTCGACTTCCAGGGTGTAGCTTTGCAGAATAAGCTCAGGCTGCTCTATTAACCTCGGATCAGGAGCAGGCACTGTGGGCAGGAGGTCACTGCCTGTCCCCTGCAGGTGATGATGCCAGGGGAGGATGGAGCCTGTGGAGGGGAGGCCCTTTGCTGCCTGTCAGCTCCATGTGCTCCAGGGTCAGATGTCTCTGTGCTGCCTAGCTCGGGCATGATGAGCGAGCAGATGTCTGGGCTCCTGGCAACTGCTGACATAATGTAAATCCATAATTGCCCAAACACACATTCAACTCATGTCAATTAAGGCTGGGCTGGCTGCGGGAGAGCCCCATGCCACGGGCTCCTTTTGGGTGGTGGATCCCCAAGCTTGTGGAGGTGTCACACAGGATCACTGACCTCATGTGAGTGTGTTCCCATGAGATCATCCCACCCTTACTGCCTTTGCTCTCCTATTTCTCCCCACTTGACCCAATCTTTCACTTGGCAGCTCCAGCCTGGCTGTCACACTCCATGTCGATGATGAGCCACTGTCTGCTCTGTCTGCTTCAGTGATGCTTGGTGGTGCCTCAGCCTGGGCTTGTCTCCTTTTCCCTGGCTGGGCATCCCTGGAGAACTCCAGGTCAGCTCAGTGGAGCTGAGCACACCGGCTCGACAGCCCGAGCTTGCCAGGCTGGCTCGGGGCAGGACAGGACCCACCTGTCTCGACAAAGGTGCCTGAAGTCACCAGCAAAGCCCTACAGGGCCTGTCCCGAGGAAGGGACCAGTCCAGCCAGCCTGCAGGAGCCTCCCTGGCCAGGCAGGCTCTGGGCTGGAGCCGTCATCTGTGCCAGAGGGACAGGAGTGGATGCGTCCCTGCGGTTTCCCTAGGAGCAGCCTCCCGTGGTCAGTCCATACTGTTCTCCTCCACCAGCAGGTTCAGACCTCTTTGCTCTTCCCTTCCTGAACTGCAGAGTCATTCAGGTTGAGAAAGAAGACCTCCAAGACCATCGACTCCAACCTTTGACTGACCACCTTGTCAACTAAACTGTGGCACTGAGTGCCACATCCAGTCATTTCTTGACCACCTTTAGGGATGGGGACTCCACCACCTGCCTGGGCAGCCCCTTCCAATGCCTGGCGACCCTTTCAGTGAAGAAATTTTCCCAAAAAACCCATCTAAACCTCTGCTGGTGCAACTTGAGGCCATTTCCTCTCATCCTGTCCCTTGTTCCCTGGGAGCAGAGTCCAGTCCACACCTGGCTGCCCCCTCCTGTCAGGGAGTTGTGCAGAACAAGAAGGTTCCCCTGAGCCTCCTTTTCTCCAGGATGAGCCCTCCCAGCTCCCTCAGGTGCTCCTGGTGCTCCAGCCCCTTCCCCAGCTCCAGTCCCTTCCCTGGACATGCCCCAGCCCCTCAGTGTCTCTCTTGTGAGGGGCCCAGAACTGAACAGCACTCAAGATGAGGAGCTGGTGCTTCCTGGTGCTGTGCTGCCATGGGGTGGGACAGCTGTGGGGTGGGACAGCTGAGGTCAGGTTGGCAGGACAAGGTGACAGAGCTCACCTGGGCTGGTGTGAAACCTGCTCAAAGGCTGGAGACCAAGGCATCTGAGGTGAAGGGGGAAGGCTCACGCTGCCCTTTATGTTCGTAGTGTGATGTTTTTGAGCTCAATACCATCCTGCTGGGCAAGAGAACAATGTGCTCTCCTGGTCTGACATCCTTCCAAACGCTCCTGGCCAAGGAGTGGGAAGGAGCAGGCTTGGAGGAGATTTGCGGCAGTGTGGCTGTGACCCTGCACATGTGTGCAGGGACTGGGATGGATGTGTAGGGTGAGGCTTGGGGGGAACGGAGGGGCGGTGGCTGCAGGGAGGGTGGGATGAGGTGGATGATGGTGGTAGGGGAGGAGCAAAGCTTCTCCCAGCACTCCAGTGTCCGTCTGCTCCTGTGGGAATTGAGGTGGATGGTGCCTGGGGGACGTGGTGCGAGGCGAGTGGGAACTGCTTTACTGTAAATGGAGAACACCAGGAGAGATTGTGATTGTCTGGAAAAAGACTTGGAGGCTAAAATCCTCATCTGCGTGACGGACCTGAGAAACACTGAGGGAGTAGTTGGATCTGAGGAGGGAACATAGAGAGGGGGATTGAGAGAAGTATGCAGGGATGAGGGATTGGAGAAAGTTTTGCACTAGAGGGCAAATTTCAGTGCTGTGATCACAAAGCTGTGCTGTCCCAGCTAATGGGGACCTGCAGGAGCCAGGCAGAGAGGAGGAGTGAACCCCTAGGTCCATCCAGCCGCAGACAGCAGGGTCTGTTCCCTTAGGGAACAGCCAAGACCCTGCAGGCAGGAGGAGGAACTGAATGTGTGGGGTTTGGGCCCCAGCAGTGCTCGGTGCCCAGCTGTCTCTGCCCGAGTGGACAGAGGAGCTGCTGGGGCTGCAGGGCCCAGCAGCTGCACAGGGCTCTGGAGACCTGCTGCTCCTTGAGAGCCTCCAGGTCAGCCCTGGGAAGGACCAAGGCTGGAACCTGATGCACCTGAGCAGGCGCTTCCCACTTGGAGTCAGGTCCTGCTGGTTGGATAGTGGCTGCAGAGGGCTTCCATGACCCACAAGGGCTGTTGGCTTCTCCGTGCAGGACTGAGCTGTCACTGCCACTGGATCTCTGCAGGGCTCGTCCTTGGAGGGGTCACACAGGCCTGGGGACAGTAGGGATCTGCAGAGCTTCAAAAAGTGGAAAGGCAGAAGGAGCTTTGCCCTGGCTGCTCGAGACAGGGACAGCAACAGCCCAGACCTGGAGAGGAGGGAGGTTTGCTGAGATGGAGAACATGTCTCTAAGCTGAGGAGGATAAAGCCCTGGCACAGGTGGCGGTGCAGGAGAGGAGTTATGGAACCCCAGACTGGTTTGGGTTGGAAGGGACCTTAAAGCTCATCTTGTCCCACTCCATGCCATGGACAGGGACGCCTTCCACTATTCCAGGTTGCTCCAAGCCCCGTCCAACCTGGCCTTGGACACTTCCAGGGATCAACGGGCAGCCACAGCTTCTCTGGGCAACCTGTGCCAGGGCTTGACCACCCTCACAAGGAAGAATTTCTTCCTAACATCTGATCTAAATCTCTCTTGTTTTAGTTTGGAATGGTTCCCCCTTGTCCTATCATTCTCTCTCCATGTAAAAAGTCTCTCTCTCTCTCTCTCTTATTTCCAGTGCCCTTAGGCGCTGGAAGGGGCTTCAAGGTCTCCCTGGAGCCTTTTCCTCTCCAGGTGAACACCCCCAGCTCTCCCAGCCTGGTTCCAGAGCAGAGGGGCTCCAGCCCTGGGAGCATCCCTGTGGCCTGGGGAGAGGAGCCTTATCCTACTCTGCTCTCCACCACAGACCGTTCGAGGCTCATCGGGCTGGGCTGGATGGAGATGCTCCGTGTGTTGAGCTGAGTGGGTTGAAGCACCTCGTGAAGCATTGTCTCCCTCCACAGCGGGGGCTGCAGGGGGCCCAGAGGAGGCTGCAGGGGCTGCGGGGCACGGGGCTACCGCGTCAGCCACATCCGGAGCCTCACTCACCTCTGTGAGTCAGCGTTTGGTGCCGATGATTCACAGCGGTGCTGCGAGACAGCCACGGGCTGCTGCAGCGCGGGGATTAATGGGCTGGAAGGAGGGCAGCGCGGGAGGAGCGAGAGAAGATATTTTCCCACATCTTAGCAGCATTTCCCGGGGCTGGCTGCCAGGTACAGCAGCTCTGAGCTGGGGAGATGTGCTCTGCCTGCCCAGGGAGCTCCAGCACATCTGGCACAGCTCTAAATCATAGAATCGCAGAATGGGTTGGAGGGACCTTAAAGACCATCCTGTTCCACACCCCTGCTACAGGCAGGGACACCTTCCACTATCCCAGGGTGCTCCAAGCCCTGTCCCACCTGGCCTTGGACACTTCCAGGGATGGGGCAGCCACAGCTTCTCTGGGCAACCTGTGCCAGGGCCTCACCACCCTCACAGGGCAGAATTCCCNACCCTCTGGCAGTGGGAAGCCATTCTCTCTTGTCCTCTCACTCCAGGCCATTGTCCAAAGTCCCTCTCCAGCTCTCCTGGAGCCCCTTCGGGCACTGGAAAGGGCTCTAAGCTCTTCCCAGAACCTTCTTTTCTCCAGACTAAAATCCATTCAACTATTGTGAACCAACTGAAGCACCATTGTTATGCTTCAAAAATCTTGCTTGGGCATCTTTCTATGTCCTTTCTGGGCTCAGATACTCTCACTTGGAGCCATAAGAACTGCCCACAGGTACAATCCTCTTGGGGCCTTGGCCCCTCCTCAGTGCTGTAAGCTCAGAGGGTCAGAGGCTGTTCTGCTTCCTCAGTGCATGGCTAGGCCGGTGCTTCCCAGCCTCTGCTTTCCTTCTGAAGGACTTTTGCAGAGCAGGCGCCCTGTGCCAAGCTGAATCCTCATACTGGGGAGTTTTTTGGTTGCATTTCGCAAGTCATTGAGGAGTTCTCAGTTTGGCCCCAGTTTGGGTGTTGGTCATGTCTGGGCACTTGGATGCCAAAGGATTCTGCTCAGCTTTGTGGGGACATAAATACTGTTGCTGTAAATTTTTACAGAAGTGAGACTGGGGAAATGTTTTCTTAGCAGAGTAGAGTCAAAGCCAGGTAAGAAAGGTTGTTCCAGGCTGAACCTCTTGCCATCCATCTCTGCCAGGGCTGCTGTGGGCCAGCTCGAGGAGGCCATCTGGCCATGGTCCTTCCCTGGATGCTGGTCTTGTTTCAGCTCCTGGGGAGCTTTGCTTCGGGGAGAGTCCAGGGGATCATGGGGACCCCAGGCACTGGAGCACTCTCCAAGACAAACTGGAAAACACAAGTATGGATATCAGTGAGCCTGGCTGGTGTGGGAGGCCCTGGAGGCTTCCCGGAGCAGTGGGACACCCCTGTCCCACAAGACCCGGGGCATGGCGCAGCATGTCCTGCCTCTGGGGTGTGGGAGGTGACAGGACCCCCCTGTGGGCAGCACTGGGGGGCTGGGTTGGGCTGGGGGGTTCTCTGCAGTGCAGTTTCAGTCCTGGGGCAGGACTGAGGTACCTTCTCCTCTGCACCCGAGTCCCCTCTGTGGCGCAGTGTCCCGGGGTGTCCCCTACAAGGAAGGTCAGAGCTGATAAAGGAAGCCCATGTGCTGCTCCCCACCCTGCTGCAGCTCCAAGCTTGCTTGCTCTTTCTTCTCCCCTCTCTGATCCCTCTTGCATCCCTTCCCTTAAAAACATTTGTCTCTTATCTTTGATAATTGCCTTCGAGGCCTGAGCACCCCTGAGGCCTCTGAGCTGCCCTTGCCTTGGCAAAAGCTGAAAATCCTCTTTCTTCCTGTGCCTGGGCACCCACAGAGGGGCCATGTCCTTCCCTGCAGCATCCTGGGGTCCGCTGTGCGGTGGGTACTGGGGGATGTTTCCATGCATAGCAGAGGGTTCCTCCTCATCTGCCCTACGGATTCTCCTTGGAGCTGTGGGTCTTCCCCAAGGACAGGCTGCTCCCTGGTGTTCCTGTCCTAGTCGAGGCCATGAGTCAGTGCCCCTGCCTCTGTTCCTTAGTTTGGTGTGGAAGCCTGGCATGGGCAGAAAGGGCTGTGTTGCACATGCTTGTGTTATTTAGCCTCATTTGGGGACACTCTGGGGTTTTTCAGGGTCCTGGTCCTGTTCAGTCTGTCAGTGGTGGAAATGGGGCTTGTGGCTGAGCAGCCACAGGGTCTCCTCTCCATGACAAATATTCCTCTCCATGACAAACATGGTTGAGAGGGGATCAGGTGGGGAGGAACCAGAGGGAATGCACTGCTGTCTGTAGATGTTCAGAAAGTGTGAGCCAGGCATCCCAAAAATGGGGAATTTGGCTAAACCCCACAAATACTCAAATAGCAGCCCCTCCAGTGAGTGCTCTGAGGTAGGTGCTGAGGACAGAGCTGAGCAGACTTTGACGGGGACAAGTGGTCCAAATGGGGTGTTTTGGGAAAAGACTGGTGTGGGCATGGATCAGCTGTGCCATGCCAGAGCCCTGGCCTCCCAAATCTCCCTTCTCCTGCTCAGGGCAGCAGGGACACGTGTGGAGACGGTGTCTCCTTGTGACCAGGTGCGACTGGGGTGCCTGAGGGTGCCTGTGGGTGCCTGTGATGGCTGGAGGTTACAGGGAATGATGAGCCCTCACCTGGATTTAAACCCTCAAGGATAATGGAGTGTGTCCCTGTCAGGGGCCTGAGATGGCAGCTGGGTATAGGATGAGGCTGGTCCCAAATGCCAACATCCCACACCTGGGTGAGGGGCAGGAAGGGGTGCCTTGGTGTGACCGAGCCCCACGTGCCTCAGTTTCCACTGTCGGGATTGGGTGAGCTCAGGGAGGGGACACAGGGAGGATGGTCCTTTCCTCCAGTACGAGGCCAGTGCAGCAGCTCTTGGCCAGTCTGGTCCCCATAGTCTCCCTCTTGAGCAGGGAGAGCCATTGTGCCCCTGGGCCCACCAGCCAGCCCCGAGCAGGGTTGGTGCAGCCCGGGGCCCAGTGCCATGTTCCCACTGCTCCAGGCATCCCTTCCCGCTGGCCGGGTGCTGTGCCAGCCCTTCCTCCGCTCCGGGGTGCAGGGCAGTGGGACAGCCCCTTCGGCAGTGCCATCAACACTTCCCTCCATCCCTGTGGGCATGCCTGAGCCCAGAGAGGGATGTGCCCAGGGCTAGTTTGGGTGACATTTTTCAATTGATTTTCCAGCCTTTCCATCATAGCAGGGATTGGCTTTGCCAGCCCTCCCCTCCCTCCACCCCAGCTTTATTTCTACTAAACTAATGAGGAACATGTTGGTGCTTGAAGTCAGAGGCTCTATCAGCAGCTCTCTGCCTTCCTCCAGGTTCCCAAATGCCTCCAAAAGGATGGCTGGCATCTTTGCCAGGGTGATGGTGCAGGGATGAGACCAGTGCCCCTCCACTCCCACAACATCCTCTGCTGGGATCTAAGGACTTACTGGAACACTGAACTAAAGCCAAAGCCCAGTTCAGCCCTGACCTCTTCCAGGACTTGAGCTGTGTCCCACTGTGGTCCAAGGGAGCTGGCTCTATTTCCCTGCCTGAGTCACCAAATCGTGCTCCGGGTGGCAGTGGGGGAGGCAGGCAATGCCCTCCTGTGCCGTGTGGGATCACAGGGATGTGAGGAAACGGTGCCATGGGGTCAGCAGGAGCAAGGGAGGACTCTCCAAGAGCACTGCCTGCACAGGAGCTTGGCTCAGTGCTTGCTTGGGGGGCACTTTTGGGGCAGGGAGGGCACCTATAGGGTCCCCAAGCTGCTCCTTCCCCCAGGAGATGTCTTGGTGTGGTTTCTTGGTGGGTGAGGAGGTGCAGGATCAGACCCAGGCTCATCTCTGTGGGATGACTCAGGAATTAGCTCGATCCTTGCTGAGCCTGTTGCCACCATGGCAGTTTGGGGGCCTCTTCTGAGGGGTGGCACCATGGCTGATGCCCTTCTGCTGGCCCCATCCCTGTGCTAAAACACGGATGAAGGTATCTTGGGCTCTGCCTCCCTCTCCAAAGTGCTGCCTGAGTTGGCCTATGCCAGCCCAAGGGGTTCATTTGCCTCTCCTTAGAGAGAAAATGTGGGAACTTGTCCATGGGGTGCCAAGAGGACAGGGCCAGGCTCTGCTCAGCGGTGCCCAGGCACAGCCCCAGGCACCACGGGCACAAACTGACACACAGGAGGGGCCCTCCGAGCTCAGGAGACACTTTGCACTGGGAGGGTGGCCGAGCACTGGTGCAGGTGCCCAGGGAGGTGGTGGAGTCTCCATCCCTGGAGAGACTCAAAAGCCACCTGGACACATCCTGGGCAGCCGGCTCTGGGTGGCCCTGATGGAGCGGGGGCTGGGCAAGGTGACCTCCAGAGGTGACTCCGACCTCACCCAGCCTGCGATCCACTTCTCGAGCACAGTGCACTGGCCTCTGGCCTGGGCAGTGTGCAGGGGTTCAGCAGGGCACAGTGGCACAATGGGATCCTCCCTGGGCACAGTGAAGGTGCTGATGCCACAAAGCCCAAGTGCCAGCAAGACCCTCTGTGAAACCTGTAGCTGTTCAGGTCTCCCCAATCCTTGTTCACCCTGGGGGTCTCACCAGTCATGGAACCATTGAGGCTGGAAAGGAATTCTGTGCGTCAAGTCCAACCCTTAACCCTGCACTGTCAAGGCCACCACTCACTCATGTCCCCAAGTGCTACATCTGTATGTCTTTTAAATTCCTCCGGGGACAGTGACTCCACCACTGTCCTGGAAAGCCTGTGCCAGTGCCAGACTACCCTTTCCATGAAGATTTTTGGAGCCAAGAAGAGTTTCCACAGGCCCCTCTGCAGTTAGTGGGTAGTGGATGCAGGGGGTCCCTTCCAGCCTGGCACCCCAGAGCCTGAGCCCCTTTCTCTGGGTACATCCTTGCTTCCTGCCAGGGATGGAGGGAAGATCCTTCCTGCCCTTGTTTTCCCTAGGCTACCTGATGGAGCCACCCTAGGACTCTGTACAGTTGTGGGTTACATCAGCCCTGACCAGTGCTGAGTGGCCAAGAACTGGTAGCCCGCAGTCCCAAACTCCAGTGGCTGCACCCTCCTGGAGAGTTGGGAAAGGTGAAGATTCAGGGCTGGAAGTGCCATCAGGGATGCTGAGGCTGCCCAGTGGTGGGTGCTCCCATGGAGGCTTCAGGGTCTGGGGAAGCTGCAGGCCCCACTAGCCCCTGGCCTGCCTGAATTGTGGGAATTGTACTGCTGAGGTGTTGGATTAGGATGCAGACCAGGCAAGGATTTTGGAGTATAAGTTTGCTGGAAAGTGTGGGATTACTGGTTCTCCCTTGCTGCAGACTTCTGTGTTTCAGAATGGGACCCCCTGGGCTGTCCCAGTTCAGCGGCTCAGGAGTCCTTGTGAAGGTGCCTGGCCCCAGGGAGGGGCTTGGAGGGAGGGCTGTAGGGGCTGGCACCCTGTCTCTGCTCGTCTGGTTCCCCCAGGGCTGATGTTCTTGGCTGGGGGAACAGTCCATGAGCATCCCAACCCATGGGTACCACTTGAGGAGCTCCTACTGGTGAGCAACTGGGCAGTCTGGGTTTCTCCCTCTGCATCCAGCATGGTCACCCAGACAGTGGGTGCCTGTATCCCAATAACCAGAGCCTGACAGGAGTCTCCCAGCAAGTCCTCAGACTTGTGCTTCGTCCCCTTGGGTTCCTGATCGTTCGGCAAGCCCGGGACTTCCATCAGCGTGTGCCGGAACTGGTGGGTCCTGCCTGGGCACTGCTGCTCCCAGCAGGCTGCCCACACCTGGTCAGGATACTCCAGCCCCTGCCTGCCCACAGGGACCCCGCCCGTGTCCCTGCCTGTGCTCTGGGTGTCCCCACCGCCTGCCGACAGCAGGACCTGTCCCTCTGCCCGGCGGAGTCAGTGCTGGGCTACAGGAACCCCCCTGTTGCGTTGTGGGGTGCGAGCACCCCTGCAGAGTGTCCCCCTATGTTTGCTCTGTGGGGCTGTCCCTGCCAGGGGACGAGCAGGGGACGTGTGCCCTGGCGACAGGCATGTGCCAGGTGTCACGCTCGGCACTTCACCCTGGGCAGGGCCGATGAAAGAGCCTCTGTTCAGCCGCCGCTGCTGGGACAGTTCGGTCCAGCCTGGGGCGAGCGGGTGCTGAGGTTTGATGGCAGCACAGTGTTTGCTGCCGCGGGACCCATGGAAGGGCCAGGGAGTGCAGGACAGTGCCAGGTTACCTTGGGATAAAGATACCGAGCCGAGCTCTCCTTCCCTGCCGGCCGTGCGCAGGGACGGATCCCGGCGGGAGCGCCCGGCGCGGGATGAGTCAGGTGTTTGCGGGCACGGGGGGCGATGGGGCTGGCACCGGCGCCCCCGGGGGACGCTCCCGGCACGCCTGGGCGGGCAGCCCGGCGCTGGGCTGCTCGCAGCTCTCATCCCGGTTGCGGCTGCAGTGCACATCCATCCATCCGTCACTGCGCGGGGCGTGGGAAGAGGCGGCTCTGCAGAAAGCGCTGCCTCGGACGCAGCGCCAGCCCGGCGGGATGAGCCGTGCCGGGATGAGCCGCGCCGGAGCCGTGGGGAGCTGGCACCCAGGTAGGGCCCCCCACGGCCACTGCGCGATGCTCGGCCCTGCTGCTGCTGCTGCTGCTGCTGCTGCTGCTGCTGCTGCTGCTGCTGCCCTGGGCTTTAGCCAGCAGCGGGTGCCTGGGGACGGCTGGGTGGGATGCGGCTCCGGGAGCCTCGGGGCAATGGGGCGGTTGGACTTGATCTTAGAGGTCTTTTCCAAACTTGACGGTTCTATGATTCTATGACGGGGCACTTTTACAGCTCGGGACACTGCAGATCTCTGCCCCTGCCAGTCCCCCGTGAGGAGATCAGGGTTCAGTCTCCAGGAGTAGGGGATCCCCTGTGTTTCCGGTCGCCTCCTTCACCATAAACAGCTCGTATGATTCTCTGGCCCTGCTGCAGAGCAGCACAGGAGAGCTCTGAGGCTGCACTGCGGAGCAGTTTGGGGATTTGTGTGCCCTGTGCCAGGGGGCGAGGGCCTAGGGGTGGCAGTGCAGCTCAGGGTGCTGTGCGCTGCCGGGGCTTTGGGGCTGCTTTCCTTGTTTGCTGTTTCTGTGTCCCTGGAGGATACCCAGGACTCCCTGCTGAGCTCCCCTCAGGTTTCCAGGATGACTGCAAGGTGCTGCCTGTGCTCCTGTCCCTTGCCAGCTCAGCCCCTGCCTGTTTCAGGTGCTGGGTGCCACAGCCCTGGTGAGCATCTCCGTTCTGCTTGGGGACTGGCAGGCTGCCCCTGCCCCACGCCATGCAGCCACTGCCATCCCTGCAGGGTGCTCCCCATGTCTGTCTGTCTCTGTGGCAGCATGTGTCCCACAGTGTGATCCCACAATGTGATGGGGGCTTTGCTGCCACCATGATCCCCACAGGCCCTTGGCAGGGGTGAGGAAGGAGGTCACTGGGTTGTCACCCATCTCTGTGCTCCCCACTTGTGCTGGATCCCGTGGAGCCCAGTTTGGGCACTCAGCAGGGGGCTGCTGCCTGCCTGTGACCAGGATGCTCCAGAGATGAAGCCTCATGGATGGGCAAGAGCCTCTGCAGGGAGCGAGGGGGATAAGGGGGAGCCCAGGAGAAAAGGGGGATGCTCAGCCTTGGAAACCAGCCCGGCAGCTGGGAGCGACTGGGCAGGGGAGGGGGAGAGCGGGCTGTGGGGAAGGGAAGGGAAGGCTCTGGGAGAGGAGCGCTGCAGAGGCTGGAGCTGGGATATGCTGGGAAAGTGCTGGGGCAAAGCAGCTGGGAAATCCACACTCCAGCTTGCAGGGGAAGGAGGAGGAAAACACCAAGGGGAGGAGGAGCAGGCAGGGAGATGATGGGAGGAGATTCCAGGCATGACAAGCAGGTCTGCCTCTGATCCTGCTAAGGCTTCCTTTGCAGTCACCATTCCCACATGCCTGTTCCAGTAGCCTGGAGCTCCATCCAGCTCCAGCCCTCTCCCCTGAGGAGAACATCCTCCAGCCCCCTGGGCTCCAGCTGCTGCAGGATCGAGCCAGCCCTTGCTGGAAACTGGGCTTGCGCTGAAAACTTGCCCTTGCTGGAAACTAGACACGGGGCACCAGGGCCTGTGGGTGCCAGGAGGAGCCCTTTGGCCACTGGCCTGCACAGGGCAGGGTCTGGGGGTCTGTGCCCACTGCCTTCTGCCTCCAACAGCCTCAGTATGGGAGCTGTTCCAGTGGGACAGGCACAAGCAAGGCTGGATGCCAGGAAGGGCTGGGACAGCCTGCGGAGGCTGGTGCCCAGTGGGATGGAGTCCTGCTCCTGCTGTGGGAAGTATTTAGAAAGAAGTTAAATGATCTAGTCTCCATCAAGTTCACTGCAGTTGTGGTGTAAACCTCTTCTACAGGTTTGTGACAACAGATATTCCAGTGAAATTGTCCCTTTGGCAGCACGCTGGGACCTGTGTCCTTTCTGAACCCATGGCTCCACTCTGAGGTCGGTGCTGGGGAGCAGGAGCTGAGTTTGCACAGAGAGGGTTCTGTGGGATGGGCAGGGCTCCATGGCTGCTGCTCCCTGTCTGTGCTGTGCTGCCCCCTCCCATCAGCGACAGCTCCTGCCCACGGCACAGAGCTGCTCCCAGGGCAACATCCCCTTCTGCAGCTCTTGAGGGCCATGGGAAATGCTGTGGGGAAAAAAAGAGGGACACGGGGCTAGGTTGCACTGTGAGTGCTGCTCAGGTCCCTACAGAGCCTGCAGGTGCCCCCAGGGTGCTGAGCACCCCCAGCCTGGCACAGAGGGTGCTGGTGGTCATCTTGGCCTCAGTGTCCTTCTCCCACAGCCCCGGCTGCAGGTGAGTGCAGGTGGCCAGGCTGCCATGGAGGGTGGCAGCATCCCACTGCTGGTGCCACGGTCCCCAGGCGCTTGGTGCTGCCAGGCCGGGGCTGATCCTTGGCTGCAGCAGCCCTGGGGTGAGTGGCGGTGCTGGAGGAGCCCCGGCCTCCCCACTCAGCCCCAGGGCGGGCCAGGAACGGCTCCTGAATGCAGCCGTTGTGGCTGTGCCTGGGAGCGTGGCAGTGCCAGCGTGGTCCCTCCATCAGGGCTGTGCAGCTGCAGGGCTCAGCTGCAGCGGGGCTGTGCCTGCAGCCGCTGCCCCTGCCAGCCCTGATCCCTCAAACAGCTCCTGGCCCCCAGCAATGACCCTGTGCAGGGACCAGAGCCTCCCCAGCACGGCTGCAAGGCCAGAGACTGAGGATTTCCCTGCCCTGGGAGCAGGGAGATGGTCCCTGGGGGTTTGCCAGGCTCCCTTGCCAGAGCTCTGCGACCCTGGCACTGCTGTGCCATGCTCTCACTGGCTGCAGCTGGAAGTCAGTCCCTGGATCAGTGTCCTGGCCCACCATCAGAAGGTTGGAACTGGAGCTCAAGATTCCAAAGTGAGGTGGGATGAATTCCCAGCTTGCTACCCTTAAAAAACCCCCTCATTTCCGCAGGGATCGCTGCAGGAAAAAAGTATTTTGGAAGAAAGTTTAGAAACGTCAAGTGAAAAACTCAGCATGTTTTTGGCCCAAAATGATGCGTTGTCATTTTAGAGATTTCACATTGATTAAAAATTCACACACTGAGATCCAAGCGGAAGCACTTGGGAATGATCTGCAGAGGGATTGGGGCTAGGACCAAGCGACTGCTTGAATTTGCAGTGGAAAAACAGCAGCCCTGTTTCCTCTGTGGAAAAAACAAGCCACTGGTGACCTCTGAGAGCTCCTGGTGGCCTTGGCCGAGCAGTGGGGTCTGTCAGAAGGAGCTGATGCTGTTCAGGGCTGATTGTTCAGCCTGTCATGTCCAGGAGACGATGGCCCTGGGACAGGGGAGTGAGATCCTGGGCCCTTGGGTGTGAACTGAGGCTTCTGTGGTGACCACACAGCCAGCACAGGCACGAGAGGGGAATGTTCCTGGGATCTCCTGGCTGCGAATCTGGCGGAAGGCGTAGGCTTGACTCCCTGTCTTCTCCGTCACCTCCTCTCCGTTCCCTCCACCCCCAGAGCCAGTTTTAGTCTTTTTCCTGGGAAGGTTTCACATCTTCCCACTGCTGAGGACACCTGAAGAGCAGCAGTGGGACAGAAGCTGTGGTGTGGGATGGGCTTACTTTGTAACAGTGAGCCTGGGGGTGACAGTGAGCTGAGCCTGAGCACTGCAGTGGATCCAGAGGGTCCTGGGCAGGCTGGAGGAGTGGGCTCATGTGACCCTCATGAAGTTCAACCAGGCCAAGTGCAAGGTCCTGCACCTGAGTCAGGGCAGCTCCAGCACCAACGCAGGCTGGGGGCTGGGTGGCTTGAGGGCAGCCCTGGGAGAAGGACTTGGGGGTGCCAAATTGGATGTGACCTGGCCATGGGCA
>VWPU01005635.1:0-102910 GCA_013398955.1 Callaeas wilsoni | reverse complement strand
CTCAGGCGCAGATCCCGAGTGAGTCCCGCAGCTCGGTAACAAATGGTATTTATTGAAACAGTTTAAGACACGAAGTACAAATGGATACAGAGTTAAAAACAGCTCCCGGGGGAGCCTCACAGTGCAAAAAAAAAAAAAAAAACAAACCAAAACCAAAAACCACAAAAACAAACAAAACCCAACGAACGGAATTTTAATTTTTTACCCCAAATAATAATTAAAAAAAAAAAGACAAAGTATTATTTTACCTAAAGCCAAAAGTATAAAAACACGCATTTATAAATAAAGCAGGAAGGGGTTTTTTGTTTGTGTTTTCCAGGGGTGAAGGACAAGGGCAGTGCGGGGGAACAGGGGTGAGGAGGCGCCTGCCTGGAGCGAGGGCGCAGGAAGGACACGCGGGGCGGACACGGCTTGCTCCGAACGCGGCTGCCCCGCGCGCGTCCCCCGTGGTGACACGAACACAGCCCCCGGCGCCCCGCGTCTTCCGCACGCACCATCTGAAACATGGGACACGCCGGACTTACCCAGAGAAAGAAGCACCTGCTCTCTCGGGGGGCTGCTAGAAGACCTGTCTACCGTTTCAATGAGGTTTTTGTCATTTAGTGTCCTGGATGCTACACATCCAACAGGCTGGGGGGAAGACACTGTATACATGCATGAATTTACCAAGGGTGTTTAAATACCTGCATTTAACTTTCTTTCTTATATATAATTATATACATATTCGTTCTTTTTTAAAAAATTAAGTTGGTATGTTTCTACTCCCGGAAAGAAACGTCCCAATTCCTCTGAGTCATGACGAAGTCTGCAAAACGGGGAGGCTGGGGAGGGGCTGCTGTAAGGCCGTGCCCCAGTCATCACCTGGGAGGTCGCATGGAAAGGAGAGGACAACCTGAGAGAGGAGGTGGAAGAAAGGTGGACTCCCATACACACAGCTCCTGGGTGCTGCTGAGGGATGGGGAGGAGGAAGGTGTTACCTGTCTGCAGCAGAAAATAAAACAGAGTTTGCTGCCCTTTCAGGTTGCAGCCCTTCCTACTGTCCCAGTACAAGAGAGCCCTAGAACAAACTGAGGGGTTCCACAGGCAAAGCAGTACTATTTACAAGATGGAAAGAAACCTAAAACTTCTCATTTTGACCAGGAATGTTGGGTTGAAGGGGGGAAAACATATGTAAAGGGGATAGGTAGGTCCAAATTATTTTTTCAGGCTTTATGTTAAACAAATAACTTATCTTAATACAGGTATCTTGATGTGCCTATGCTAACACCCACACAAACCAGTAAGAGGGATCACAAACCATTAAGTGGGATAAACTCAAATTTATTACCTCCTCTGACAAGCCTCTTCACTTCCCAGGCAGTTACCATTCATTATTTCTCTACCTGGCCCAATGGACAGCCTGCAGTGAAACATGTTCACAAGGTGCAAATGCAATGCATTTATGCTCTTTTTGCTCTGTAAACTAGAGATTTCAGGAATATTTCCTACTGCCAGCAATAGGAAATTAGCAGGGAAGAATTAGTTAGATCAGTCTTAAATTATAATGAGCGACTATCTCCTCACCCCTCTCAGCAACAAACTTGTGGCACCAGCATCTCCTTTACTGGGCTTCTACTCAATTCAAAACATCAAAGCCTTGAACAAGCAGCTCACGACTTTGCCATTTAAGAAAAAAAAAAGTTGCTTAGAGAACAGCAAGAGAAGAAGCAAGAGGCTCAATAGAACATATATAAAAAACAAACTCCTTCCAATTCATCCTTCAACTACAGATCACCATCTCCAAGTCCTATATGTACTTTCCCGAAGCCTTTTGGTATTGCATCATTCACAGGTATTGGCCAAATGGTGTTCTTCAGACCAAGACCATCTCTACTTCTACTCTGTTTTCCTGAGTCTCCTACACATACTATTCTAAGTTTATTTTAAACTACACAACCATTCTCCAACTGATCTACTTTCTCAACACTTTTCTTGCCATCATTCTGATCAGATTTTACCTCTGGTTCCCCGTATACAGCCCTGACCCCAAGTAAAATCCATTCCAGGAAACAAAATCCACTCTGATCAGCTTAAAAATCAGATTTGCTTCACACAACATATTTCCAAGGAGCTTCATTTCATATATCTATGCCAGCTTTGCTGGTTGTTGCCCTTTACCTTCACGGTAATTTCGTTCTCGCTGCTGGCTCTTCTGTATCATCTCTGACCTTTTTGTCACTACCTCGATGTTTAAATAATAAAATGGTATAAAATTGCACAAGAAAGTAATATAAAGAACCCTCAAACTGTTACCAATAGTATCAAAATATACCTGGGTTCAAGGGACTGTTATTTTTCCTGAGAGTCTTGTGGCCCCAGTACAGCAAGAAATTTCCTGTATACTAGGACATATGTTCACAGTCTGAAAGTGAAGGAACTGGTCACCTCAAAAGCAAGCTTGACCCACACTAACTCCCATCACAGACCCAACATGACTGTTATCACACATTCCACTCGTGGCATCTCCAGCTAACATTTTCACTCAGAGAAACCGACAGAAATTTCCTCTCTGGTTTCCAGCTTGCCTTCCTTTGCAAAACCTGTCTGTGCAAGAGAAGTTGCCCATGGGACTGAGCACACCAGCTGATTCAGCACAATACAGTGCAGAGACAGGACTAGAAAATAATCCCTTTAAAGTTTCAGTACAAGCCTATGGAAGGAAAGGTTAGCAAGGACACCTGAAACATGATTAGGCAGATTTCAATTACAGGCAGAAGTAGCTAGAAAGCTCTCAAAGTGTTCCCCATCCTGCCATGTCCTGAAGCACTCAGCAGTGATCAGGCAGCAAACCTGTTAGGGGAGAGACAGAACTGCAGATTATTCAGCCCTAGAGTTACTCAGGGGAAACAGGTCAGCCTATGCCAGTCTGGGCAGACCAGTAGAAAAAAGGCTGCACTGCAGATCTGCAGTCATAGAAAGACAGAGAAGTCAACAGACCGCATTTCCAAGTGCCACAGGGTTTCAGAGAGACAGGACAGTAAAATGAAAGAAAACTGCTTCCACCCTGTAACCTGTGCAACCAAGTGATGCAGTCTGGCTGTCTCTGACTGACTTCCACAGATGCTAGCAGTCTCTCTCCCAACAAATTCTTTTTGCTTGCATTAGTTTTATGAACTGGGATTACACTGCTCTGCCTTAAAATAAATGCAAGACTGACTGGAGATGGAAGAAATAAAACACTCTGTGTATTTGCCCCTATTGTTGAAAGGAGTGGGAGTAATGGGGAAGGTGCTGAAGAATTTCATTGGTTTAAAATTTTTTTTCTTAGCTTGTATCATTGACCTAAAAAACATCACTGGAAAATTTTAAGCCACAACAGACACAAGTTAGCATGGGTTTAGAGAAGCTCCACAGGGCAAGAAGAATATTGCACATACAAATGCAAGAAGAAAAGATTTTCTGTTTCTCAGACTAGAAATTCATGAAAAGCAAAGAGGCTAGAGGCAGGGGAAATGGTGGTGATCACACCCCAAAATATCTCATAAGTTCTTAGGAAATAATTTTCTGAGGGGATTTGAAATAGCTTTACAAAAGGTAAGAGAATCCCAGCTTTCTTGGGATGTAAATGTTCTGTTTTCCTGTAAAGGCAAGGAGAAAACATTTTCCTACCACAGTGAAATGAACAAATGCCACAGATGAGCCATGGCACTGAAGATCTCTCAAATCCAGAGTTACACTGTAAGAGATGGAAACCAGCTTTTCCATGTCACTTCTCCACAAATAAATCATGACAACATCAAAGTCAATATCCAATTCTTAATCATGAAAGGCGGCTGAAACAAACTTTTGCATTGTATCTAAATCCAATTTTTAAAACGTCCGCAGAAAACCCGGTCTGAAGTATCCATGTAAACATCAAATTCCAGATTAAAAATACCACTAATGAATTCATAAAGTATTCTCCAAAGCATGGCCCAAGGGATGCAGAGCCTTTCCCTGGCGGTGAATGCAGATAAAGTACAGTGTGAGGACTGTCTTGACACAAGAGGAAAGCAGACAGGGTTGTCATAACAACAGCAGGATTACTGCAGGGAACAAAACTAAGGCAGGGAAAGCAGGAACAGCAAGACAAGATCTAAGCAGAGAACAGTTCATTAATTGCACAGACACTCCAGCCTGTCTCCCTGTTGGGGGTTTATAATACAGAGATTGTTTCTCGCTGGGATATGGTAAAGGGATTGACAGTTTTTTTAAAGGACAAAGATAACAGCCACAAACGTGGCATAGAGCAACAGTCAAGAGAAATAAATTAATAAATAAACCCATAAAAAGTCTGATTCTTGATTCTTATGACGTCTCAGAAAGGAAGGGATTGGCTTCACTTGGACTCCTTTGCTTTTATTCAGCAGTTCAGAATTTCTTGGATAAATTGGATTTTCTTTGTATTTTTAGGTGTCAAACATCCTGACCTCCTGGCTATGAAGCAATTTCAAGGCAATTTCTCCAAACTCCTCTTTCAAGACTTTGTTCAGAGACAGGATGTTGAAGACCATTGGGAAACAAATATTAAAACTGTGGCCAGCACATTGCTAAGAATTGGAACAAGTCAGTTGTTGGAGCCTGAGGAAATCAGTTTATAAAGGTATCCCCACCAGCCCTTGACCAGCTGATGGTAGCATTGGTCTGAAGCTCTCTCTGTGGTCCTCTTGTTGCGATTATTTCTGTGTATTCACAAACACCTGAAAGCGAACCCTCTTAGAGTTTTTTGTCCATGCGTCGTTCAACAGCTTGCAGCAATAGCTCCGAGTACTGTTCCAACAAAGCTAGTGTCTGCTCATCTCCCAAACTCTTGGGACTCGGTAGATTGGCACCACATCCCTCATTCAGTGGGCTAGTGTTATCTTGTGGCTTCACCAGTGCCTCCTTATCTTTTGGAAGCTCTTCTGCATCCTTCAGAGAGTCCAATTCTTTCTTCATTGAGGAGAATGTTTCTGTCAGGAGACCTGCTATTTTATCTTTGTCAGTAGAAGATTCTGTATCGTTTAATACCTGAAAACAATGAGGAGGGAAAAAAGAGAATGCATTGGGGTTTAGGTAGAGCACCAAGTAAGCAATTCTAGCCCTTTAGGGAAGTGAAGCCATAAAGATTTTCAGACCAATCAAGTCCACTTTTCTTCAACATCTGAGACTACCGATTTAGACATATAGCAGGACATGCATCCAATACTCCTAGTCACACAAAATCCAGAGGCATTACTCCAATAGGACAAAGATGGGAAGCACATTTTTGGGTAGTGTTCCCCTTATAGTGGGCTTAAGGAGGTACTGTGTTTCCCAGCTGCAGCACAGGGCCACAGTCTCCTGTCCCTCCTGTCTGCCAAGTGCAGCTGGTCCCAGGAACAGAGCAAGGTCAGAGAGCTAATGCAAGTGCTGCGGCCAGAGCTGCAGAGGACCATGTGGCACAGGCTCACCGTCAAAGTCTCATTGAAGGAGACTTGATAGATCAGTGCTAAGCAAAGAAACAAAGAGCTGTTATACTGCTGTGCATGTAACTCTGGTCTGGTGGTGAGAGGGACAGGCGAACGGCTGCACTTTCCTCTCACAGCTGGATTCCCATGGTATCCCACATTTGCTAATCCTTTTCCCAGGCATCAAAGACAAAGAACGGACGGGGATAATAAAATTCAAAGCTCCTATAATATTTCATATCCCTGACACACTAAGTATTAATTAATTCTCTAATACCCCTTTGAAAAAGAGCACTCTTATCTTCAGTTTACAGATAGGCTAAACAGGCTGAAACTTAATTGATTTGTTCAGAGTACCATAGCAAACCATTGGAAAATCCAAAAGCTGGAAATCAGCAGCTCCTGCATCCCTGGGTCAAGCTGAAGGTGCAGTCAAGTGGACAGCCAGGCAGCTGGAGTCACTGAACACACACACAGCCAAGAGAACCCCTTGAGGCAGCAAGCAGTTATATTCTGTGTAAGACATCAGTGGGCAGGGAAGCCCAGCGCCTGTCCCAGAGCCCCTGTGTGAGGTCACTCACCCTGCGGTAAAGGTGAAGGGCTCTGCGCATGCTGTCCTGGAGCTCAGACACCACGTGCTCACACTGCTCTATGCTGATGCCCGATTCTGGAGGGAGGAAAACATAAAAGCACAAGTTAAGGCACAGATACTCCACTATCTGCAACCTCATTGTCTGGTGAGAAAACAGGTTTTTCAATGCATATCTGAAAGACATGGACACACAAGCTGTCATTCAATTTTTAGGGCTGGTTTGAGCAAATTATTAAGTAGGCACATTCTGCATGAGCTTTCCTTCATACTAACTAGACATGCTGCTTGCTTCAAACACCCCTATTTTTCCCTCTTTACACTGTCCAAAGTCAGTAATGTTTTTTCTCAGATTGCACATTTTTGTTAGTCACAGAGAGTCACAGATTACGCATGTGATTTCCAATTACAATTAAAGCCATGTTTGTATGAGGACTTCCAGTGGCAAGAGGGACTGATCCAAGGAGCCTCTAATTTAGCTTCCACCTAGTGAGAAATCTACAAGCTCCCCCTCATGCATCCTTCTGCACAGCGTACAACTAAAGCACAGAGGATGATGGATTATACTGAATTATTGCTGTGTTCTCTAGTGAGGACTGAGGTCCAGAGGAGTGGTGACAAGCAAACTCAGTCACAACAGAATTGCATTGCTGAGCAACCCATGACATACACTGCTGATACACCATAATTCAAAACTGAAAAATAAAAGCAAGCAACTGAGGGACAGCATCTTCTGCCTGTCCCCACCAGATATTATATCTAAAACATGAGTTGAATGCCTGAAATCTTTTATACAATAAATACTTTCACAAGTTAGACATAAGTCATGAACAAAGACATAGATACACAAACACAATCTTCAGTTTGCAAAGGCCTGGACAAAAGCCATTCAACTTTCTTTAGTTACCCAAACCCAAAACTTTGCCACATTAGCACTGTAATTTCTGCAGTTCTAAGAACACCATCTTTGAACAGACTGCAGAGGACTTGAGCTAATTTTATGACTACATCTAGATGATGTATAAACAAATACAGCTAGAAAAACATCTATTTATACATAAACAAAAACATCTACAAAGAACAAAGGGGCATGAACAAATCCCTCCATTTGCATTCTTTGATCCTAAATCACCTGTGGAGTCTGAGCCCAGTGGGCTTCCAAGATTCAATCCAAAATTCTTGCTTTCTGCCCCCCTCCTTCCCTCTTTATGTTTGAAACCCAGCTGTTTCTTCTCATGATCGTTTCTGGATTTCTCCTCTGATCATTGTTTTTATGCTGGTCTCCAGCTCTGGGAGGTGCCAGTCAGGAGAAAGGTCACAAAACCTAATATAAATGCTTAAGTAACAGGCATTTTCTGCCTCTCGGGTGTGCAGAGCAGAGCTCTTCAGAAACTAGCAGAGAATATTAAACACAGCAACAGTATTAAGCACATCCACAGTATTTTAAATGTAGATGTCAAGATGCTTTAACAAGAACTAAGAGACTAAATTAAGTCTCTTTATTTGCAGCTGTTATACAAGCAGGAAATGGAAGGACAGAAAAATTAAGTGGAAACCCAAACAGTGCAAGTCAGAAGCAGAACAAGTCTCTATCAACCCTACGGTTTTAATCTAAACTGCCACATTGTGATTCCCAGAAGGCACAGTAAGTTGTTCACAGCAATAGCCAACTTGGATCTAAACAGCTTTTCCAGCATCTACCACTAAAAATTTGGGAAACGTGGTCTGCAAGAAGCTTAAGGCTGACAGCTGCCTACTGAGAAAAAAAACCATTGGGGATCCACAGTGCTATATCATTCTAACTCACTAAAGGATGCTGTTAAATATTCTGTATGAGTGTGCTATGTCTTGGGAGTTGTTAAAAAAAAATAAATACTGAAAAAAACTTGCTCTTTCTCTGTGCTACCAGTGTTAATTCTGCAAACTGACCAAAAACCACTTGCTATGTAGCCTGATTCCCAAATCTAGCAGAGAAAACTCAGCCTAAAGAGCACAGACAACTACAATTCTGCTGCAGAATGTGATTCCACAGCTTCAGGCTGCATCTGGTGGTGGAAGAAACCTCCCCCTTGTAGGGAGAGGGTCTGAAAGTTTCAGATGCACTCACTGTTCTTCAGAGCAGCTACAGTATGATAACTGCAGATCCCTAAGACAAAACATCACATTTCCTGTTTCACATAACAGTGCTTCAATCTTAAGGTGTTTGATCCCTCTAGAAATGCAGAAAGAAAAATAACAGTGCACCAAAACCAGATTATCCTTCTGCAATGCTTCAGTACAGAAATATTGTGCTTAACCATTCCGATGAATGGTGCAACAGCCTGGCACCACAGAACGTAATTGATCACAGGATTACAGAGCTATCCCTTCTCAGATATAAGTAAGAACAACATTAAAAAAGGGATAAAATACTGTATAGCCCCTGAAGGTACAAGGTATCAGTGCAGTGGTTAACATCCAGCTTTCTAATGCACAACTCAGAAAGGCATATTTCCTTTCAGATTGTGACACAAAAGCAAAACCTCAGCAGACGATGTGGGACTAAACAGTGTCTTCTCTGCTAAGGTTTTCTTGCCTTGGAGGGCAGGATTTTTGCTTCAGTTTGAACTTATCAGCTAGTTTTCATTTGATTGAAGTACCTTAAACTGAGGCCTGTAACAGATCTTAGAGCTGTTTTCAGCAGGTGAAAGTTTTTCATCTTGTACCTTTTTCTCCAAACTAGAGATAATTCAAAAATTAACCCTCATTTTTTATGTCCAAACCCTGCACATGCACTGCATATTCAGTTTGCAGACATGTCCTCAAAGCAGAGTGACAACAGCACGAAGACCTGCTTGCTGTCACAGGTAGCTACAGCAAGGAGGTCACCTCCATGAAGCTTTATCTCATGGGAGAAAACTGTATGCAAACCCTTCTGGACCCTGCACACTTGCATATTAACAAAGGAAAGTTTGGGCTGCCTGGCATAACTTCACTGTCAGTATTATCTGTTCTTGCATGGTTCTGTTAGTACATATTGGCCTGGACCTTCATTTGCCAGCCAAACATGCTCTAAGAGGAGGGCAGGGGAGGTGACCTACACCCTCAGGGTGATTCTCAGCATGTCAGCTTTTAGCATTGACCACAAAGAGCTTTGAGCCCCTAGAGGTAACTGTACAGCTAAATCCCTAAAAACACGACAGTTCTAAGGTCTACAAAACATTCAACTAAGAAGGACTGTCAGACATAAGACCCAGAGGAAATGGAAACTAAAGACTGAGAAAAAGACATTAGATTGAAGAAGTGTCTCACCATTGAGGGGATGGTTTATGGAACGAGACAGGTGCAGACAGGACGAGACAGGCCAGAAGCTGGACGTAAAGAAATGTGATGGGATCGTGAGGCGGTTCACAAAGACAGGAGACAGAAGGGGGAAGATAAGAGATGGGTATCCATGCACACCTGAGACCTGTGCCGAGGCACTTATAGATGTAGGAGACCTCGGCCTGATGGGGTCTAGTGGGCAAAGTCCAGGTTGGCTGTCTAGCACACAGGCGATGCCGGTGATCCGCTCCCTGCCCCTGGGCAGTGTGCTCTCAGGAGACCTTTGGTGCTGGCCCTCTGACACCTCCCTCACTTTTAGACTAGTGACCCCTGGCTCATCCTGGCAATCTGTCCTTGAAACTGGATAATCCACTGGGCTCTCCTTAGCAAGTCCTGTTGGGATCTCTCTACCAGGAACCAGAGACCCAGCAGTTTGAGTCTCCCTCTTGGAGGCTCGGACCTCGGGAAAAGAGGGTTTCTTTTTAGAAGCCCCAGCAGGTGACTGTGGAGACTGTGGCTCAAGCAGGGTTTTTGTTTTGGTAGTGGGTGAGAAGGAGGCCAGTGTGGGTCTATCAGGCAATGGCTTGGGAATGTCAAGAATCAGATGTGCTCGGTTTGATGATGCCAACTTGCTGTGGAAGGACTTGGGAGATGAGCAGTTTACAACTGGCTGGAGTGCAGGTTTCACTGGAACATTTTCTTTCACTGGCAGCTTAATCTTCTCAGCATCTGGTGTGGAACTAAATTGTGTCTTCTCTGTCACTGGAGGACTAGCCCTCCCATCCGTCAACATTTCAGTGGAGCAACCAAGGTACAGATTTTCCCCCACAGATATGCTCCTTGACATCTTAGCCCGGAAGCTGGTTGTGGGGTTCATGTAGGACTTTGGTTTTGCAGCCCTGACATCTTTGGCCAGCAGAGCACCAGATCCATCCATCTTCAACATACTGGCTGACAACACCCTGCAATTGTTAGGTCTGGGATCCTTCTCAACCACCAAAAGAGTCTGAGGATGCTGCTTGGCAGAGGATATCACTCCAGGACCCTTATCTGTGAAAATTAAACAGACAAACATACCAAAAATAGACAAGAGTCTGCAGTGAATTCCTAAATTGGAATTTAATGTGGCTCAGCTCAGCTCCTGTGAGACGTGTACAAACATAACCACTAGTTCAGGTTAGTATCACCAAGCCTCAACAGCTTTCTTTTTTCCCATCCCTCATCCTGCTCAGACACTGCTGCTTTCCTCATGAGAGAGATTTGTTCTTAAAGTGTATGGTCAGAAGACCTCGGACCACTGTGACTCTTAAGCGAGAGGCCAGAGGAAGTAGGCAAAAACTTATACATGCTGTTGTGGTGATCAGGTGGAGTTTTTTGGTTTTTTAAACAAACTTATTATGGTTAGTGAGTTGACTGTTTAAAAAATAGAGTTATTTCACAGTGAGGGCATAGATACAATAAGGTCTCTGTTACTGTCTCTTCCCTCTTCCTCTCCTCCCCACCCTAGGGAGTTTCAGTCTTAGCTTGGAGCAACCGCCCACAGCAAGAGAGAATTTCTTTGCAAATACTTCATTTCATCCTTGCCAGTGCTCCTCCCACAGCTGCCAAACAACTATCAGAGACTGATAGTCAGAAAACCAGCATCTGCATTACAAATAAAAAATATTAAATAATATTAAATAATATTAAATAATATTTTAATTAATAATATTTAAAATATTTTCCCTTGACAGGCTAGGAGTTAGAAGACATGCAAAGCCTGTAGCTCACAATGCAGAAAGACGAGCTTAACTCAAATCCTCCACTCTAATGTCCCAATTTCATTCTCTGGTTCATAGCATCATTCCAACATGTGTCCTTACCCTCATGCACAAGGTCATGCACTGACTGTGCCTTTCTCATGACTGCATTCACAGGGCCTTCTGGAAAGGAGGCAATAACCCGTCCAGGAGCCATACCAACTCTGCTGGCCTCCAAAGCTGATCTGCGTTTTTTCTGCACATAAATAGCTCGATTTGAATTTACACTCTCCAGGAGTTGGCTGTTCTCCAATGCATCACCAGGATGGCTGCTGTCATTTTTCAACAGTTTTGGTGTAAACTGACTGGTCTGGGTTGGTGGCTCGATGGGCTTTGAATCCAGTGTCAGATTTGACGAAGAGAGTGACAATCGTCTAAAGAACACAATAAAGAAATCTCAGTTAAAACAAGTAAGTATGTTCCCCTGGATAGACAGGAACATGCATTAAGTTTCTCTGGAATAAAGA
Organism: Callaeas wilsoni; assembly: GCA_013398955.1. NCBI lineage: Eukaryota > Metazoa > Chordata > Aves > Passeriformes > Callaeidae > Callaeas > Callaeas wilsoni. Next base: position 91,305 of record VWPU01005635.1, on the reverse strand, counting down.
GCCCCTCCCTGTCTGGACTTTTTTGAGTCAAAAATGCCCTAAGCTGTTACCACTTAATTCTACTCAACCCTGCAAGGTCTGGTGTTCAGGCATTTGACTACAGGCAACACAATCACAGATAGCATTGGGTTGCTGTTTCCAGGGAGGACACTATAAAAAGTGAAAACAAAAGAGAAGGAAAAATTCCAGGCATAGGAAAGACTGGGCAAAGCCAGGTCAGGTCTTTTCTCTCAGCTCACCTTACTAAAATTTAAATCTTTTTAATTCTAAGATAACCCTAAGAGGAAGTAAATACGCTTTCCTAACATTATGAAAGCATAATGACCAGGAAAGCTGGTCAGTGTCTTCAAGAGGAAAGCCTAATTTCCTCTTCCTCTCCACTTCAGACAAACACAGTGGGCTTACTTCAGAAAGGAGGCAGCTTTCAATGTGGCATGTTTAAACAGCTGAACAGATTAAAAGCCCGGAGGTTTTCATAATCAAAAACTACCTCCCTTGTTACATCTCTCGAGCACCAGTGACTTCCTTCACTCATCACTGCAACTCTCCAGAAGCTTACACAATAGCTTTCTTCCCAAATGGCTTTCTTCCCAAACATACAGTCTCAACATGAGACAGACTAAGAGGCGCTCCTGACAGCAGCAACAGCAGCTGAATACAGCAATAACAAACAAATTTCCCTACCATGCTGAATCTGGACACAGCTGGTGAACCTTAGAAGATGTATTCAAATCTGCTTAGTCCTACATAATGAAATTCATTTGAGCTGAGATTTTAGGTTGTCATTTTAGAGGAATACAGGAGTATTTGTTTGTTTTAAACATTTATGAACCCAAATCAACAAAAGCATTAACCGATTTTTTTTATATTTATTTGTTTTGTTGGGATTTTTTTTAATAACAAGGAAAACAGCTTGCAGAGGCCTTTTGGAGTGCTTTAGGGTTGAGGGGTTTTTGGAAGAATAATATTCCTGTGGGCTTTGTGTGAGACACCAAAACACCCTGCGAAGGCATGGGACCGAGAAACAAAGCTGAGTAAGAAAGGGCTGTAAAACAAAGGAAAAGTTGACAAATCTACTTTCATTGTCCAAGCTGAATGAAATGCAAAAGAATAAACAAAGGATAAACAGTGAAGAGTAAATTAGATTATTAGTGATTCCTCCAACTTAATCAATCAAGGCATTAATCATGAAACAATTAAGCACATTGTTGAAAGAGGAAAAAGAACAAAATAATAGTGTTACATTAGGAAGAAATAGAACAGCTAAAGAGACCTAGGATAACTTGTCCAAATCACAAGAGCCTGCAAACAGCCTGCCAGGTGCTATGCTAACACTCTGCTGTGCCTAGGCACACCAAGGCCAGAAGTTTGCTCAACATTTTCACCTAGGACCTAGCATGAGACCTACTCAGATTAGTATAAATAGACAGACAGAAACACGCAAAACAAGCAGAGCCATACCTGAGAGCCGGGGACTGGGAAAGAAAGCGAGAGGAAATGCTGAGGTTTTCGGTTCTTTCCAAATTCCTACATGAGCCACCTAAAAATTTTGGTTAAAGGAGAAAGAAAAATGAGCCATTTATTTACAGAGCATTCTCATACATACATTTTCTCATCATAGAGACTATCAAGTGCTCCCTGATATCCAAGAGGATTTTTTTAAGCTAAAGTCGCAGAAAATTAAATAATTCTATTTCCTTTGCCTTTAGTGTTCTACTTAGATTACTCTGCCTTAAGCTGCTACTCTCCCTAAGGGTACGTCTCCTCCTTTTTAGCTTCCCTTTGTGTCCTATCCTGCCTGTAGGACTGCACTGGCATCAAACAGAAAACAAACCCATCAAAGAGTAAAAAAATAGAAGGAAAAAAAAAGAACCCGAACGACTCACACAGATATTGCTGTCTGCAACCATTATCAATTCTAAAAAGATATGCTTTTTTCTGGAGTTGGTCGATAAAGACAAACCAGCTCCTTTGCCACTCTGATGTCTCCTCTTATTCTCTCTCTCCACCCAGCATTTCAGCCTTTTCTTTTGTGACATTGGCTATGCCTTGATGCACCACTAGAGGCCACTGCGTGTCACCGATGGGAGGGTGAACGCACAGTCAATACCTGCCTCCGCAACAGGAAAAACCAGTCCGGGAGCAAGGTAACAGCTCTTCAGGATTCCAGGGACAATACTTAACCCAAACTGACACAGAGTCCGATCTCATCCACACAAATTTACACACGGACCGACGAAGTTAACAGATGTTACTCTTCTTCAGGCCTCTTACGCTGTTTTCCATTTTTTCCCCCCTCCCTATATACATACATCCATGAAATCCTAGCAGAACTTGTAGCCTGGTTTGGTTTATACAGGGGAAAAAATCAGGAGGGACCTTACAAAGTCTCGCTATTGAACATAGAGATGTACCTTTCCCATCAGTGTTGCTCAGGGTCCCAAAATGCTCCTTGAGGAACTTTTCCTGATCAGGTATCTGAGGAAGTTCTCCCTCCGGCATGCTAGTACCCACATCCTCCTCTCCTTCTTCTCCCTCCAGGTCTGAGACACCATCTACACTTAGAGGCTCAGTGCCTTCGGAATCTGCGAAAAGGCAAAAAACCCCAGTGCTGTAAAAACTTAATCGGAGTAACATTAGCCAAGTTTAAAAAAAAAGTCAACAAAGATGCTAAATTGAACCTAGAATGTTAAAATCAGTCCGCACTACATGCAGTAATTCTCTAATCTACCATATCCCACAAACAGCATAGCCTATGGCAAAATCAGCACTAAACCTGCCTCCTTGGCTATCAAGGTAAGAGAAAGCCAAAGGCGCACAAGGAAAGAAGGAAAGTGCACCCACTCCTGCTTCTACAGTGGCTTCACTGAGGTGTCTGTTCAAATGCTCCTGAATCTGTACAGCAGTACCAGTGTGACTAACAGGAGTGTGACCTCAGGTCAGCTCACTAAGAGCTCACATATAAATACATGTATAATGTCTTTGCATCTTACCTTCATTCGGATGGTCTGGGCTGGACAGACGACTGCTGCTGTAATCTACAGAGCAGGCACTGTCTGGACTGTGTTTGTCTGGGCATCCGTTACTGCGATAACCTCTACAGAGCTTCCCATGGGGCAATGCTTTTACCTGGAACTCACTACAAGAGAGATGGGAAGATACAGCACTAGAAGAGATATTTGTCTACATGTAAAGAAGCACATTTTAACTTTAGTAAGGCCTTACCTGTGTTAGTAACACCTTTTATTACAAAAGTAAGGCTTTAAAGAGAAAAAGAAGTTGATTTCTCTCATCATAATACAGTATATTTTTTGCATTTCATTAAGCTTGGACAGTGAAGTCCCAAGGGGACTGTCTGATTTTATGGGCATTGTCAGTTCCCATGATTACCAGGCACCAGCACCATACTGCTCTGGCTTGATTTCCAGTACAGGTGAGGAACAAATGTAGAAGCTTACATGATGAAAAAGGGACTAAAACCAGGCCTATACCTGCAGGATTGAAACTCTAGCTTGCCACAGACTTAAGCTCTGATAAACTTTTTCTCCCATGTTCATGACCTGCTTCTTTCGGCAAATTCTGTGATGCAAAATATGCAAGATTCTGGCTTTGAGAAAGACCAATTTAGTGAAGAACGTCATACAAAAATACAATCTTGTATGACAGGGTTACTGATTTCTGTTGTGATTTAATGAATCTTATTTTGTCAAATGTCACCAGCACTATTCTTTTGCCTGATGCCTAAGGACTTCAGTTTTCCACTTTTTTAAATACTTTGGTCTCAAATGTACTCCAAGGCAATGTAGGATGCAGAAGTCAATCAACAGAAATAAATGACAACTACCCCTGGCAGCTCCCAAACTCTGTAAACATTGCCATGTGTCCAGTCTGGATCCAACATCACCAGAGGGTCTCCCTGTCTTACATGATGTAGCAGCACATGGGTCTACTCTGTTCAAATGTTATTATCACAAAATTAAAAGTGAAAAATAAACTAGGCAGAACCTAGCAGCCTTAACTGCAAAATCTTGGCATGCACTTTTGCATAAAAGTCTGTCTAAAGCTATCAGCTCCACTCTCTGTAACATAACAGGAGAAGACAAAGGAAATTAAACAGCTACTAACGTCAGGTTAAGAGGGGAAGGAAAGAATAAAATTCAGGGAAGGAAAATAAAATGGAGCACAGAAAAATTATGTAAAATTAAAACAAAAGAAACAGCGGAGGAATAAAAAAGGTCTCCACTGTCTCCAGTGTGCTTTTTAATTCCATCTGTATCATGTGATTCATTCTATTTCCCATGAAAGAGTAATCACACACTACATTTGCTAAATTCTTGCCCAATTTTCATAAGCGTCCTGTCATTTCTCCTGGGTAGGCATTTCACTGCCACATATACACCACTGTCAGTGAGTTTTCCAGCTTCCAAGTTTTCTCTTGCTATTTTCAACCCAGATAAGGGAGAAAGCAAAAAGGCTGCTCACAAGTTGTTTATTCAACCAAAAAAAAAACCAACTTGGAGGAGACTGCTAATGTGCCGTTTCCTCAGAGGAAAATTATTTTAATGGTGCCTTCTTAGTTTCCTATTCCTCTAGCATCCATCTGACATAAAACTCTCAACTAAACATCCATGACATCAATCAGGCAGTAAGTCAACTCATCAAAGTTACCACAAAAGCTGCAAGAAAACCAGAACAGAAACATCTGAGCCATGCACAGCAGAGAGCTTATTTTTAACCTGCTTGAGTCTGTGGGATGGATTTCATCTTGCTCAGGGTAGATTACACATTCCTCACTCTCAGAAGGCTCCAGTTCCTGAGAGAAAATCCCCTCTTCACAAGACACAAGCCGAATCACTTGAGGTCGCACACAAGACCCGTTATCTTGGGGAGGTATTGAGCTGCCAACCTGGTTTGATTAAAAAGAGAAAAAACTAGGTATTACCAGTGTTTTATCTTACATCAGCAAGCACAGAGCAGGGTTAGAAAATATGCATTACAGCACAGAATATGATCAGCAATCTGAGATCAGAAAACACAGCAATCCTACGTCTTTTCTGTTCCTTATTTACTAAACTTGTTAGACTACTGCTGTACTTTCCTGTTTTGTTTCCTGTTTGCAAATCCCTAAAATTCTTTGGTAAAGTACTCTTTGATCACACATCAGGAGTGCAACACATGTGGCAGCAAGTTCTTCCATTACCTTCTATGGACTGATCAAACAATTCACAAAACTGGGCCACAGCTGAAAAACTGAATTACTGCACACAACAATTTCAGTCCTCTTCTCGGTCACACACTTATAGAGGAAAGAAAACCTCTAATGAAGCTAGGCACTGGGACAGACTGCTACTGGAAAACAGGCATTAGCTTTCTAAGGATGAGCACACATTACTTGCTGTGACCCATTAACACAAAAATTAAAGAGAACTTACTAATCTAGCACAGCCAACAACTACGGGCTTCATGTGAGCCACATTCCAGTGGCTACTGGAGTCAAGAAATTGCATCCCAGCAGAGTTAGCTAACAGGTTCCCAGGTTTTAACACACCTGTAATTCCAAGCTCAACTTCTCAGCTTGTTTTTGACACAAATGTTCAAAGAGCTAACAGAAAACATGAGGTCTTCCTGTCATTGAAGAGAAACCTTGATCCCATATGGTCTCTGCCATAAGACAGCAGAATCACACATTGCAGGAGTACTAACTACAAAAGAGTTATCCAATAAAGTTCCTCAGATGTAATTTAGAAAACCTTTAACAATAAGAAGAATGGCATCAGGTAGTAATAAATGTAGGTAATAACAAATAGAGGCAGGACAGATGCACTCAGAGTGGGTTCACCTCCTCAGAGTAGTACTGCCCTTACTTTGTTGATGTGCACTGGAAGGTCAGTGTGCTCTTCTCTGTCGTCCCCATTGCTGTTTTGAGACAGTGAGTCTCGACTTGGAGAACGGGAAACGGAGAAGGACTCCAGCTGACGCAGGTCAAGCATGGATTTCACAGTCATCTCTATGTTGCTGGTTGGCTGGGACCAGCGACCACGTTGCCGGGGCATCTTGCTCATTGGTGCCTCTGAGCGCTGGATTGCTGCTATCTCTTTGGCCTGAAGGATATAAAAACACAAACTATCTCTAGGGACTGAGTTTTGCTGACGGAAAAACAGGAGAAAAAGCACAAGACCCAAAGAAAAATACAATTATGTCCGTCTCAATAAAAGCCTCCAAACTGTCTGAGAGATAGCGTGAAAGGGCACCTTTAATTATAAAGCATCAAGTAAAAATGATGCTTTTGTTGCTGCTTCTTGTGCAATTGAACAGTTAAATGTCTTGCTCAGATCCAAGTATATGAACAGCTTCAGCACCACAAGAGACACAATTCAAAAATGAAAAGACAAAAGCATAACATCTGATTGAAAGACACTGATGTAAAAATCCCAAGTGTAGCTCTAGACTCTAAACACTCTAGTCTCTTAAACTAGGCTCAATTTTCCCATCTCCATATCATTCTTCAGAGAGAGGCTTCTCAATGGTTTCCCACCACAGCTGCACCTTTCCCACACGTGCAAATGAATTTTTTAATCTCTCTGGGAACTTCTTCATCAGTTTCCCTATAACAAGAAAAGCAATCTGAAGGAGTAACTCACCCTCCTCATTTCCCAGTGAGAAAGGCTTCTTGAGAGGGTAAGGTCTGGATCTGGAAAGGTAAAGAGATATGCACCTAGTTGACATCCTGGCCAGGAGCCCAGCTTTTGAACAACCTCTTACTTCATCTTTCCACAAAGGCAGTATTCCTACACCTTTTGAATCACTGTCAACACGTGCTTTCCCACTGACTACCCAAATCATTGTATCAAAATTTTAATGGAGACATACAGTTTTAGGTAAGATTTTCATTGAATCAGCAGACCACTGCATAACACTTGCCACAGTACAGTGCCGTCCCAAAGGCTTGGGAAAAAAGTCTGCTCCAACACACTGCAACATCCGTGGTAAAAATACATCAAATTAATAATAGCAATCTCTACTCAGGGAGTAGTTTTATCAGTAAGTTTTATCAGACATCTCTAAAATCCTCTCTTTTGAGGACATCTCTTGATCTCTTTTAGCTTCTGCAGACTTTTAAGAGCTTGTAGACCCCAGCCCATGAAACTAATTCAAAATTTCTTTAGCCAGTTGGAACTAGTAAGAAACTTGCCAATTTCACAACTGTATTTCTAGACAGAGAACTCTGAAATGTTCCCCTGTTCAGACGCAGGAATGGGCAGCTCCACATTACCCACTGGTATCTATCCATCTGCTTCTGTTTTGGTCTCTTTCTGCCCATACCTTGTTATCTGTAAGCCAGTGTCTCTCGTCTTCTCCTCCCTTCACATTCATACCATTTTCCTTCAGCTCTGCCCATGACCCTCTCCCATTTATACCTGAGTCTCTCTCAGTGTTGCAGTTGGACTGAATACGGAAAGACTGCAGCCCTCGTAACTCATCTTCATCATTCCCGTCATCTTCACCATCCTTATCGCTGTCTGATGAAAGTGCAGGCACAGAGGTCAGGGCAGAGATGGACTCATGCCTGGAAGGCGGGAATTAGGAGGAGTATTATGGTTTATGCATGAACTGCCCACCATTTCAATCCTTACGCCCATTCTCCACCTTATCTCCATCTACATGCAGGAGGCTGCCTCAATCTCTCAAACAGCCCTTGCTCTAGCACAGCCCACCTCTTGAGACACAGGGCAAGCTAAACCCTGCACAAAGATGTGCAGGCCCTGCCATACCAATGTTCTCATATGTGTGGAAGGTTGACAGAAATCAGAAGTAAACAAGTCTGAGAAAGTCAAACAGAATGAAACTGGGCCTTCCATTTCAGATTCTGCCAATTGATAAGGTCAGGATGGTAGATTATATTTGAAAGGCAAATATTTTTCCCACCCTTAAGCATTTCTTCTCTGGAACTGATTTACACATCAAAAACGTCAGAGATAGTCTCTGAAAGTAATTGGTTTTATGGCAAATTATCCCATAAGAGCCAGATTCATTTCAAAGATTGCCCCAGGCAGAACCTGAGGACACAGACCACACACCATAAGAGGCACCATGCTGACTATTTTAACTTTCAAGCACAAGGATCATGTAAAACATATCTTGGGCAGAGCTTTGATTAAAGTAGATCAAGACAAGTTTTACCACACAGACCTCAGAGGCACTCCCAGCACAGAATCGCCCACTACCAATCAAGGACACTCAATAACATCAAATTTTACCCTCCCTCTTTCTTCTACTCTTCCCTTTCCTCCGCTCACTCCTTCAGTCCACAGAACCAAATGAACAAATGAACCTTTGGACAATAATTGAAAAGAGATGAATCCCCAATGAATACATTTGAGTAGCCCTCACTGCACAGCCTTGAGCTAGAGTGCCAAACTCATCACTAGTGACATTTATAGGATATCCCTGGTGAGTGTTGAGTGCCAAGCATTATTCACGAAGCAAAAATAGCTCATCCACCAAATACAGAGCAGTCTGGCAAGGGACCAAACTCTCCAGATAGCAGGCAGTATTGAAACACGGTAAGAAGCAGTTAAGGTATTTTAATCTTTTCTCTTCCTGTGTAGTGATAGAACATTAATTTCCATTTCATTAGGAATAACAACTACTCAGCCATTTCAGATCAGCTTTGAAGTGTTCTGGCAAAAAGAAAAGTGAAACTGACTGTAGCCTGTGGAGTTCTCAAGTGAAAAAATTTCATTTTGGTCATCTACATCTACTTTTGACATTTCAGTTTGTCAGTCTTCATCTTTTCTTCTTGTCTCCTTATATGCTCATCTTGTCACTCTCAAGTTCTTGTGTCTAAGCAGAGGAATCTCAACAAAGCCCAAGCACCACAGTATGTTTGAGGTTAGGCCATGATTCATCCTATGACATATATTAATTACATTTATTCATGGTAGGCAATATTAACGTTGTATCAGTAACTTTGATAGCATCCTTCTGCTTGTATTCATCAAGGTTGTTTGAGGAGCTGATTGAGACAGAAGGGTTGGATTCTTAGATTTTAAACATCTAGCTGGTTGAATACCTCACAATGAGGAGGTGATCTGGCAAGGCAAGATTATGTGTTTGCCAGGCTCCTATGTGTACTGTCATTGGTGTAAATGGAGAAGGGAGGATTGCTATCCATGTGGTTTATATTACAAATAGAAAGATGGCCCCTGTCCATCAGATGGTGACCGAAAAAATTAGTGAGGAGGGGAAAAGTATGTTCCAGTATCCTTAAAGCAGCAGAGTAAGAGAATGCAAAATATATTTTGGAAGTCAGATGGGTGCTTTTTCATACCTTACAGGAAGTAATAAACAAGTTATGAAGTAATGTATTTGATACAAACATAAGGTTATCTTGTATCATCCCAGCAAAAATTCATGCCCCTCTTCCACATCCTTTCTTTTACAACTCAAGTATGCTTTTCAAACTCAGTTCTGTAACTTGAAGGGAGATAGATGAATGAATGATATTTTCAAAATGATCCTAGGCCCACTGGCGTGAAACTGAGATACTCCTGAAATGAAAACTAGGTTCACAAGGTCTTGAGTGTTTTAACTGTTGTTCTTGCCCAAGTCGACCCTTCTATTCAGACTTCACTATTTCTCCTTTCTTTCCCTTCCTTCCCCCATGTACTTTGGATTTTCTCCTAAGCCCCCTGTTGCACACATCTCCTCAATACTCTTCTTCACTTCTTTTTCATGCTTAGGTGGGAGTCAGTGTAATGTACAGTGAGTTTTCAAGCACTTATTTTCCAAATAAGTACAACATGAGAGCATTTTGAAAATTAAGGAGTAAGACTTCTGGGGTTTGCTGAATTCCTGCTAAGAGCCAAACCCCAAAGCATCATTATACCAGAATGAACGTTTCAGAGTAGCTACTCCAGAAGAGCATGTACAGACATGTCCAATTCTCATGATCCATGTGACTCAGAGCAAGTGTTTTAATTGTACTTGTTCATCTTCTTTGCTGAGGAACAATCCCATTTTAGTATCATAGAATCACAGACTCATTAAGGTTGGAAAAGACCTCCAAGATCAAGTCCAACATTTGACTGAATATCACCATGCCCCCTAAACCATACAATGAAGCACCACGTCTACTCATTTTTTAACATTTCCAGTGTTAAAACAATCAACTCAACAATTTTCCCTTGGGACCCTGTTCCAATACTTAACCACTCTTTCAGTGAAGAAACTTTTCCTAATGTCCAACATGAACTTCCCTTGGCACAACTTGAGGCCATTTTCCCTTGTTCTATTGCTAGTTGCCTGGGAGAAGAGGCAAACTCTCAGCTCACTACAACCTGGATCTTCTTCTATACAGGGCAGCAGTGTCAGTTGCTCTTCAGCTCCCAGTTTTTGAAGGTTCAGACAGTACAGGATCAATGGCAGGGAAGGACCTTAAATCAGAAAGTCTTCAGGACACGGTATAGACTTAAAAGTGCCACATGTCATTATGGAGTTCTAGTATTCAGACATCTGATAATAGGTACTCTGTATTCTTTTGTATGACCTGAATCGAACTCTGTTTTGCTTTCTCAAAACAAAACAAAGCAGACAAGAATGGCAACTATCCATTTAAAGAGGAATGTTGTCAGCATTCCCACTCTTATCTTGTGCTACTTAACCCTCAGCTTCAGGGATGTATTTATCAAACTGTAACATCCTGTGTGGTAGGTTTCACTGGCAGGTTATGTCCTCCTGCTTCTCCTTCAAATGTTGAAGTGTTTTAAAAGGAAAGTTATTCTGCTTTTCCCCACAGAAAGATCACACTGCATTTACTTCAGAGTTTCTCTAGTGTTATAACTGCAGTAGTTCATCACAGACTGAGGCACCATTTCTGATAAGGCATCAAAAGCCTGCCCCATTCTAAGCTCTGGAAACAACACAGCTTTCCTGGACTGGACAAGACTCACTGAGAATTTGATAAGAAGCTCTTCTTTCCAAATATATCTGACAGCACACAGTACTTCTTCAGCACACATATATAACTTTTAGACAATTTAATTTGGATAAAATTTTTATCTCCTGCTATTTATATTAGAGAATCAAGGAAAGCCACAGATACAGTGACTTTTAAAATGAATATAAAAATATAAATGCTCAGAGTCATATAAAGCATGACTATGCAAACATTCCACAGTAAAATCAGTTTAAAACTCGAGACAAGCTTTTCTAAACTATAAATGCATACTTGGATCAAAACCAAAACCCTACTAAATGGCCTTTACATGATTCCTTCACTGAAAATATAAAAGCCTTAAAATCAAAATGTACCAGCAATATCAGCTGAGTACAAGTTCTATTATCCTGAACTATCAAAGCTCCTCATGTCCAGAAAAAAGCACACATCTGCAATTACCACAATCAGAAGTAGAACCCAAAGGTTCTCAGGCACACTATGGAGAACTGTCGGTCTCACAGATCAGAGTAGTTCCGAGATAATACAATGTCCCATAAAGGTGAGTCAGAGAAATCATTCAGACGAGAAACTTTAGTCTCTGAAAATTTTTGGAGAGACTGAAAATGTTGAGACTCTTCAGTTCAGAGAGCAGGTTGGATGAAGAAAAGTTATGAAAAAGGTTTACAAAACCATGGGCACTACCGATAGCTGGCAGCAGAACAAAAGATCACCAAAGCTCACAATATTCAGAAGCAGAGGACTTTCAACAAAACTAGTAGGAATGTGTCTTAACAGAGACAAAAAAAGTCCTTCTTTCCACAGAGAGCAGTGAACTTGTCACCAAAGGAGGCTGCAGAGGCAGATAATATTATGAAGTTCAAAAAGAATTTATACAAACTCAGTGGATAATGGGTCCATGACCAGATAGTAAAGGTAACAAGCAGACATGTACTTCCTAACATCCCTGATGTAACAATGGAGCACGAGGCAAATAGACCACAAAGGTTCGTATAGCAAAGCTCACACAGTGTCTCACTAAATAGCATCTTCCATTGCCACAGTCACAGGCAGAATACTGGGCTTTGTGGAGCACCGGTTTGACTCAAAAAGGCATCTTCTGTGTGTTTACACTGCTGATGTTACTCACCTGGGTCAATTCCCGCACTGACAGTTGCAAGGAGATAGACAGCACTGTCGTGAATTGGAAACCTTCGTCTCCCACTGCCTCCTCAGATCAATTTTGTTACCCCAGCATTATTTTGATTATTCATCGTGTAATACACTCATACCATGGAACTAGCAGAAAGTGTTACTTCCCCCACCAAATTCTAGCAATACTGTTCTAAAGAAGATCTAGTGGAACAAATGACTTATCACTAGGCAGGGAGTTTTTCATACTACTGTCAGTCTTTCGAGACGACAATTTTACACTACAAGTTGCAACTCAACTCTCTACTGCAACCTACACAGACAGGCTTTGGAAACAATCAGAACAGGTACAATCAGAACAGGTACAGAGCACCTAGAAAACAAATCTCACTTAAGTTCATTAGTTTTCCTTCTCCCACCTCAATAATGCTGGTCCAATAGGCTCTTCTTCCATTGTCAGTACCAATCCAAAATGCTCTGGAGTTATGCCTTTGCTGATCTCCAGTGACCACAGCAGATGATCAAAACTGAAAACAAGCTTTCAAAGCTGACAAGTAGATTCCAGGCTTGCAAAGAGGCTACCAAACAAGTTTAATAAAGTTCTGGGCTTGGCGTGGCACTAGCACCGCCCTTCAGCAAGCGTCTGTGATGGAAACAAGTATCACCTCACATGGAACAGGACTGGGATTATCTGTCACAGGCTGAGCCTTGGTAGGGTAAGGCTGCAGCTGCTGGAATAATGGAGAGACTACTATAAAAAGCACATTGCTTGACAGATCCAGAACTTTGGCTAGAAAAAAGGCTTCCTGAGTTTTCCCAGCATCGTTACCAAAACCACTTACTAGACAAGACTCGTTTCAAGAATGAGCAGATCAAGACTTTCCAAAACAAAACTATGCAGACAGACTTGTTACAACACAGCTTGCTCCCAAAGGGAGTGGAAAGTCCTCGTGATACTCAACAACCAGTGTGGTAAATCCTCCAATGTTTTGGTACTTTTATATCCAGAGCTCCATTTGTAGTCATTTGGGACATAGGAACAAAAAAATCTGTGTTTATCCTTTTTTCCCCCACTGCGATCTCATATCAGCTTCGTCAGGACTCTCCCCTGCATTGCTTACAGTCCAACCAGTCTCCGTTACTTACAAACTACAGAGAAACCAAACACATTACACTAATAATCAAAAATACCCTGTCACTCTTGTTCTGTTTAAAAACAGAAGCACCACTTTATAAAGAAAGGTCACCAGATAAATTTAGATCTATTCAGCTTGTAGGCTGCAGCAACTTGTTTTAGATAAGTTGTTTACCAAGCAAAAAATAATATTACTTAGCTAGCAAGAGCTTTTCCCATTTAAATTATTTTTGTATTTATTATTCATATTATAATTATTTCAGCTGACTTTTTTCAAAGCCTCCAGAAAATAGTTAACAAAGAAACAGAAACACTCTCAAGACTCTTTTAGAATTATGATCAACATAGTCAACTTATAGAGCTCACAGGTGTACTTCAGTACTGACACCACAGAAAACAGTCTTTAAGTTGCATTCAGCTTAGATCTAGAGAACTTTATTCATGAAGGATCACAGCTTCCCTGGCAGAATTCTGTGTACCATCCTCAGTATTCCTAGGTGAACTGCTTATTAAAGTTTCTGACCACATCATTAAACTAAATTAAGACACAAGACGCATTGCATACATATTGCAATCAGTGAAGCACATTAAGTCTGTCTGGAAGATCTCAGTCTGGTTTCTATATCCGAAGAAAGGGGTACAAAACCCATGGCAAATTCAACAGAGAAATAAGAGAACGTTTGGAAGACACATCAGTGAAGACAACAAAAACTTTCCAGTTGAATCCCAGTGCCACACTTTCACATTCCACCCTACGAAGACAGCCACCTCTTCTCAGTCTGCTCACCTCATGAGTCCAGCTGCTTTGTGAGGAGGAGACTTCTCCGCCTGCTTCCCTCTCTGTTTCATGTCAGACAGTCGCTGCCGCATGTTGATGGTCATCTCTGAGCTCAGACGCCAGATGAAGATGCAGCTGAAAGAGGGAAAGGTGAGGCTGGCATCAAGTCTCAGTTCAGTTTATTGATACTAATTCCCACTGCAGAGACAAACAAGAGCCCTTCCATCTGCGGCAGAGAGACACGCACAGAAACAGCTTCACAGAAACGCAATCCCACCACAAGCCTCATGACAAAAAGAGTTAAACCTGCCTGTCAAAGACTCCCTGTGAGCGAGAGCAACTGCAGAGATATTTACACAGACTCATCTCTGATTCTATACCTTTTTTGACTATCTGGCTAGCTGGTGAAGGAAATGTCATAACAGGTCCCTCTGTGGTCAGCAGGATAAGTGGAGCCTAGAAACATCCCTTGCATCCTCTAACAGTGGCTAAGCTGAAGTCTCTGATGCCACTACCCCCAAAGGCAAGGCCTTCCTAATGCTCACCATCCCATGGAGTCTCTGTGCTGTAATAACAGTTAAGCTCCTGTGGCAGTACTTTCTGCAGTCAGGGCGCTCTTAATATTTTACTTGGGACTCCCTACAGGACACTCACACAGAATTAACACAGCCATTAGCTCAGCTGGTTGGAGCATGGTGCTAATAACACCAAGGCCATGGGTTCAATCCTTGTATAGGCCATTCACTTAAGAGTTGGATTTCATGATCGTTGTGGGGCCCTTCCAATTCAGAATATTATGTGAAATATGACTGAATTTGGTCAATGGGTTCAAAAGCATTTGAGAGAAGGAAATCAACAGTATGGTCTCATTTCATCAATTTCTTCAGAAATTCAGCTTAAAAAAATATATTCCTCATCACATTAAAGAATACTGTATCTCATCTTCAGCTACTAGAAAGTAAAATGACCAGCACTGTCTTTGAAATTTAACTTCAGTGCTAACTAATTCTTTTCATCTCAGTCATCTTTCCTGTCTAGCTGGGTATACCTACACTGATGTAGAAACAGAGATGGTGCTTTGGCTATCACTTATAAAATCCTGCACCCTACTTTGGAATCCAAAGATGATTTAATTCAGTTCTTCAAGACCCATCAGTGCCAGTGTACTCATGAGTACTCCAATATACAGAAAATTTTTCAATGACTGACTTTTTCCTTTCTCTTGATAGCATGCAAAAATTAATTTGCTTTGCCATTTTCAACAATGACCATGAACTTTGGTCTCCCCGACCTGAGGCAAATGTCAGAAGTGCCAGGATCCTGAATACCTGAATCTTCTTCATTTTTTCTCTCTCACAAGGAAACAATTTAAAAGGTTTTAATTTCCATATCACACAAAAAAAGGCCATAAACCCCTCTTTGTAGTCTGTGGAGATTTTAAGGCAAAACTAAAAATTCCCTTCTTGTACCCAGTGCCATGCTCAGGAGCATCACTCCCAGCTACTGGGAGATACATACAGATGCTTCCCATTGCCTGTGAACACACTGTCATCCTCCCACTGGAGCTTTTCAGCCAGGAGAAAGGGGTGAGGCACTGTGTCTGGGAACTATGGCAACCCAGGGCAGCCAGCTGTTTCCTCTCAAGGAGCAGCTCTCTCCAAGTAACAGCAACCATTATCTGCTGCTGAAAAAATACTGAAACAGAGGAAAAAAAAATCTGAAAATAAATCTGGTTTGTTCATCTATCTCACCCCCACAGTTACCAAACCTAGAGACAAGCAGCAAACAACCCGAGCCTGTTGAACACATTAGCATTCAACACAAACTCTACAGAAGCGAGCAGCCACCTACCCCTTTTGCTGGGGTTGGGGAGGGGATTTTGGTTTTTTCTTACCTTGCATTACTTTCCTTACATGAATCTCACAGTCCTTGTGCTCTTTCTCATCTCTGTTTTTCTTTCTACTCTCAGCTCTATTCTTTGCACATGCTGCTGTGTGTGAACAGACTATGTTCCCTGTTCTCCTTTGAAAAAGATGCTTTCTCATCTCCTTACAGCGAAGTTCTTAATTAATCCCTTCCTCACTTCTCATCCACCTCCTGCATACCCTTAGTGAAGAAAATGACCCTTTTGCTCATGGAAATGTCAACAAAAGAATGTTGCACTAAATCACAAGGATTACTAGGGACTTCAAACCTTCCATGTTTCTGGAATTTGTCAGAAGTTCACAATAAAAGGACTCTCTCTCCCACAACTTTTGTCCCTAATCTATTTAAACACATAAAAGGTAAAGAAAGAGGAAAACTGAATTATTTATTTATTACTGAAAGACAGAAACAACCAACTGATGAGATTTAAGGTGATATATTGTATGTTCTGTAACAACTCACCCTCTAAAACCCTCTTTCAAATTAAATTGTGTTTTATTAATTAAAAAAAAAAAAAAGAGAGACAATCTGGGTTGCTCTGAACTTGCAATAGCACTCCAGGAACCATATTTCTCAAGGGAAAAATTTTATTCAGTTCAGCTGATTTAAGCATTCACTGCTTCCAGAAATAGTAGCTCCACTCACCTGTACAATCATCATACTAGGCATATATTCTCCTTTTTCCCTTGGGCTCAGTCTGGTGATTACTTAAGCTTTTAGTGAACTGATTTAGCTCGCTAAATGTGCAGAAAACTCATCTCAGGGGAGTACTGATGTAGTGACCTGAATCGGCTGAATGAGGGGTCAGCTGCACCACTGCTGACGCAGGGGAGTGGGAAGAGGACCATATGGACAGGACCAAAAAGTGGGGACAGGCCTGTCCCTTTTGCTGCTAAACAGGCTCTTTCACCTGGTGAAGGCTACCCAACAGAAGTACGGCAAGAAGTAGTTTTGGCACTACCAGCAAAAATAGAACAAGATGCCTTATGTTACAGACCTGAAGGCTGGTCAGGAAACAGGTCACATCTCTGTCTCCTTTCCAGCAGAGAACAGCACTTACACTCAGAAAAGGGAAATACTTCACATGGGTCTCATTCCATGGAACGATAACATAAGCTCTGTGAGCTTTGCCAACAGCACACATTTAGGATTCAGAAAGATCTGAGATTTATTTGGAATTCATAAAACATCCCCAGGAAAAAAAAAAATCTACCTTTCCTAAGGACATGTTAAATCCAGTACAAGATGGCATGAGCCAGTATCACAAACAAGCAAAACCTCTTACCTGTCCCCAGAAACAGAGATCAGATGTTTGCAGTCATTACTGAATTTCATCCCAGTTACAATCTCTGTGAGAAATAAAGCACAAAAAACTAATCTTCCCTGAGTTATTCAAATGGACAGAAGAGATCATTAGCCAAATAGCCTGTCTGTACTCAGTAATTCACACTTCACAGACCAATATGCCCCAATTACCATGAGCATTTAACCAAGAATCTAGGCTTGACATGGAAAGGGTTCTCCACAGCAAAATATACATGAGGACTGAATTCTCTTTTTGCCTATAATAGAACAGCTCCTGCATGGTAGGAGCTGAGTGTATATCATAAGGAAACTTACTATACACTGAAAAAACCACAGACTACCTTATAGGCTATTAGAAAAACTGTGTAAATAAATACATGGCTTGACAGGTGTGTGCGCGTGTGTGTGCTTGTGTGCAATATGCAAAAATTGAACTTGCAATAAAATAAGCTATTACAACTTCATCCAACTACAATCCACTCAAAAATACCAATTAGGTAAACTTTGGTGGGGAGGAATCTTCAGAAAGCTTTGACTAGTATCAGACCCCACTGTATAGTCATCAGCAGAAAATAATGCATTTCCAGAAGTTTACAAGCCTTACCTGAGTGTCCATACATGGTTGCAACACACTCGCCAGAATAGAAATCAAAGATGGAGAGGTTCTTGTCAGAACAGCTGGTTGCAATATAAAGACCAGAAGGATCTGTTTGCACCTGGTTTAGGAGACCAGAGGAATGCAAAGATCTGGTGAGAAACTACCTTCAAACTACATGAAAATAGTCCAGAATACCCAAGACAGTCAGAATAAAATGCACAGGTTTCCAACTGAGTACCAGTCTATCCAACATCCCAGGACAAATCTCCAACCTGACTAGACTTTTAAGACTATCTCCAACCTAATCAGAGACTGAAGGCACTTAAATTCAATGCCTTCATGACTGTGAAGGCATTTTCACCAATGGATAGACTTCTACCTCTCTCCTACTTTCTTTTAACCATTGGGGTCATACTTTCTTCTACGTTAAGATCAAAACAAAACAACAAGAAAACACCCCACTGCAAAACACACACACCACAAAAAAAGAAAAAAATCAGAGCTGACAGAGTTAAGTGAAATATTAAAGGATTCAAGCCTTCAGGAGTGAAAGCAAAAAAGAACTCAACACTGCCAAGAAACTGTCTTTTATAATGATGCTCTCACATCTCCAGCATTTGCAACTGCCATTTTTCAGCTATTTTGTTCGTTGTTTGTTTTTTCATATATACATATCGGTTGCTTTATCTTGGATTAAATATAAAACCCCCTGCAAATACCTCACTAGGTCTAAAGCAGCACTACACAGCAAATACAGTTACTGTCACCAAATTTCCTGCTCTGTCCTTTAAAGGATTTTAAGGAACTGAGAGGGTAAACTGTGTTTTTCAAGGGAGACGTGGTATTTAAATAATGGTAATTCTTTTGGTTTGTTATGTTTATTTTGTTGATGTTTGCTTCCAGTGTCCTTGCTTGGGTTCTACTCATTAAACTGCAATGTGTATTATGATCTCAGAATAACATACCAAGAAAGTTTAAATTCCAGAGACAACCATAATCCCTTGGTTACATAACTGTCTCAAAAATGAGCAAAGCAACAGTAAAAGTAATTGAGATTCCCCATTTGAGATACACTTGGAAAAAAAAACACACAAAAAACCATAAAGGATATTAAAAACAAAGAACATTTCATGGTTTCTTGTCTGAGAAAAATCTAATCAAGCACCTAAGCTTATCAGCAATTTAAAGTGTAGCATAAATTTTTCATTTTCTTTACTCTGGCTTATAAAAAATTTGTATGAATTATAACAAGCAAAGAGAAAGAACTTATCTTACTTTGTAAAACAGAAGAGCTGATACTGAACAAAATGTTTTGTTTTCCTCTCCTTTTTTATTCAGTTATTCACATCCATCAATAATTTCAGCTAGAAGGGAACTACAACTGTCACCTATTCCTGCCTGACCAATTCAGAGCTGATCACATTAAAGCTTGTTATTAAGTGCATTGATCAAATGCATCTTCAACATTGTCAGGCTTGGAGCATCGACCACCTCTCCAGGACACCTGTTCCAGTGTTTGACCAAACTCTCAGTAAAGAAATGCCTCCTAATGTCCCCATTGCAGCTTTGAACCATGCCCACATATCCTGTCACCGGATCCCAGGGAGAAGTGCTCAGCACCTCCCCCTCTGTGTCCCCTCCTAAGGAAGCTGTAGAAAGCAATGCAGTCACCCTTCAGTCTCTTCCTCTCCAAACTAGATAAGCCCAAAGTCCTCAGCTGCTCCTCATAGGACATTCCTTCCAGTCCCTAATAATAATACTGCTGACCTGTGCAGCAGTAGGAAAATTATCAGTGGAAACAAAAAATCCAATGAAGAAGATTGTTTGGCAACTTAACTTGAGACATATTTTGATTTTGTCAACTGGCTTTCCCCCTTTATAGACAACAATGCAGTTCTTCCACTCAGCTGTGAATCTTGACCACGCCCTGAACAGTGGCACAAGCAGGCGTGCTACCCTGGCCCAGGGCCTGGATGCACTCAGCAGGTGGAAAACTTGAACAGACTCTCTCTAAGCAGTACCAGGCTTGTCCAGAACTCCAAGACCCGGGCTTTTCAGGTCCAATGCTATTTAATTTTATCCGCTCAGAGAGTTTCCCCTGTACTTGCCCTCTAAAACCCACTTCACAAACACTGATCAACAGGCAGTACCACTTTAAAAATCCTAACGAAACCAGTCAAGAAAGCCAGAATGAGGTCTCTGGAGTAGAATGTAAAGGATTAAATTCAATGGATTAAGTAATCTCCTGAGATATTGGTGCAGTTCTACTTGTTTTTAAAGCATGGCCGTGTGACTCACTTCAGAAACAGGACAGAGAGAAAAATCATACATCAGCTTCAGCATTGATTGACTCTTTTCCTGTTTTAGTCTGATGAAACCCAAATACATCACCAGCCCTTAAGAGTGGAAGTAAGAGGAAGCAGCAGCAGGGTAAAGAACAGAGTGTGGAGCAAGCAAAACAAAAAAAATTACTGTATTCAGATTTATATTTCATTTTCTTGCCCCTGAGCTGCATTCAGAAAAGCTGAAAAAATTCAAAAAGGAAGGAAAAGAAAACAGCTTACTTTTATAAGGGTGCCATCTTCACCTTGGGATCCCTTGTAAAGCTTCTTCTGCTTCCCACTGCTTATGTTGAAAACCCTGAGGAGATGACACAAGATAACATGGCTCATTTTGCCCAGGTACTGCTCTGGGGCTCTTGTAACCAGGACCCTTTTCTCTCCCTGTTCCTCATTCCACATAAAATACAGGAAACAGGGCCAAGCTACAGGAAATGGAGAAATGATCTCCATGAGGTATTATCACAAGTCAGTTAAATGGTTCAAGAAACAACCTCATAATTAATGCAGAGGCAGATTATCTGAATTAAAATTGAGGCTTTATTCTCAAGCCAATAATCAATCAGTCCTCACTGCTGTAAAAATACCTGGGCTCCTTCATACTAGAGCAAAGGATTAAGAGAGCAAGACACTTTATTTATGTTAGAATACAAAACCAAATTACATCCAGTAGCGATACTTAGCTGTGACCAAAACTCTTAACATCTCACACAGCTACAGTAGGAGGAGACACGCATCTACAGAGAGACTCCTTTGTTTTCAAGCAGACAGACTGGAGAAAAGGATAAAAAGACAGCAGAGAATGGACTCTACTTGTTCAATGACAGTCATATCTAGTTCAGTTTTAGGTTCCCACAGTCCCAAGTATTCCACAGGACCTCACAGCTTTTCACTAAGTACCTTCAAAACCAAAAATTACCACAGTGCAGAAGTTCTTGCTCCACAGCTCAATGATGTGCCAAGGAAGGCACATTTGCTCCCCTAGTAGAAAGCCTTTGCTATGCAGAGCAACCCAGTGAGAAGCCAAGAGACCTGTGGGCATTGCACATATTCACAGCTTTTTATCAGTATCCCCTTTTTTATCAGAGGGGAAAGGCAGAGTTCAACCTCGCAGTGCCTCAGATCTGTCTGAAAACGCTGTATCAAGGAACTTAGAGGGATAATGATGGAGATGGGGCTGCCTTGTTTATGATTCCAAAAACACTTTCAAGATGAGAAGGAAGCTAACCTGATGTTACGATCCTGGCATCCAATAGCTGCATATTTCCAGCTGGGGTCCACATCCATGTCATAAAGTGTGGTCTTCCTAACAATGTGATGTGTTCGGGTAAACTGGACCCCTTCTCCTGTCTAAACGTATGGATAATAACTGTGTCAAAAATCAAGCAGTTAATCCATTATTAAAAACAAGCAAATAGAGATGAGCTTTCTCACACAGCCAGCACCAAACAATCCTTCCCAGGGAGCTGCTGGGAGAAGATGGGACTGGAGGCACAAGGAACTCTTCCCTCCAGCCCATACTCTTTCACCAGTTCTCACAATAGCTCTGGCAGTGAAAGAAAAGCAGATATCCTAACAGTTCTCTATTTCACATCTTGCTGTGAGAGGTCAGGCTCGGAGTAGCTGCATGCTTCACAGAACTAGTTCTCTGAATGTAATCTCTTCTATTGAGTCAGTGGGAGGCACTGAGGCTGAAATAGCAACAAGCTCATACAGAAACTCTGATATCATTCTTTGAAGTAACTCCTTTGTGGAGAGATTATAAATTAGAAGTGTACACAAAGCTGTGATAAGGTTACCTTCTGCGCAGTACGGAAATAGATGCTCTTGTCTGCCCCACAGCTTATCATCCGCACTTTCCCATCATTAGCTGGAATAAAAAGGCAGGAGACAAAACACATATACAAGGTGAAGGAAATGTTTGAATTTTTACCACTGCTCATTTATTCCAATCCCGATTAGCTAAGATTGACTCCTTCCTAAGCAGCAAAACAGAAGCTCCTTCTCAGGGACAGCATTTGTCTTTCATGCTCAAAGTGCATGAGCCCTTAACACAGAGGCTTTACAGAATAGATCAGGATGTAATTCTGTCTTCTTCCTCACCAAAATGCTCATATCTCTGTGTGCCACAGCACTCTGTGGCAACATGGCACATTCACACTCAGTAGAAGCTGAAAACAGGCAATAGGCACTTTTCAGACCTTAGAGTTGGACACATGTTTCTTGCTGCCCTTTCTTACTGCAGGGTCAGGCTTCCCTTCTTCCCTTAGGACTCTTCTGTAACCAAACAGCTCCTTCAGCAAAGCAACACCTGATAAAACTTCAAGTAACAACAGTGCATCCAACATCACACAGGCCCTTGAACTGCATCCCGTTAGAGCATGGTGGCACTTGGCTCATAGACCAGCACAAAGGCCTTAGCTGCCAGGCCTTGAACCCATTTCCCTCATCTCCCAGTGCAGCTGGCTGCATTCAAGGCCAGCTCACTGATAAGACAGCTCTGTCAGAGAAACTTTTGCAGGCCTTGAGGTTCCTCCAGATTAAAAAAAAACTTGGAAAAGCCACACAGTTGCTTTGGGGAGACCCTGCTATGAAGCTTCAGTGAGTCCCTTCACTCAGAAGCTGTTTTCAAGCTGAGGTTCTCATCCTTGAGCCCCAGCTGAGCTACACTGCAGCAGCATTGCAGCCACACCTGTGCCTGGACATGCACCCCCACCGATCCAAATCCTGACCCAACCCATGGACACACCTTCCTGATCTGAACTCCATCTTTCCTTGCTGCTATGGACTTGCCTGGCAGGCACTGAACTGTAGCTGACCCTGACCACTCCAGACTGATCAAGATCTTGAATTGCTTGAATCGATAGTCTTATCACTATGGATTTGTCTGGTGATCTGGACTACTGGCTGTATCTATTTACTGCCACTGGAGTTGATCTGTTCCTGTTCACGTCCTGTGGTACTTTCCCACGGCCAGTGGAAAAGGCCACTACCTTTGCCGGCCTTCCTGTCACCGCTGGCTACTGGCTTCCCCTGACAGAGCAGCCAACTCTTGCTGCTCCCGACTGGTGTCTGACCATCGATACCAACTGAGTGCTGTGGATAAATTGTGCTCCATTACCAGGAAGGCAAAGCCTTACAGTGGTTTGCAATAACAAATTTACTTTGCCCAAAACTTTTTTTGTGTGTTTTGGGATTTTTTTTGGACAATGACTGTTCACAGTTCTCCTAAATCAGTTCTGGCTGAAATTGGTTAAAGGGAGTAAATTATTACAGAAAACAGTTTTCCAAAGAAACACTAAGGACTTCAGTCAGGAGAGGTTTTCTTAGGGGGAAGGAAGGAGAGCAAAAGAAAGCAAAACCATAAAAGGCAGAAAGTATCACCTTCTGTTAGGACTGCAACTAAAAAAGATGACCAAAAAACACCCCAGCTGCAGCTTCAAATTGACCTAGCCCAGTATATAAGTAGCTAAAATTACTTTACAGCCACAAGGGGACAACAGCAGTGCTCAAATCTAGCTTTGGAGGGAGGCCATGATTCGCTACCTGCAAACTTCACTGCAGTGATGGAAGAAGAATGTTCATCCAGAGTTTGCTGCAGGCTGTAGTCCTTCCCAGCATCCAAGACATGAATCAATCTATCCCGACTGGCTGAGGCTAAGAGCTTTAAACCTGTCAAAGTTAAAAAGAGGGCAAGATCATGACTTAAAAGTAATTTGTAAAACGGCTTCCCACATCTTCTTAGGGACAAAATGTTATACTGTAGCTAACTGCACAGATGGACACAAAGTAACATCCCTGAATTTCACATTATAATAATAAACAGAACAAGTTTCAATCTCAACATACAATATTCCAATAAAAAGTAAGAGAACAAAGACTTTTTCAAAGTCTGGCTCTACTGGCCCAACACTAGAAGCCTGCTCTGAAATCCAGGAGTAGTTCAGCATGACAATTCTAACATACCATAGCTGAACATTCTGACTTGCTCAACATTACATTCACAGGCAAAGGGGAAGCAGCTCAATTGCATTTACCTGTGTCAGGTTTGGAGTATTCCAGACATAAGATCTCGGAGTCATGGGCTTCCACCTTCAGCATTTCCTTCAGAGACTGCAACTCATATATTCTAAGACACAACATGGCTTGTTTCAGTATGTTTAATAAAATTAGCAAGACCTTGTTTTGATTCTTACGCCTGACCAGTCTGCAACCTGCATAAGAAGGCTTATGGGATTACCTGAGAGTGCCTATCCTGTCCCCTGAGGCCAGGTGCTCCCCGCTGGGACTCACACAGACAGTGCGTATCCCCACCTTCGTATCCAGCACTTGCGCATCAGCTTTGTCTGCACTTCCTGCTGAGTTGTAATCAGTGTCCAGAAGTACCTGAGTGTTGTCATCTACATAGATGATTTTCATCAAGTCCTGAGGACACAATACACCCAGAAATATTTACTAGTTACAAAATATTAAAGCAAAGCAACTGAGCTCCTGGCCAACATAAACATTTTATTGGCAGCAATGCTGTAATTGGTAGGACTTTTTAGTTAGGAGTAAGCACTAAGCCCCTTCAGATTGTAGGATGAAAGTTTCACAGCTGTGTCTCACAATCATCCCTTTCAAAAGATTCAAGCTAGAAACTAACAGCATCTCCTGCACTACTGACAAGCTCTGGGATTAGTCATTACAATATATTAGGGCACACAGCAGGAATATGAAAGACTTCTAGGGACCATCTAAGTCAGCCTTCTGAGAACTGACAGAAAAAGCAAGATTTTTTTCCACGTGATTCCTGGGGTCAGGGCTGCTGTGTCCAGAGATCTTCCAACTCAGATGAGAATAGAAGTAAATGTTCGTATTTAATCACTATTCTGTATGATTATCCTCCCTCTTATATAGATGAAGTGAGTGCAAACTGGTTTTCATTCAATTCTCCCAAACCTCTGCTTCATTTAATGCACCTTTTCCAAATAAATCTTAAAAGTGGTTACACTTCACAGAGATGCAGAAAAAGAGAACCAGCTCTCCTGAAGCATATGGCCCTTATGGAAGAGACTAAGCTTGATGAATCCTTGAGTGGTTTATAAAAATAGTCCCCAGGACCATTTCAGATAAACTGTCCTTCCACCCAGTACTCCTTTCATGTTCCTTCAGGTTCATACATTTAACCAGATTTGTGCTCAGTTTGCAGAGAAACCTGTGTTGACTTAGAGATCCGAAGAAATTTGGGCCTTAACTTGGGAATACCTGTGCGTGAAGAAGAGCAACCCCAAGGACAAGGAGGTGATCCAAACCTAGGATCTTACATTGCTGAGGATGTTGCGGTGCAGGGCTGTGCCATGGATGTTGGAGCTTTCAGTGTTCCACAGACGAATGGTGTTGTCAGAGGAGCATGTGATGAAAGAACCAGGAGGGAGGCAGGGCTGATTGTTGTCCTTCACCTCTGGATACATCTAAGGACAAGTAAAATCAACTCCTGAATAATATTGCCTGGCATCTGACATCCTAGACACTGGTAGCAAGTTTCAATACAAAATGAGACAAAAGGGTTGCCCTCTCTGTTTTCTAAAGGTGAAAGCCAGACAGTTCTGATGAAAACCTATTTGCACACCAGAGCTTCATAGTGACTTCAAACAAATGTTCACTGAGCTTCCCTTATCACAGAAAACCTCCTTAAGAAGCATGCAACAAACAAGTATCCTTTGTTTCTAATAGTTCAAAGAGAGTACTTCAAATCCCAAACAATGGCCATGCAATAACCACTTTGCACTGTTCGCAACTTTCATCTACTACTGTTAGTTTATAATGCAGAAGGAAAGGGTGAGATGCAATTAATAAATAATAACAGAATTCTTAACCTCTTCCCACTTTCTTTACACTTTCTCCTTTCCTGACCACTGCTGGACATATTTCAACATATTAACAACTATGTTGTTTCCTATACTTTCTTTCCTTCCCTCTGTCGCTCTGAGGGAAAGCCAGCTAGACAGACTGGAAGATGTCAGACACTTGAGAGGCTATTTCCGCATGTTCTGGTGAATTTGTTAAGAAGGACCAAAGTTCAGATTTTATCATCTGTTCCACATTTTTGACTTTGAAGCACTTATTCACCATGGATCTCAAACAATTTTTTTGAGGTCAGAAATAAACTCTTGTGTGTTTTCTAAAAGGTAGCTCTGTATTCAGCTTTGTTCAATTCTGCTCCTTCTCCCACCTGTCACCTTTTAATGGTGAGATTCTTTTTCCCAGTAGCACACTGCCTCTCACACATTAGGTCAGCCATTGCAGTGCAGCCAAAGAACTGTTCCCAGGCCCAGTAGCAAACACACTAACCACGGGTGAAAATTTGAGTCAATTCTTTCCTTCTGCAGAAAGTATTTGCATTCAAATTGGGCAGCTGATTTTCTCAGCTGCAATTCACAACCCAACACCTGTGTCTGCAGAAAACATACCTCAATGTTCCACACACAGGAAGAGTGATACAAAGCAGAGTACACCTTGCCCACTTTCTTTGGGTCTTTGACATCCCACACATACAGGCTGTGGTCATTGTATACACAGGAAAGCCACTGGTTGGTGGGGTCAAAAGTCAAGGCAATCGTGTCTGGATACTTCGCATCAGCCACACCAGAGAAAAGACGGCTGCACAAAGAGAGAACAACAGCCTGGTTAACTTGTGCTCTCTAGGAGTTGGCGCAATGCTCAAACAGGAGAGCTCAGATTCTCCATGGGGTGCTGTTGAGATGAACAGTACACTGTGGCACCTATAGGCAGAGAAAGTAGCTGGCCAGGAAGACCTCTCTCGAGTCCTAAAAGAAGCTTCAAAGTCCCATGACAAAGTCTTTCTCCTTGCCATGCAACTCAGAGTCCCATCACAGACAGGTGACTGATTTTCCCTGAAGGAGGACCAAACAGGACACTTGATCATTACTGGAAATCATCATAATTTCCCCTGCATAATCAGGTGGTAAAATCCAAGTCAAATAATCTCAAAACAAAGGGAAGGGAGAGCATCACCTTTTGCTGGGTATTATATTTTGTTTACTGATAGCAGGATCTGCTCTTGCCAAGTAGAAGAATAAGTACTGCACTCAAAAGACAGGAGCACATCAGCACGAGGGACAAAGGAACGGTTCATTTCAGCAGCCACTTGTCTGACGTGCTTCCTTTCCACCCCCACCCCATACATAGGCCAGCATGGTGCTGCTTGCAGCAGCTGGTGAGATGTGCAATTGCAGATGGGTACTGTCCTTTCTAGTTAGGCAAGCTCCCTGATGGTAACTTAGAAAAGAATTCTGCCGAGCAAGTAAACACCTCTTTGCCCAGGTGTGGCCCAAGATCATGTGGCAATGTGAACCCTGTATCTCCTCTACAGGGGTTCTCTGTCCAATCCTGCTGCCATGCACATAAAGGAGCTCTCTGTTGCCCTGAGGTGAACTCAGCCATCCTACATTGCTGCTAATGATATTGGGCAAGGTAATTATAGCCAGAGTGCCAGGGTGTTGAGAACAGGTAATTTTAAAGCACCAATGAAGCCAAAGAGCATGCAGCACACCAAACAACTGAAGTCCGGCTTCTGAAATTGCAAAGGTTTGAGGGCTGGAAGAGCACAACCCAAATTCTACTGAAAAACCAAGTTATTGACACAGTCATTGGCAGTTCACTGCATGCAACTGGCATCCCACAGAGAGGCTCTGGCATGCTTGGGAGCATAAGGAGTCTTGTGTTTTAAAGCTTCTTTGGAAGTAATAAATTAATTTTAAAATGTTGTTAGATTCTAATCAGCACTACAAATACATATTTAAGATTCATATGAATACTTCTGCTTAACTGATGCATGAGAGTAGCAGAGTTTTTTAAAAGGTCCATGTATACAATTGATTAATTTTAGCACTACCAGAAACTGTTTACATTTTAAATTAAGAGAGTTCTTTTTCCAGCTCCCTTACTGGAACATCATCTCCTACTTATCTTCTCTAGGAGGATTATATAGTGCATTGTTTGAACCTTTACCTAAAGTTCCCAAGAAAAGTTTAGAGTATATATCAGTACACATGGAGACTCCAGATATCCAGTGGCATAATGGCTGGTGGATTCATACTATTTTTAGATTTCTTTCCCTACTAGAGACAGAAATGAAAGAGGGCAACAGAAGAAGACTGGGAAAGCCTCCAACCAGGACTGGCAAACAGCCTCTGCAAGAGGCAGACTGAACCGCAAAGAAATCACATTACTTACCTCAAAAGGTAAGAAATAGAAAGCCAAGGCAGAAGATACTGGAGCAAGGTAAGAAAACAAGACAACAAAATGCACAAGATTGAGGGAGAAGAAAGATTACAGATAACAGTAGATTTAAGTCTATAAAAGATTGCACAGGAGCCTCTGAAAAAATGCCCCATGAGAGCATGGGCATCTCTTAGCAACATCATTGCTATGGAGGAAAGTGATAAGCAAAGCATGTGCCATGGTACAGAAACAACTGAAGTGTGCCAGAGCATCTTGGGCCCTCTGCCTGCCCGCTCATAGCAACCAATGCCAAAAGGCCATCAGATCTGAGCAACCCCAGGGAGAAAAGGAGCAAGATAAGTTGAGCAGTCCAGCAATCAGGTTTGGGCTGTAGTCCAGTCATACACGACAAGGCTGCAAACAGCTCAGACACCTGCAACAGGCTGCTAATTTTAATCCATAAAAAGAGCATGCTCCAGATGGCAAAGGTCTGGGGAACAGTTCTAACCCCCACAAGCCTCCCTTGCTCCCTTCCACCCTTCTCCACAGTACCTGGCCTCAGTCACACTTGCGATGTCAGTTCCCAGGAAGTGTGGCTTCGGCAGCGTAGTGACAAAGTGAAGGTTCAGAGGGTTAAAAATCCGCACGGTGCCATCAGCGCAGCCACAGAAGATGTAGTCATGATTCACAGAGATACAGTTTGCCACGGTGGTCTGAGAAGGACACAGCACATGAGAAGGCAAATGAGAAATGTGCTCTCACGTCAAAGGTCACCAGACACACAACAGGGAGAACAGCGAACTGACAGACAAAGGAGTCATGGTCAGAAGAACTGTAGTGAAGTCGAGCCCTGGGAGTAAGGAAAAGCCTAAAAATCCATTTTCTTTTCTGAAGAGCTTTCCTGCCAAGGTCCGCTGCAGATCTCAAGTAGTTAGAAAAAAGACCAGTTTCTCTGCCACCCACTATGATGGGAGGCCAGCAGAGCTACACATTTACTCCAGCTGAGTCCTGCTCTGAACATTGCTTTTGTTCCTGTGACATTCAATGCCACCGGCAGGCAAGCAGCACCTCACCCTGTACTAGCACGCCAACACATTACCTGTCAGGAGGGGATAAGAAATGGAACAAAATGGATTTTCTTCCCCTCCCTTTGGGATCTGTACAAATGGCAGAAAACGGTACAAAATGGAGTGTGGTGAAAAGGGGATGAGTTCAATGCAAAAAGTTTTTTCAACTTACTGTGAAGCTGTCTGTATTCTGAGCGAGAGTGAAAGGCAGATTTTAGACAGGAATGGAAAGGAAAGAAAAGAAGAGGCATTTCACTTGAGTAAAAGCGTGGACAGACCTTTTCCCTTGATTTTAATACACTGGATCCTTTCACGTGGGAATATTACATTCAAGTGAAAAGAAAACAAGCATGATCAAATTCTTAACTATGGGCCAACCTGGTGGTTTAGAATAGCCAAATCAACTAGCACCTTGGGAACCTGCATTTGAGATGCGCAAGCCAAGTAAGACACTGCAGAGTGGACAGAAATCAGAATCCTTCTAAAACTCCTCCTCGCCCAGGCCAAGGCAGGAGGGACCATACAGGAGTTGCCACAAGGACACTGCTTTGCCAGTAGAGCAAATATCATGTCCTGTAATGCTGAGGCGTGAGAATGACAGAGCCTCAATGATTAATAAAATCCCTTTGCCAAGAAATAACACTATTTTTGCCCGGCCTTCCAGAGTAAATGACAAGGTGGCAGAGGCACAATTACTTTCACTGCTGGTGGTCAGCTTGTACCTCTGAGTGCCCTTATTACTTGTTGTTCCTGCTCTGCTTCAGCAGGCACAAATACTGCAGAATAGGAGGATGTAAAACTCACCCTCAGCTCCACCCACTTGTCTAGCAGCCTTTTTTCATTGAATTCACAGAGCAGGCCTGAGGATGTGATACAGAAAGTGCTGTCAGCCTTTTTGCCCCTTCCACAAGCCACATCCGCAAAGAAGTTGTTCCTCAGTTCTCCAAGCAATCCTGAGCGACCCAGCAAGGGGACTGTGGCATTGACCTACCAACAGAGAACAGTTTGTTAGAAATACAGCAAGGCACTTCAGGCAGACAGTGATTTTTTAGAACATCAACCTGAGTCCTAAAGTGATTCAAAGAAAGAACTGTCAACAGCCTACAAGGAGAGGTTTTACTTGCTGTTCATGTTTACAACTGTTCATGAGCACACAGAAAAATCACCATTCTGTGACTCAGAATCAGGGGGATTCTGCCCCCCAGAGAAGAATAGCTACAAGTTTAAACACTTTGCTTGATGCTTCAAAATTACACTCACAACCTTTTGAGATGCTCATACCAATGTCGAATAGCTCTCCTCACCTCTGTGCTCCAAAGAGTTAAATGACTGCAGCTCTTTTCTAGTTGATTTGTCCTTCAGTATATGTAACTGCTAAAGAACAAGCATGCTGCCATGCAACTCCAGAAGGCACGCCCCTACCTCAGTGCAGGATAAGACAGATAAGACAAGCTTTTGGTGCTATCAGCCCATGGGGAGACTCAGACTTGAGAGCCAGGGGTGGAGGGTTATCCTTGCATCCCAGCAAAATCAAAAACTTCCCACTTCCCACAGCTTACTGGGGCAAAATCCACCCTGCTCCAACATGGAAATGCCTGTTTACAGGTTGGCCTCGATGCACTTTCTCTGACCTTGGAGGTTTTGCTGTCATCCAGGTACCAGAACTTGATATGTCGATTTCCAGCAGTGACAAAGTAACTGCAGTCCTCCGAGAATGACACTGCCGTCACTTTACTTGAGACTTTGTTGGCTGCCACTACGATGTTTTTCTGGAAACATAATTGTTTAGATTGCTTAATTTCTTTGCTCAGACGCAAAGGAAACTAATTTCAATTACAGGCACATATCCAGTAAAAGCAATGCAGCAGGGAAAAGATGAGGCCCAAACTATTCCCCATTCACCTCTATATACAACCTCCCCAGCATTAGATGGGAACATTGATTTGGCAGACAGTACAATTCACATTTATATTCAATTCCTCTTCCACATTAACTATGATCAAGAACAAATCAGCAGGCACTAGTGCCTGGAGGAACTTGGTGTCCAAGCCATGACAAACATGTTGGTTTCACAATCACCAGGAGCTCAGAGTAAACCTATTTCCCTTCCTAAACTGCAAATGCAGATGTAGGCCAGCACAAGAAAGAACTCTCCCAGCCTCCAGGCAGCAATGAGGGCACACTCAAGATCAAGAATAGCTATCTTTCACAGAGAAAACAGTACTGGTTCTTCCATAAATTCTCCCTTCCCTTTAAACATGTTATACTTTATCAAAAGACCCTAAATACACAAAGACTATGCCTGTACTGGAAGAGAAAAAGCAAAATCTGTTATACCTCAAACGCTCAAATGTGCATCTCAAAATGTCAGAGTTTGGGAAAGGAGGAAGAGGACGCAGGGACGGAAAACAGGATGGACATTGCCCAAGCAGAATGGTCAGATAGCAGGAGGAGCTCCCTGTTCACAGTGTCATTGCTCAGTTTTCCTCCCCCTGCCTTTCTCCAGTTAGAAGTGAGAATAAAAAACTTTTCTGCTCTGTCTGTTGCGGGTTCACAAGCATGCAGTACATGGCTGACAACAGTGCACCCCATTTCATTCTTGCTGTGTTTCCTCTACCCCTCCTTTCAGGCATTCAGCTGCTCCCAGTCTTCCAGACACAATGCCCTCAGCACAAAAACCACATCACTCCGAGGGCCCCACTGGACTATGTGCTGGCAGAACTGAAGAAACCAGCAAAAGGGGAGTCTAGCCTGCTGCACTGTCACCATGGAGGATCCCCCAACCCATAATGAAGGAAAAGCAAGTGGGACAGCAACTACCATAACTTCTTTCAAGACAGCGCACAGAGAAAAGCTTAGGACTCTTGCAGGCCTCAACATCTGGATCATTGCTGTGATCTTTCTTTAGGGAAGCAAGGGAATCCTACAGACAACATGGATTTTCTTTTCCATCACCATCAAATGACTAGGTCTATCAGTCAGGAAAAATGGGGAAATCAAAGCAGCAGCACAGAGGATAGATGGGTTGTGGTTAAAAGTGCAGGAAAATGCTTCAGGAGATCTGTATTTTCAGTCTTTATTGACTTTGGTCAGGTAAAGTATCTCTAGTTTTGGTGTCCAGCCTGCAAAGTAAAGGCCAGCTAGACCTCCCATCACAGCCTGGAGCATAAGCTTAAAGTGTGTGTTCTTCAGCACAGAAGAGTCAGACAGTCCTTACCTCAAAAGTTCTCATGTCCACAATTATACAGTGAACAGAAAAACCTGGATAAGCAAGGGAAAGCAAAACTACTTGTACTGTTCCACAAAGGCCATGCATTGTGACCCTGTGCAAGTCACTACTTTCACTTATATAACTAGAGAGAATCCAAAAGCTGAGCACTCAGTTTTCAACACAGACATACACTTAGGTTCTCTCACTACACACAGTTCAGCTATATGAAAAAATAGCAATGTCAAACTTCAGCTCACACAGAAGACAACTAACAGTGGCATCTTAAATTACAGCACAGGAAATGTGATGAAGAGAGTAACATACTAAACGAGTATGGACTTACAAGCCGCAAGAGAAGAGAAGGCTCTGGGGAAACCTTATAGTAGCCCTCCAATACCCAAAGGAGGCCTACAGGAAACATGGGGAGGGACTCTTCATCAGGGAATGTAGTGACAGGACAAGGGGTAATGGTTTTAAACTGAAAGAGGTTAGATTTAGATTAGCTGTTGGGAAGAAATTCTTTACTGTGAGGGTGGTGAGGCACTAGAGCAGCCTGCCCAGAGAAGTTGTGGATGCCCCATCCCCAGAAACGTTCAAGGCCAGACTGGACAGAGCTGTGATGGGTTTTCCACCCAGTCTAGTGGGAGGTATCCCTGTCCATGGCAGGGGAATTGGAACTAGGTAATCTTTAGGGTCCATTCCAACCCAAACCATTCTATGATTCTATGATCCTGTGAGATTTAACAGATTCATTGATTTTTTTTCTTAAATCATATCTCCTTTAGAGAGGGTTACAGCACTTGAAGAGGTAGCAGGAGCATCTATTAATACAAAAGACTCCTAGCCTACTAAAAATAAATGTTTATTTTCTTATCTACAAACAACAAATGCTTAAATGCTTCCTAGAGGATAAGACACAGGCTTTGTTTCTACCAAGTGTTGCCTCAATCCAGTGACAGGCAGAGTGACTTTCATCAGCTTTCATCCATTATGAATTCCCTATGTTCTCCTTCTCACCCATCAAGGATAGGATCAGAGTATCACAAACTCGGACATAAAAAAATCAAAACAAGCCAAGAGCATCCACTACACTACAAAAGAAATCTCTGGCTGATGAGAGTTTCCTTCCTTAACCTC
Organism: Callaeas wilsoni; assembly: GCA_013398955.1. Taxonomy (NCBI): domain Eukaryota; kingdom Metazoa; phylum Chordata; class Aves; order Passeriformes; family Callaeidae; genus Callaeas; species Callaeas wilsoni. The sequence continues at coordinate 57,495 of VWPU01005635.1, read as the reverse complement.
ATAAATTAGTTTTTAATAAGCCTCTGAAAAAGGACAATGGTTTGGCAAGGTTTCAAAGTCCAGGCTTTTCTGGCTGGACAGCAAAATGTCACACATCTCCAAGCATAAAGAATATCCCTGCATGGCAATTACTTAGACCTTCCCTAAGGGACCATAGCTTTCTCTCTTGTCCAAATTTGTCTGTGTCTATGAATGTCAAAAGCCAAACAATAACTACAGAATTTAAAAAAAACAGAAAGCAAGATGGAACTGAAATAGTTTACAGTCAGACTGGAAGCTCTTTTTAATTTAGCAACACCTCGTGGTTAAACTCAACCTCCTAGAAAACTTACCTTCCATGACCACACGTTGACAATCATGTCATGCTGGTACCCCACTGAAACAATGTACTTGGAGCTGGGGGAGAAGGCCACACAGGCCACACCATACTTGTGTTCCTGGAGCTCAGCCACCTGTGTTCGCTCAGCCACATCCCATACCCGAACTGCTGGCATGTGTCCACTCTGGAAGGGAAAAGAACAGACACGGAACAGGAAATGTAACCCCAAAATCAGTTCTGACAGATTCCAGCACGTAAATGTGCACGAGCTTGGAAAAAGATGTGTAGATGGGGCACTCACAATAGGTTTAGTGGTTCCTTTGATTCTTTAAAGCCCAGGTTGAGACCAACAAGCTAAGGAGTATATGCATTTCAACAGCTGTGCAAATTAATACCACCTCCCTTGCTTTAATCCTTTTCTTATGCTATGCATAAAATACTAGTCCCTGTTCTAGCCAGTGAGTAGAACAATACTTTTGATGCACACTCCTGGTCTTTGTAATGGGAGCTTACAGCCTGCTTCTGAAAAGGATTATAATAAATTGCTATCCCTAGACTCAGTGAATGAAAAGCCCTCACATCCTCTGCTCCTAACACAGCATGGACATCTGAGATATCGAGCCAGGTCATGCCATACAGAAACAGGACATTGTTTGTGGGAACTCTCACACACCATCTGAGGGAAGCCTCTGAGGGACTAGCAGCATCACTTCCGTCACAAGGTAACACATGGATGCATTCTGCCCAGAAGAGTACGAGCAGGGTAATGTGAGAGAAAAAGACATGGCAGGAACAGAGCCTCTGGTTTTATGTTTGTTCTCCGGAGAAGCAGAAAATGTCAATTCAGCACTTTCTGCCAGACGAATCTATTCTTTTGTTTAATTGTTTGTTATTAAGCCAAATTAAAACAAGGCGCACCAGATGAGCTGAAATGCTGGCCAAAAAATGTGCTTGATGGGCAAATCTTACTCGAGTAACTGCTCATGATTTCACATTGAAGCCTGTCAAAACAGTAGCTTGTAAAATAACATATCCATGGCAACATGGCAGAATGGCACCTTTTTGATTAGTTTTAAGTTAGTCATTTGATTGTGTGGGAGAGACAAGTCTCATCACAAGTAAAAGTCAAAGCTTTAAAAGCTTAAAGTTGTGCATGTTTTAATTGCCTTGTTCAAAAGCTCTGCTAAGCAACTGCCCGTGGCCTGGAAAAATGCCATGCTCAGATTTAACTGCAGCTGGTACAGTTCTCCCTCCTGTAACACAGAGCTCAGGTCTCAAGGTGGCTGGCAAGATGTTACAATGAGCTGAATCAGCTGCTCTTCAAAACGACTGCTATACTTAAACACATACATACATATAAATATTTCCCAGTAACTTAACATACACCCCAAGATCTTAACAAATTGAATTTGCATTTCGTCTTTTAAGAAACGCTCACCAAAAGGCAGCTCTGTGTGATCCCCATGGACAAGGACTCTACACCTCCATGGGGAGAAATAAAAAAAAAAAAAATAAAAAAGATTCAAATAATGTTTTTCTTATGAATTTGAAATATGTAAAAGACATTTAATATGTATGGCAGCCAAGGACTAACCTCCATGCTCTCCTCCCTGAAAAGCCAGCCATGCAGAAAACTAAGGTGTTATTACGCAGAATTAGCATAATGCAGCTAAAAGGGAGCTTGACAAAGCGAACTCAAAGCATTTCCCTGTGGGACAGAGGTTAAACTAAGACACGACTGCTGACACCAGCAGGGGACACTGCTACACTAAGCAATAATTCAAATGTCAGACACGTGGGAGGATACTGAAAAAAATAAATGGTTTTACAACAGGGCAAGAGGAGACATGTTTTGCAACAAGGGGGAAAAAAACCAACCAAAAAACCAACAAAAAAAGCCAAAAAAACCCCACAACAACAAGAATAACAACAAAACCCCCACAAAGGTCAAGTATAACTGGAAGGGTTTTGCTTTTCTTTTCTTTTTTTTTAAAATAATTTGAATTTGCCATTTACCTCAATGAATTTTCAAACAGAAAAGTCTATTAGTAAGAAAAGTACCCACTTCACTTTTTATCATTTTTCTTACCCCACATGAAAAGCATCAAGCACCAGAAATTTAAAAAATAAAAAGGAAAATAAAAGAAGGCACCAGAATATCAGAACTGAACACTATGGGAAAAAATATATACATTATATATATTAGAATTTTAATATAAAGGGGTTTTATTATATCAAGATTTCTAGAGAGTAAGGAGGAACTAAAACGTATTACAGCTATAAAACCTCATGTTTTCACTAAAAAAAGAGTGACAACATCTAAAGATGGAAAATTTATGCTAACTTTTTCTTTATCATGGTAGCCTCCATCCAAAAAACCCCACTCTTGTTCCTACCCTTGGTCTGATCCATACAGGATCCACCTGTGGAGCCACCCAGTGACATGACAGCTGCCATCATGGTGACCACACTAGGGACCTCTGGAGCAAAACAGTCTCCACCTTGATAGCTCCAACACAGGTCTGTGACACACTTCTCCTTCCTGTGGCTGAGGCTCAGGAGAAGAACTGTCTCACACATGCTCCCTCCCCATCTCCTACAGAGGCACAGGGACCAGTGTTAAACTGCCATTAATCACACCCGAGCAAACTGAGCCCAACCATATGGAGGTCAGCATTTCTGTGGATTTTTAACATCCAGCAGTTCCAGCCTCATGACACAGCCCGTGTTTTGAACTTCTAACGCAGAACAGACACACAGTGCACTCATCCTTATTCTCCCCCTCAGGCATGTTGGGAAAGAGGAAGCAATTGTTGCCCCTAGCCAAACAAACAAGACCAAACCACAGGGCACCAGCATCTTCTGTGACTGTTCCTAACTCCACTCCTCATTCACTTTTCATTTTTTCTGCAACACTGTTACTGGCTTCAGTTACTTTCTGAAATCCTAAAGGGACAATGCTAAGCTCAGGCCAAGATTCAGGACCATCTAAGTATTCTTCATTGATGCTAGAGTAGAACTATGCTGCGTATCCTTTCATTTATTTTCACTCTACCTTCAGTCCACAGATGCCACCTCAGAAGACCCATCCCCCATGCTGATATGTTGAAAAACTCCCAGCAGGAGCACCCAGTGCCACCCATAAGCCAGCAGGTCAACTGAACAGCGAGGCGGCGCTGTGTGAAAACAGCCTGCTTCTTCTAAGCCCATCTGCCCTGCTTCAAAATGTGATGGACAAGGTGTACCCTCTCTCCTCTCACACTTACCTCTCCTGTAACCAAATATTTTCCATCTGGAGAGAAAGCAAGTGCTGTAATTGTTTTCCTAAAACAGAGAAAATAACACTGAGAAACATTTCCAACATGTGACTTCATTTCAATACATCATGACTGGGGAGTAGGTTGGGGTGAACTGAAAAGATGCTGAAGTCACCCATAATAGCTTGACATTATGGTTTTGTTTTGCCATGGGGATTCTCTGCTGCCCAAGTCTCAAGCAGCAGCTTACAGTAGCAGAAAAGCTCCAAAATTTGAGTTTCATTACTGCACCTTTATTCCAGGTACAGGACCATGTCACACTGCCGGCTTCAATAATGAGATCATCATTTTAGGTGGAGGGAAAAAAAAAGTCAGATACCATGGAGCTGTAGTAAGATCTCCTCCATGTCATGACTATTAGCAGTTCCTCTTGAGATCATAATGTTTATGAGGTGGTACCTGGTCAGCAATAGCTCCTCAAATGAGACAGAGCTGGAGTCAAAGCAGTAGGCAGCCTGTCCCCAAGGCAACTCTACCCAATGGAATTTACCCTGGAGCAACAGCAGCTCCTGGACTTCAGTCAAGCCATAAGAGTCTTGAATTCATCTCTCATGGAAAGGAAGTCCAGCTGAAAGCTTTACTCACCTGGAGCTGTTTAGAATATGATGTTGCTTATTTTTTCTAGGGTTGAACAGCACAACAACACATCTAGATGGAGGAAACAGAAAAACAAAAAGAGATTACATCACCACATGCATAAAGATAACCAAAGAGCTATTCTTGCTGGAAAAAGGGGAAAAAAGCAGCAAAGGTAGCCCCAAAAAGCTGTTTTATCCCCTAATCTCAGACTGAGCTGAGGTTAACTAGAAAACATAAAGCAAAAGAACAGCCCAGAGGGAAATTTTAAGTCTCTCCCATGCTGAGGAGTACCATTTGCTAGTACCATAAATAATTACCTTTCCAGCCTCCAGGAGCCCTGAGCCTGATTGCTCAAGCTGGACAGAAAGGTTGACCATGAAAGCTTGTGCAACAGCCCTAATGGATTATGTCCCCTGCCATAAAAGTGACCCCACGTACTGAGCACCAAACCAGCATATCTGGTGTAAGAGTAAGAAGGTAAGGACGAAGGAAAGAGGGGATCCTTTGTAAAAGATTTCAGGGGGGCTGAAGAAGGGGAAGTAAAGGCACTAAATTTCTGTGCCTGACCTTAACAATGGACAGGATGGAAATCACTGAATATAGCACAAGAAGTGACTGGCTGGTTGAGAAGTGAGACATATGATGCCAAAAAACTATTGACCTATCTGCATAAACAACTTGTTCAGGGGCCTCGCAGATATCTCTCAGTAAGATGAACTGCAAAAGCAAGCAATACTAAGCTCCTGGTAAGCAATAGAATCACCTCCACTGGGAGCAAAACACCTCTATTGCTGACTGGGGGGGAAAGGAAGGAGAAGAAACCCCATCTCCCACTACTCTTGCCCACAGCACATTGTGCCTCAGCCCACCACAACAAGACCTACAGCAGTCACAGGTACTGCAGTCTTCCCTGCTCTCCACAAACACCCTATATGCTATTTTTAAATCTTCATGTAACAGCATTTGTCTTGTAGCAGAGCACAGTGACAACCAGTAACAGAAAAAGCTGCTATGAGATAAAAAGATAGAGTAACAATCGCTCTGATGACCTCATGCCTTGTTTTTCACTTCACCTCTAAAATAGAAACTCTGTTTTGCCTGTCCCTCTATAAGAACACACTGCTGGAGTTTAGAGAGTCCCAGCTCCTTCTTTGCTGCAGCGTTGGGGGAGCACTGCAGAATGTCCCTGCTCCAGCAGCTTTGGCTGCACTGGGGATTTCACTCACATCACCATCGTGCTGGGGCTTGCTTGCAACACGTGCCAGGCTACAGACATCAATCACAGGGAGAAGAAACACACAGGACACATGTAGGAGAAGCAGAGGAGTTGACCTGGAGTAAAGGAGTTGGCCTGAAACAGCCAAGCAGAAAGGCAAAAAGCTGAGGCATCACGGAAATCCACTGTAGAACCTCACCTACAGACCTCACCAACATTTCAAGATAGGCAGCACACACTCATGCACGAGACAAAGCACACCTGGGCAACATGCTGCCTGGAACAAGAGCCGCATCCTTCCAGGCCCCACTCCACATCCCCAGCAGCAGGCAGGGCTGGGAGTGCTACAGGCATAGCTCAGGGTTGACAAGAGCCCTGCAGTGTGTCTGGCATCTCCTCACCTTGCCCTGGCAGCTGACCTTTCCCTTGGTCTGGCCAGGCTACGCTGCCAGAAGCAGCGTAAATTTTGAAATGGAAAAGAGAGCAGAAAAGAGGAGTGACACACCAATACCTTGAGCTGAGAGTCCTTGGCTGAACTTGCCACACTCCATTAACACTGCTAGCTCCAAGCCAGCATCCAAAGCACCAAGGATGCACAGGATATGGCCTCCACTCCTTTGGACTACTCTACTCCTCTCCAGCCATGCCATTTCACCCACCCCTATCCCCTCATGCCTTACCCTGAAGGCCAAAGTAATAAAGGCACCAAACTTTCGTGACAGTTAAAAGGCAGATAGCCACGGTTGGAGATGTAAATTTGTGAAGAGTAGAGAAAGTGTAGATAAGCAGTTTGTTCAGACCAGGATTAATCCTTTTGCACTTTTTACCCTGGGGAACCAAACTGGAGAGTTTCAAGTCAAAGCTATGCTACATATTTCTGAAGGATTAGTGCAAAGAAGCAGGTGGTTTGTGATCCATTAACAAGTCAGGGAAGGTTAAGCCTTGTAAATCACAAGATATGAAATAGGAAGTTAACAGATGTGAAAATCTATCTAATCCCAAGCCTCCAGCTAATCAGAAAAGCAAAGCGAAACTCCATTATGTGGAGTCGGATAGGGTTAATGGACCAAAATCCTGCAGAGTTACAGCAAGGATGAATTGTGCCTAAAATAAGCTTCAAAAACTCAGAAAGAATAAAGAGAAGACATTAAATCTTGGCAACTACTTTCCCGTGTAGCTCTTAAATTCAAGTTTCTGTTTTATTGTGAGGAACTTGGTGGAGAAACAGGACTTAAGAGAAATGAGCACAGTTTTAAAAACAGAGGAAAGACATAAAATATAAACCACCGTCTTCAAACCAGGCAAGCAAACAAACCACTTCCTAGAATAGTGTAGTGAGCCACAAAGGTCCAGGGCTTTGCCATTATTAACTTACAGGACAGAACTTTTGGCCACTTACAATCATGAATTTTAGCTCAGTGGCACTCCAGAACAGGTTGCCTGCCAGCAGGCTTCCTCCCCTCTACCCAGATCTTGGCCAAGTCCAGAGCCTACAGAGAAGGTAAGAGCCACCACCCAGCTCACACAAAAAGGCAAATCAACAAACCACTCCAAGAGCCACACAGCTCCTAGTGCCAGAGCAGCCATCACAAATGTGGGTATTTTAACTTTGTCTTAGGACAATCCTATGCTTGATTCACCGAGTTTAACCCACAATTAACAAACACTAAATGGAGGGATGGAGGAATAAATCACAGTATCTCCTTAGTGGTGAGCGAGCATTGATTCATACCATGAAATGAGCATTAACTCATGAGCTCAGCAAAAGAAGATATTTTATTTTTCAGTTCATAATTAACATAACTCAGCAATTAGTTATGACCTTCTTGCCAACAAAACCACTTATCCACAATTAACTAGTCTTCTGAACTTGCTTTCTTAAATTAACTGCTACCCAACAAAAGCTACCCTACTGCAATGCTGTCCCATGCTGATTTTCCACCCTTTTCTCCTGTCTGCCACACACAAGGGCAATGAAGACTTCAGCCAACTCCAAGGACACTCTATTCAGCAAGATGGCAAACCACAAACCCTCGATCATACAGTGGGGCACAGATACTGTTCTGGAAGACAGGAGCATCCACATTTGAAAACTAACACCCTCTTAAAATGCTTAGGAAGGTTTCTAGACCATTCCATCCTACCGAGCACATTTCCACGACAGGCAGAAACTATTTCTAGTTCTTCAATCTCTTCACAGTGTTAGAAAACAGCCTCAAGTTGCATCAGAAAGGTTTAGATTGGATATTAGGAAATGTTTTTTCACAGAAAAGCTTGTCAAACATGGAACAAGCTGCCTAAGGAAGTAGTTGAATTGCCATCCCCAGAGGTATTTAAAAGACGTGGAGATGTGGCACACAGGGGCATGGTCACTTAGCAGTGTTAGGTTAATGGTCCATGATCTCAGGTTCTTTTACAACCTAAGCAGTTCAATGACACAAGGTGGCCTCCATTGTCTGCTCAGACACTCACAGCTCAGCTTGGTCCAGCAGAACCTGCAGCAGCTTCCTAAACAAGGTAGTTCAGAGCCCACTAATACTCCGGGCATGCTCCATTTTAGCAAAGGAAATCAGTCTAGCAAAATAAATGGAATGGAGACACTGAATGAATAGGTTGCTGAGTCACCTACTCCCCACTGCCTCCTAGTCCAGTAAGGCTATCAAACCCTCGAGAGAGTCAAAGTATCTACTCCTTTCCATTTATGCTTGCTTTAATCTTACAGTACTTACAATAATAAAAATAATTACCATGGAAAATTAATTGCATCAAAGAGCATACTCCCATCTAACCATCCTCCACCTTTGTCTGCTCCTTTGTAAGACTGCATTCAGTATTTTACAGCCAGAGGGATAGGAAAGGATGCATGGTAAGAGAGCACTGAACTTTTTATTCACAGCTTACACAACTGTGTATGTACACAAAGCAAAGTGCTTCAAACCCGAAGTTCCAAAATAGTCACATCACCTGTTCCATGCATTCCACCCCTTTTCCAAACTGAAGCTTTCAAAATAAATTCAGGTTCTCAAGACACCTTTGTCTGAAGAGATATTTTTGAATGCTAGTGCCAACATGCAAACTAAGGCTAGCTCCAGAAACACCTCACATGAGACCTCTAGAGCCTGTACACATTAGCGGTTGAGAACATCAACATTGTTAGCACTCTTGCTTCAGCACAAACCCTACCTCCTCTGCAGCTGCAGGCAGGGCTTGATGAGCACAGTACCTTTTTAATCCACAAGTACATTCTGATTTCCAAGACATTTATAGAAACTATTCGCTGCTGTAAGGATTACTGCTGTACAAACCACGTATCAGCCAGCTGAGATCAAGTGTCCTGTATGTTTGCATGCTGGCTCCTGCAGAGGCTGTTGGCAACGGAACACATACTCAAAGGTATTATTTCTAGGTCTACGGTGCTACCTCACAACCTTTAAGCACGCCTTCCTGATGCAAGCAGCTTTTATAAACAGCTTGGCTAGGGAATCTTTCCCAGTACGTCTTTTTCTTGTGGGGCATTCAGGTAACACAAGGGAAAGAAAAAATTAGCTCTCACAGCAATGTCAAAGGTTTTTACAGACAACATTAGCATTGTCCATCAGGAAGCCCATTTGCATCAGCTAACATGAAAGGTTCCTTGTACAGCTTTCCAAACCTCCATGAAGGCACTATCTTATATGTTCACAACCGTGCATCATATATGCAGATGAAAAATGGGGAGGGAGGGAGGAGAGGGAGAGGAACGGATGGGGTAGGCAGGGAATGTTACAGTAGTTTCCAATGGCTCCAGCAAAAGCAAAAAGACCCACAAAATATAAAAAATAAGTAATTTTCCTAGGCTAAATATAGTAGCAGGAATGGAGAGGAATCAGACCTCAGTATCACATTTACACCAAGTATCTGACTCACTAAGTCAGCAGCAGTGGGTCACTCCATGCAGCTCACTCCATCTTTACTTCTGACTTTTCTCCTACTGGCTTCACTTCTGAACTTACTGAAATCATAGTTTCTGGGCATTTTACTCTTCTCATTGTTCTCCTGTTTCCCAGAACATCCCTCTATTATCAGCTGCCTTACCCCAGCCATCTCTTTCCTCACTCTTCTTCAGCAAGCTGACAAAAAGTAAATTTCTGCAGAAGTCCGTTTTCCCCTTTCCTTCTTCTACAGGTCCCCCTTCCAAAGGATTTGGGAAAATTAAAAGGCTGCAGTAGCATTCTTTTCCAAGCTACCAACCAACTCAGTGTTGCCATATCTCACGGGACACATGACTGTAGGCAAAGTTCATGTGTCAAGTCCTCCCCTCCCAAATGCATGGAGCCTATGCTATAAAGAGGCTGCTGTACAGAAGAAAGAAAACTCCATTAGGACATCAAAACAAACAGTAGCTTTCTTCCTCCGCCCCCCCCTACCCCCAATATATTCCTTTCATGCCACTGCAGGAATAAATGAAAAGAGCAAACAGTCCCATCCCTTCAAAATTGGTCCATTTCTCAATTTCTGGCTCATACTTCACTCTCTTCCCCCCACTCGAAGCTATTCAAATGAGAGTGCAATAGCTTCCTACGCACCAAATGCATGGGAAAAAAAAAAGACTTTGATAAGAACAAAATCTTTTTTACACTGCATTGGTTGCCTAGGGAAGCTTGATCAGAGCAAAGCAGTGTCTACAGAAGCTGGTGTTAATATTCTGTAAGGCAATTCTTCCTGCCAAAAAGCTTCTTTAATTCACAGCCAGTACTGGGAGTGGGTTAACAGTGATGAGAGGATGTGCACACTGACTATGTAACTGAATAGGTATTTTCATGCAAACTCTATTAATTACATGCATGCTGAGAAGAAAGATCTATCTGTTGAGAGGTTAAGAGCTGGGTGCCACTGCCTGAGCAGAAAAGCCTCCAGAGCTCCCTGTACCAATCTGTGATAGAGAGAACTAAAAAGGTGGGAGCCTGAGAGGTGCAGCTAAATTCACACTTCAGAAACCAATGCAGGCTAATGAAAAGCCATGAATACTGAACAAGAAATCCACTGTGAAAAAGAAAGTCAGTGATATATTTAATGTCACTAAACTTATAGTGTAGAAACTTCTGATTGCCAACCAGGGATACACTTGCTCTATTTAAAAGGCTGCATGGCACCCCAAATCTGCAGGAGTGGGAGTTCAAACACTTCACACAAGAGGCTCTGTTCCAAAAGACACAGAAAGAACTGTGACAAACTAAAGTCCAATTTCTTGTCTCTAATAATCCAGCCTCAGGGAGGAACAGGGCATTTTTTAAGATACTTGCCCAGACTCTTCACTCAGCCTCCAGAAATTTGACTTTTAGAGATATCTTGAAACAGTGGGCACCCACACTCAAGAGGAGGGAGAGCAGCAGAGGAAATAGCAGCAGAGCTGAACTGACAAGGATTTGTAGGGATAATCCCCATACAGACAAGGGCAGCCTCTGTTCTCACCACCATTTCAGTCTACTGAATTCACCTTGCCCATAACACTAACTGAGCCTCAAAGCTGAGGGCTCTGCAAAATCTCCACCAATACCTACCTGATCTGATGGCATCCAGAAAAACAGGCAGCTTGCTCTCTCTGTCATCTGGCAGGGATGCTGCCATCCTCATGATCTTCTGTTGCCAGTGTGGTTTGTGCCTGTCTACCTGAACAGGTCCTGCTGCAGATGAAGGGACAGGGCTGAGTGCCCAGAAAGCTTCTCCTCAGCTCCTGCCCTGCCCAGGGAGGGCCAACACCAACTCCTGCCATGCACAGCCAACAGCTTCCACTGGCTGCTCTCAGCAGCCCCTTTACACCTGCCAGATTATATCTTTAAAACAACCAGCTGTGTCTCTGACCTCAAGCTGCAGATGGCAGAGAACAGATGCACAGATCTGAAACAGCACCCAAAATACTTTAAAAATACCTTTAAAAAACTCAACATATGAATGGATAAAAAGATCCAATAAGAAGCAGAGATTGTGACTGTAACATCGACCAACTCAGGCCTCTCTTCTTGCATACACAAGGTACCACTGAAGTTTCAGCTTTACCAGGACCACAGATGAGAAACTGCAGAAGTTTTCCTTCCTGTCTCCTCCTAGAGTGAAGGTGCTGCCTGTCCACATGGACTGGCTACAGCGATTTCTAGCATGTCCAGCTGATCTCACTGCAACATATCCTCACACCCCTGGAACTATTGCATGTGGAAAATTCTTAGCCTACCATTGGAGGTTTTCATGCTATTTCAAGGTCTATTTTTAAGGAGGCAGAGCAGAAGAAGAGGAGGAGGATTTTTAAAATTGGCAACCCTTCTGACCCTGGGCAAATATAAGGCAGGGTGATGACTCAGGAAAACACTTTGCACGAAATGGATGCATAGAGGAAAGACAGCCTGGGTCCCGTCTCCCACCAGATAAGTTGTACACAACTCCAGAGCAGCCACACTGGAGCCAGAGACATGGCAGTAGTGCCCTCAGGAGAGTGATGGCTTTTTACAGAGCTGCACAATAAGGAGGCACCTTTTCCGGGAGGCAAAAAGCTAAGCCAGACATAGATTGTGAAAGACTTGGGCAAGAAGTGCATGTAGGGAAAGCAGAGGGGAAAAAAGGCCTCAGAGGAAAACTGTGAAATTTAAACCAGCTTACTAACTGGGAATCATTACAGTTGCAAGGAAGATGAAAATGTTTCCAGTTAATTGTTATGGCTCACGGCCACCTAGTCACCAGTGATTCAGCAGGAACTTCACCTTCAAAACAACCCCATTCCCTTCAACACATCAAAGCCAGGAGGGGAAAAAAAAGCCCTCATGAGTGAGAAACCAGGAATAAAACCCTGTCCTAGCAGAAGCAGGGACAGACCATCTCTGCTGCATTGCAGAATATTCCACTTGTCCTCCAGCCTGCAGCAAAGCTAGGTAGGTAGAAAAATGAAGCCATGCAAAGCAGCAGCTGTACTTACACAGACTGAAATGTCTGTCAGTCTGCACATCTGACAAGCTGCAAAAGACACAGGGCACCGATGACAAATGCCTGCACAGACACACACACATATATGCAGGTGTATACACAGACACATGCATACATACGGCTCACGGCTGACTATAACATACACGTGCACACAGAGAGCACACATTTCTCCCTCCCTCTCTCCAAAACCACTCAATTTCCTAGGGGCAGGGAAGCAATGCCAGCAATACACCTACATGAAGTATCAAATCAACTGGGCTAGGAGTTGCAGAGCTGCATTTTATTTCAGCACTCTTGCCAAACACCCACAGAATACTGCAGATGAGCAGCAGCCCCAGGGGTTAGAGCACTGAGTAAACAATGACAGAAGACTGGAGGAACAAAAGGATCACTGAGATAGTTCATGACCAGAAAAATGTGCTGATCAGACAGACAAGAAAGACTGAGAAGTACTAAGAAATGGAGCCTTGAGCAGAACCTGGCTGGTTCCAGGTGTGACCAAGAGAGATGAAACCAACAGCCAGAACATGGCTGAAAACCTGAAGAGCTTTGCGTGCGAGGCAGAGAATGCGACTTTTTCCAGGATGAACACTACAGAATCACAGCATACTACGTTAATTCTTGGGAAAGGACCTGTTTCCATATGCTGAGGTCTCCCAAAGTTAGAGCTGTCCTAGGCACATCAACAAGGAGAAAAGAACAACTATCTGTCCTGACAGACCAGCCAAGACACCTGCTTTGGGGATCTCTTGTTCCCCAGTTGTGTTCCACCCCTCCACTTGCTCTCAAGATCCAGTCCCTCTTCGATCAGTACCTGGCTGACAGCCCCAGATCTGCGTTTTCAGCAACAAGCCACGAGGTTTTTTACTGACTCTCAAAGGCCTTGGGCTTCCTGGGCTTGCATGCTCTGAACTTTTCTTGACCTGCTTGTAGCTTTGTTTTACTTGCTCAAGCTGTGAAAGCAATTTCTCTAACTGACCAGGTGTCTATAGATGATTTGTTTTACTTCTGTTTATCTTTTGCAGCGTACAACCATAGTTTTATATAAACAATGTTGACCAACAGCTATTTTATGTAGACTGAGATATTTACAACTAAATGCAGGCATGGTATGATAGCAAAGGCCTTGAGAAGTGGAGAAGCAGGATGCAGTGCAGAGGAGTACAGGAATGGGATGATAAAAGACGAGGCACATGCTTGGTATTGGAGACCAAATGGCTGCAAGCAACTCACCCACTGTCTGTTAAAAAAATATAGGTCTGGAGCTGAAAAAAACAAGTTTTAGGGGTAGCAAATAAAACAAAGAAAAATTATCCAATATGCATTAAAGACACCATATATAGTGAATTCCAGAAGCATTGTGGACCTGTACAACTGCAAGACATGCAAGTGTATTAGCAAACATAAAAAATCACCCCAGATGGACCCTGGAGCAAGGGAGAATCCATCAAAACCCACATCATACTCTTCCCAAAGAAAGGCTACGAAGCTGAAGATTTACCCTCAACAACTGAATTTAAAATCCAGAGGACCAGCATAAGGGGTGGCATAACACCAGGAAAACCAAACAGAAACAAAGAAATATATTACAGTTTTAGTTGCATTATCACAATTATCGAGACATTTCTATATAGGATTACCCTAATGCATTATTCCTTCCTTTTCTGTCATAATTAGTGGCAAAGTAAAACGATTCTTGAATTATAGTGTTATGAATTCAGTTACACCAACAATAAATTTCTGCCTTTTTTTATTTATGCACATACACTGCCCATATATAAGGGGTGTTTCCTCTTTGCCCATGAATAACAGTGAGTATAACAAAGCCCAAAGGAAGTGCCCCAGAGAAAAGACAGATACAGGGAAAGAGAAAGCAATGAAAGAGAAGTTCAAGAAAAATGTTTTTCAAAATTTAAAAAGCAGGCAAAGAGAAGTTTAGAAGGAAAGGCAAGAAAAAGATAAAGAGAAGCAAAGTTTACAATAAAATTCCTGCAGAATAATCAAATCTGCCATCAAGTGCTGAGGAAATTCAGCTTTCCAGCCCAATGGTATAACAAGAGAAGATGCGAGCTCTCTCTGAAGGTACCCTCCCGGGAGCAAGCAGCTCCTTGCAGAGATTTGCAGACCCAGCTGGGATTACACAGAGAAATCTGGCTCTATACTTCAGGTTTGCACCAACTTCTCTGCAAGAGCAGTTGACACCATGTCATGAAGCCTCAAAAGCTGAATATATGTCTTCCTTTAAAATCAAGTCTCAAAGGAAAAATATATCCTGCTTTCAAGCAATTGGCCAACACCTCTGCTTCCAGCAGCATGCACAGCCAGAGTATTCCCTCATTGTTCGTGAGCAACTCAAGAGCAGAGAGAAAGATCCATACATCAAACTAATCATCTGGGGCAGACCAACATGACAGCTCATGACAGACTTCAGCTGGTGCCTCAGGGCTTTAACTGTTTTACCATGAGCAAAACGTGTATCAATATTAAAAGGGCATCATTCAAAGGAACAAACCAAAAAATGAAATCTAACCCTGTCTGCCAGCCCCCTCCCCACTCCCATCTCCCTGGCTGGTCACATGTGGGGTAAGGTTCTGTGCAGACCCCTCCAGGGCCCATTGACCCATTATTGATCTCTCCCGCATTCCAGAGCAGGCAGCAAAAGCCCCCACTGCAGCAAAGAAACTGGAGCAGCTTTTCCCTTTGAATGCTCCAGTAAGCATAATCCAGGCCATATCTCTGTAGAGTGTCAGAAACAAAAAAAAACCAACCTCAACCAAACAAACAAAAACTTGCCACAACAAACAAAAAAAAACCACACCAAACACACACAGAGAAAAAAATGCTTCTTGGAAAGCATGAAGTTAAAGAATCACTTGCTCAAATAGCCAGTTATTTTCCGCTCCTCTAGGCATGGGCAAAGCTCACAGTTGCCTTGGCCAGCAGGCTGCCAGGTCCACAAAAAGGCACTAAAGCCTCCTGCCAGCCTTGCCTACTCAGCACCCTACAAGGTCAGGCTGGCAGATGCTGAAAGAAGGGGCAGGGGGGGCCTGCTTCTCCCCACAACTGTCCACACCACAATGCACAGGAAGCCTGCTGCAGCTCCCAGGCCCAAACATCCAGAGCTCATGCCAGCTGCCCCCTCCCAGCCTTGCCACTTCTCACAGAAGGAATAGCTCAGACATTGCCAGATTGGCAAAGTTAAATTCTGCCCATGTTATCTTTTTAGAAGCCTTGTGACAGATCTGTCTTTAATGAAAGATGAACATTTATTTCTGCTTTACCTCTCTCTCAGCATAATACATAGCATTTTAAATGCACTGAAATTTTTCTTCAGAGTAGTTAATGAGCATTGGTTGTCAGGAGACTTGAAAAGACAGCTTTCCTGGAAGGAGAAGCAACCATGACAAAACTCAGTTTTGCTTTCTTTTATATCTACATCTCCTGTCACAGAGAAATGTTGTCAGGTTAGAGTCCAAGACTGAGAGTACTTCCTAAAAGATATTAAGTCAGCATTGCAAAAGCATAATAACAGACTCCAAAGGCAAGAAATTGCCTGGTATCAGCTCTGTCAGTCCTTGGCTGCCAGCTGAAAGAACCAGGTTCAGGTACACAACAGGCCAAAGTGTGCATGCATTGCAGGGCACATCTTCCAGTGCAGCAGAGAGGGGGCCAAGTCCTACATCTGGTTCCTAAGCAATAGTCAGGGCATGCTTACAATAAACAAAATACACCATTTCTTGGCACTTCTTAGCTATCCTAACATGATGCTCTCTCACCTTTAACTCCTTGCCTTCTGACACTGAGTGAAAACCAAGACCATCTACAGTGACAGATCTTCCATAAAGAGGAAAAGGAGTGACTCCCTGTTGTTCACACCTGGTGATGGGATATGTCCTTTGGACTTTATGTACTTCTTTTAAGTTAATCTCTGTGATTTGTGTCAAGGTTGCCAGGAGACACAGTGCCTGTTTTGAGAGTCTTAGAAAGGGTGGAGCTCAGCTGAGGCGGCTGGTATCTCATTTTCATCCCAGACTTTGCTATTCACTCTCCACTCCCCTCCTTGCTCTTATGCAAGCTCAGGACTTGGCTCACAGGCCAGTGGTGTTGCTGCACCAAAGCGCTGGTTGCTAGGAGGTGTAACTGGAGAGACCCAGAGCAGGTAGAGCAGAGAGCAGGCTGCTACCTGCAGGTACACAGGCTTTTGGGCACTCGTGCTCTCTGCCATCCCCCTCCTTTCTCAGCTAATGGGCAAACGCCAGCAGGGTGCAGAGCTCCAAGCTGAGAAAAGGCCTACATGTTCCAAAATAGCTGAGGCGCCGAGAGCTTTGCAACACTCCTCTTCCCTATTTCACTAGCATGCAATAGCTTTCCAAACCTGTCAAAGCGTCCCACTTGCAGAGCTCTACCTGAGTGTTTAGCTCTGTTATTAAATAAAGCAGTCATGCTTATTCTCTTCCTTCCATTTCTTTGCACATAAACTGCAAGTTTATGACCCTCACCATGGGACTGCTTCCCCAGCCTTCTCCTTCCCTTTTTTTTTTTTTCTTTTAAATAGCGACTTCCCTTTAGTTCACATACTGGTTAAAGAGATCAAACCACAAAGTAACAAACCAGCCATGGTTCGTTAAAAACCATGGGATTATTACCAGCTTGCCTCCCAATTTAAAAATCCAATTGACACACAAGGATGGAAGACAGTCAGGGTTTCTCTTAAGACAGGTTAAAGTCAGATATGACCAATATAATCATTAAAATAGCAACTGCTGTAGTTATTGTGACAGGCATGATAGCACTTTCCTTTTGTGGGAACTGGAATACTTGCCCTGGAACTAGGTTGGCAGCAGTAAAAAGCATGTACTATGTAATTTTCCTTAAAACAGTTTGTCAGGCAACCCAAACAGCAACAAACTTGCAGAACTCCTCCAAAAAGCCCTACCTTTCCCTGCTCAGAGCCTCGGGAACCCAGCACAGGGAAATTTCAAGGGCAATTAAGTGCTTTTGCTGTGACAAGAATTTTCATTGCAGCCTTGCAAAGATAAAAGCATTCCCATTTCCCTGCTCTCACTTTCCTCATTACTAACATTTTTGGCAACAGCAAGAATCCACACTAAGATTAACGATCTTGAGGACTCAGCTAATACTTTTGGCCCCCCAAGAAACATTGCCCAGGCAGTGCCTGGACCTGCCACACCAGTTGTGGGAGACAGCTGGGACTGAAGCTACCTAACTACTTGCCCTGCCCACAATAGCCAACTTCATTTACAGCTCACTCACACCACTGCAGCATCACATACAGAACGAAACCCCTCTCCAAGATTTTCCATCACTGGTGGGAAGAGCACATTCACACTGCCTACACAGACAGTGCAAGCAGGGAGCCTTCTTTGGCTTATAATGAGGGTCCTGCAATTCATTCTTACACTAGAAACTATCCCCAACTTCACCATCAGTTAAGCTCAAAAGTTGCTTATAGTTAACACAATTGTGTGTCATGCTGTGGTACTGAAAGGTCAGACTCCAAATATAATGAGTAATCAAAGAATTTGTATGTAAAAGCATTCTGATGTTCAAAAAAAAAAGGAAAATGTAAAGTATACCACTGAAGAGATGCTTATGCAAAGTCCATCCCATTTCCTTCTACAAACCATTCTGAGAGCATTTCTTTCCACCACTGCCTCATTTTGTTCTCCTCTCTCTCTAAGAAGCAGGCTTGCTCAGCACTTGGAGCAGGTGAAAACGAGGAAGGAGACACAGAAGGAGTGGACACAGTAGCATGTGGTGTTTTTTGCCATAATCACGTCCTTAGCTTTCTGTATGTACACATACCACAACATCAGCTGAGCTCATGTCCCATTTGTGGGACTTTGAGCAGGAGCATCACACTGCAGGGGCTCTGAAGGGCAGCACAACGTGTCTTTGTGAGCTTTACCACCTTGAGGGATGCTTAGTGTGTGCTCTTGGGAGAAGAGTGTCCAAACTAGCACAGGTAAGGATTGGTGTACAGCACAGCATCTTTCACATTATCCCTTTTTTTTTTTCCTTAATATAGTCATCTATTTAATAACCAACTCCTATTATCTATAGCTCTATAAGGGAGAAAATAGAAAACTTACTTTTATTTTTAGAAAAGAGTGGAAGCTGAGAGAAACAAAGTGATTTTCTCTACCATCCAGTCCCGTGACAGACTAAAAATATAAAGAAAAGAAGTCTGTTTCCCATGCCCTACATTACAATGGCTTTTCCCCATTACTGGCTTTTTTCAGAGAAGTCTTCCTGTCTTTTGTACTCTCAGTATCATTTCAAATATAGAGCAACATAAAGAATACAGAACAACACACTTCTGGTGAGACTCCACCTGATGTACTGCATCCAGGTGTGGAATCCTCAGGACAGGAAAGACATGGATCTGTTAGAGCAGGTCCAGAGAAGGACCACAAAAATTACCAGAGGACTGGAACACCTCTCATGTGAAGGCAGGCTGAGAGCTGAGCCTGGAGAAGAAAAGGCTCCAGGAGACCTTAATATGGCTTTTCAATACTTAACAGCAACTTACAAGAAAGATGGGGACAAACTTTTTAGTAGGGCCTGTTCTAGTAGGAAATGGGGGGAATGGTTTTAAGCTAAAAGAGAACAGATTTAAATTAGAGGTTTTTTTATTAAAAATGTCATGTGGTGAAGCACTGGAACAGATTCTCCAGAGGGGTGATAGATGAGCAAACTGGTTTAGTTTAAAACATCCCTGTTCACTTGCAGGGTGGGTTGGACTAGATGGCCTCTAAGGGTCCCTTTCCAACCCAAATTCTATGATTCTATGATTTTCCTGGACCCAACCCTGCAAGTTTGAAGGCGAGAACGAGAAGGAAGAATAGAGTTACCAGCTCACCTCTGAACTGAACTCAGTTTTCTGCTCAACTCAAAGCAGGATTCCCAAATCCTAGGAGATCCTCAGGGTGCTCTTTCTGGGGAAAGGCATCTGCCTCCTCTCATGTATTCCCTTTCTTTACAGATTTCCTGTGAACAAATTTGTGAAACACTTCCCAAAATGTTTCATTTTAGTTGGACCATTCCTTTGAAAAATTCTCAATTTCATCTAAATATCAAAAACCATCTGGCAATCTAAACAAGTCAAGCCTTGTTGTTGTGGCTTTTGGGGGTTTGGTTGGGGTTGGTTGGGGTTTTCTGTCTTGCATTGTTTTGTTTTTATAAACAGCAGCAAACTTTTACCAACAGCCACCAGACTTCAACTTTGATTCACCCCTGTGTGTAGAGAGTGGGTACTGCCTGCCACAGGTCCTGGCACTGGAAGGGCTGCAACAGGAGGCACAGATTGTGCTCCTTCTGGGACAGGGGGTTCTGTAGCCAGACAGGGATGCAGCAACACACTCCTACACTGCGCTCAGCTGCAAAGTCCAGCCCTTTCCAGGTGCCTGACAGAAAGGAGGAATTACAAAAGCATGGATGAGTACAGGCTGATCCCAGATAGAGTGGGGTACACAAAGAAATTTTTGGCAGAAAGGGCTCATATCACATGGCTTCTCTGGAAAGTCAGGGGATAAACAGATACATTGGTACCTGGAGGCTTGAAGGAGGATGCCATATCAGACCTATTGCTGATGCCAGATCCTCAAATAGTAACTGCAGGATAAAGCATCACATTACATCTCTATTTGTCTCAAGCTGTAGCGGCTGGCTACAGAAGAGCGACCCATCCCCTTGTAACCTGAAGGCTGGATTAGCATGTGGCACTCTGGACAAGTACCCAGAAGCTCTGTGTACAGAAGAACAGCACTCTGTGTACAGCACAACAGCAGCTTGTGTCAAAGGGACCTGGCAACACCAAACAACAGCACTGCCCTGAGTACTCTTCAATACCAAGAGTGACACAACGTAAAAGTCACACAAAGTCTGAAGCCAAACATTCCACAAGATTCCCACTGTCCACCACAAGAGCTACTCCACAGCTGGCAAAGATGGCATTAACCAACCCCCCATCCAGCAGCTGAGCTCTCAGACTCAGGGGCTCAGCTCCCAACACGTTCCCTCCAGCTGTCTGACAGCACCCCAGTGCTGCAGTCTCCAATGCATGCTGCAGCACTTTTGGCAGACTTGACACAGTCTCCCTCAGGTTTAGTAAGAAGCTTTCCTGCCCAGCAATTTTGAGGTTTTGTCCTATTTTTCTCCTTTTTCTGCTGGGCAACAGGTCTGAAGCTTCACATCTACCTCATTATTTAAGATTCTACCAAATGTTATGTCCTCCGCTGGTTGTCAAAGGTAAAGAACTTTGATTAATTAGACAAGAGATCAAAAGCAGCCATGCACACACACACACCTGAGGACTGGCTGATGAAAACTGCCTGGAAGTCAATTTGACAGTCTTGACTCCAATTCTGCTAAAGACTTAAACCAGGAGAGTTTGCCCACAGATTCAGGTGATTGTTGGTACTGCTTCGTTTGCTTAGTCATCTTCTCTTCCGCCAAACCAACCGAGATTACAGCTTAACTGATCAATACACAACTGTTCAGCAAACAGCAATTCTACTTTTTAGGTGCAGTTTTATTAGAGACGTGGATTCAACGTGGAAGAGACTCCAGTACTCACAAAAAGGGAGACCAAGAAATAAAACAATGCAGAAATTCCTGTCTAGATGTTATGGACATGTGGAAACAGCTGACACAAGAAAGACTGCCCCTACTCCAGCAGGCAGGACCTTTTCTGTCTGAAGTGCAATGATGGAGATTCTGAACTGGATCCAGCTGCTACCTAGATTTGAAGAGGGCAATTGCTCCAGACTGCACGACTGTTACTTGTGAATGTCATAGGTCAACAGCAAGAGGGCAGGGGAGAGGCCATAGCCCCCTTAAATCCACCTCTGATAATTAAAATATCAGTTACAATTATTTGGCCTGAGAATAAAGCACTGTTGCAAAGGATGCCTCCATTCTTTTGCCTCAAGTGCAGACTTCATTCTCTTGCCAGAAACTGACTGCATCAGCCTTCTTCAGCCCAACCCTTCTCTACAACTACTTCTTCAACTACATCCTCCCTCCTCCTAATCTACATTAATAAAGGCAAGTAGTGAAAGGAAGTGTTTTACACCTCAGGTCTTCATGCCTCAGTGAAGATAAATTCCTTTCTGTCCAGTGGGTATTTAAGACAGGGAGATTTGAGACACAAAGTATCCCTGCTTCCTTCTGAGAAATCTGCTACTGCTGGGGAAGGAAGGTCTTGGCTACTTTTTATCATCTTTTTCGACATATCTTTTTGAAACCCAGTGTTGTTCACTTTCGTGACAGAAAGTTTTGTTTGGTTTGGTTGTAATGGCCCAACTCAAACCAATCTGCAGTACAGATTCTAATTATGTTTAACGATTTCATTTAAAGGGATTTTCTTATCTTCATCGCTGAGCCCATCACTACAATTGTGCCAGCAGGAAAATCTCCCCAGATGGCACATTAAGCACAGTAGCCTCACAGAAGAAATGTATTAACAGCACTCCAGATTCCTCGGAGATGAGGAGGGGAAAGAGGTCCAATTCTTGAAAGGCAAGTGACCAAAGATGCTGAAATTTGCTCTGAACCATACACAAGAACTTTTCTTCATTTTATGGTAGGTTTCTACATCTTTACAACACCCCAGGATTCTCCTTTACAAAAGAATATAAAAAGAAAGCACAGAAATTCTCCTTCAGAGCTTTCAGTACGTAAACTTGAAGGAGGCAGCAGCAGCAGAAGTGGATTTATCTACTGGCAACTCAGAAGCCCAAGTATTCCAATGTACCAATTCAGGCTGCATTTGGGATACAGCCCAACAGCAATAGCGTTTATGCTAAGCAAAAATTAGTGAAGAACTATACCTGCACAGAGCAGTAGAGCTTTGCTCAAACTGCACATGTACCACGTACCGGCTCTATAAGGAAGTGGATTCCTTCTGTGCACCTACAGTTTTCTAAAGGCAACTACCATTGTGGCACCCAAGCAATGTGATCAATTTTAGTTAATAAAAACAGGCACTGAGTTATCTTACAATTTAGGATTTCACCAATTCTAACCTGGCCACAATGGTCATAAGTCTCGGAAAGAACCCACTTCAGAACAGCATTTTGCCTAGTTCACCATCAGTCGCCTGTTAGATTTGCCTCTCACAATTTGTTACTGTACCTCACTGACTAAAACTCTCCACTTTAAGGAAGAAAGAAGGAGCAAGGCAACATCATACCTGGTAAAGTTACATGATGTTTATCCTAAATGTTATTCTTTCATCGTGGTTTGTATACAGCTTAATGTAACGGGAAATTGTTCTAAGCTGATAATTTATTACCTTGTGCAGTAATCTATCTAGATAATGATGGAAAATTATGACTCAAACTTTCTAAGAGACTCCACATGTGGATGGGCTGGAAACCACTCAGCCTTATAGCCTATCTACTGGAACTGGAAAGAGGTATTTGAGAGCAAACCAACAATCACTTCTGGAAAAGAAAAATCTTCATTCTTTCAGCTTCCAGAGGGATTTACTGCTCAGCTATGTGAGACAGCTACACACATGTTGAGCAGTCGCCTAGATGGATTAAAACCAACTCGCTCATTTCCTGTTCATCCCCTTCCTCCCTTTGCTGTGACAGAGACCATCATCACTGCCTGTCAGTGCAAGACCTGACAGCCAGGAGGGGTATGACTCAGAAGGGCTCACAGAGTTAAGTGGCTCCCACTCCATACTGCAAACCAGCTGAGGTGGAACAGAGGAAGGCACAGCGAAAAGAGATGAGACTGTGGCTGGATGTTGCTGCAGTGCAGGTTGGCACACGAGAGGCTGCTGCACTGACATCCAGCATCCACAGCACAATTGCGGTAAAATAAAATTTGACCCAGACAACTGCAGTTTTCTGATTTGAACACTCATACAACTATTTACTTCTGATTATTACTTGTCCTATCTCATTAAAAAAAAAAATAAAAAACAAGGTGATAAAGCTGAAGAAGGAACAAGCCTAACTATTCATCCAGATCATGCAGCAAAAAGTAGCAGGAAAAAGACTCAGTATCTTCATTTTAACTTCAATCATATAGCTCCATCTTCTATTCTCCCTCCCTTCCTATCTACAAATAAGGATGATTCATTCTGAAATGGAACAGAATACAGGGGCACCCAAATCATGTGTTCAGCACATATACTGTGCACACACACAGAGCTAGCCAGAGGCCTGTGTCCATACTGGCTACAGTAATTTCTGAGAGAAAGCCAGAGAAACTCATTTTACTATGTCTCAGAGAGAATTCTCTATATTAAACCCATATCTGCCTTTAGCAGGAGATGCTGTACTTAAACTACTATGCAAGAGCTGAAAGGGGGAAAGAATAAAAGAATATGCAGGTTGAGATTGATCAACTCAGCACATGTGCTATGTATCAAATATCAGTCTTCCCAGCAAGGAACACTAATGTGAAAAATCCCTAAAAGTGTGGTTCCTAATTGATGAGCAGAGCTAGAGGGATGCTTAAGCTGACCAGAGCATAACAGCATAGTGTTTAAAAGACATTGCACATGAAAGGCATGAGGTGCTACGCTCCTGCTCCTCAGAAGAAAAAGCACAGGCTGCTTCCTCAAGCAGGCAAGTGCCTCATCTGAAGATCAGTTTCCCAACCAGCTATCAGGATCAACTGAGAGCCAAGAAAACAAAAACAATGAGAAGTAAAATAAATCAATCTGTCACACCAACCTACAAGGCTTAAAAAACAACAGTAAACAAAACACCAAAACCAAAACCAGATAAGCTGACTAAAGCTACCTTAGCAGTTGGTCTAGAATTTAAATGGTAGACATTTCATACACCTTTTTTTTTCTCCTTTTTTTAATGTTAGCCATGCTCAGAGGATTTTCTTAGTTTTGTTTCTCTTCTTGTTTCTAGGAAACAGAGCCTCAACTAGCTACTGCAAAAAAAAAACCCAAAAGAGAATAAACTGAGAGAAGAGCAGGGAAAATGCAAAGCAGGGGAATTGGAAAAAAGTAAGGACAGAGTATTGGTCCTGCCACAAGAGGTAAAAAATTTGGTACACTTCTACACCTCCCTCACTCCCCTCACAAAAACAACTCTGTTTCTCACTGCAAAACCCAAACAGAGATCCAGTTAAGCAACTTTGGGTTTGGTTCACTTGACAATATAGAAGCAGGTGAGTGCAGGCAGCAGATGCAAGACCTTTGCAGAGGATACAATTTTCTCTCTTACGTTGTCTTATCTCCCAAGACAACAGCTTTACATTAAAGTGGTAGCCTGAAATATCTGCAGCACTCAGTGCCTTTAGCCCTTTACCACTGACATGAAGAAAAGGTCTCCTATAACACAAACATCTCATAAAAAACATACCAGGATCAGCACAACTGCTGTCACACACTGCCAGAGAGGGAGCCTCATTAGGGTCAAAGCGGAGAAAGGCTAATATGTGCAAAAGCCAGTGGGAAGAAAAGGAAAAAATAATGTAACACTCAGCTCTTTGGCACCACAGTGGAGTTGGAATGAGTTTGGTTGCATTGGGAATTGCTTCTTTCATCAGTTTAAGAAACTTCCCAGGAGATTCAGAAACTCTAGGAAAGAGAGAACTCAGAAAAACAATCACATTTTTTAAAAAAAAAATTATTTTAGGCAAACCAGAGACTCAAACTAAGATTATGCTCAAAGAATGCCAAAGCTTCTTATGCACAAGTCCTCATTCACATAGTTGCTTGTATACCTGATGTGGATGAAGTCAGGATGCCTGGGGCAACTGTTTTGATCTCATCCAAATCAATCTAGGTATGTTGAAAGTGTTCTTAGGAAAATACAGAGCTGTTACATAAATTCAGCTTTTAGGGGTAGGACAGACTGGAGGAGAAAAGCATCTGCATGTCAGCATTCCAAAATTTCAGTACATGAGCAGTGGGATGAGGAAATCACTGGAGCACAGCTGAGGATGACCAAGTTGCATGGACAGGTCATGAAAAAACTTTGCATGAGCCACGCCCAGTCTGCTACATCAGACTCACATAAGTAGTTTGGTGTCCAGTAAATGCACAGTTCTGTCTGAACAACGGAACCCAGATGGTCATAATCACTGTCACAGGGTCTGGTTGAAGCCCTGTCACCAGTGGTGTCCCCCGAGGCTGAGTACTGGGCCCAGTGTTGTATAATTTATTCATCAGTGACTTGGATGAAGGAGCAGTGGCCTCCTCAGCAAGTTTGCTGATGACACAAAGCTGTGAGGAGTGGCCGACACCTCCAAGGGCTGTGCAGCCCTGCAGAAGGACCTCGATAGGTTGGAGAGATGGGCAGAGAAGAACTGTCTGAAGTTCAGCAAAGGCAGTGCAGGGTCCCACACCTGAGGAAGAACAACCCCCGGCACCAGCACAGGCTGGGGGCCGACCTGCTGGAGAGCAGCTCTGCCAGGAGGGACCTGGGGGCCCTGGTGGACAACAAGCTGTCCCTGGGCCAGCAGTGCCCTTGTGGCCAAGAAGGCCAATGGTGTCCTGGGGTGCACCAGGAAGAGCACTGCCAGCAGGTCAAGGGAGGTGATCCTGTCCCTCTGCTCAGCCCTGGTGAGGCCACATCTGGAGTGCTGTGACCAGTTCTGGGCTCCTCAGAACAAGAGACACATGGAGCN
The DNA here is from genome assembly GCA_013398955.1 of Callaeas wilsoni. Taxonomy (NCBI): domain Eukaryota; kingdom Metazoa; phylum Chordata; class Aves; order Passeriformes; family Callaeidae; genus Callaeas; species Callaeas wilsoni. Next base: position 31,481 of record VWPU01005635.1, on the reverse strand, counting down.
ATGGAATGGAGCTCCTGGAGCTGGTCCAGTGGAGGGCAAGGAGGATGAATGGTCAACTGGAGCATCTCTTATGAGGAAAGGCTGAAGAAGCTGGGCCTTGAAAAGAGACAACTGAGAGCGGAGCANGGGGAGCTCATCAATGTCTTTCAGTATCAGAAGGGAGGGTGTCAGAGGATGGAGCCAGGCTCTGCCCAGCTGTGCCAAGCAATAGGACACAAGGCAAAGGGCAGAAACTCATGCACAGGAAGTTCCACCTGAATATGAGCAAAAGCTTCTTTACTGTGCGGGTGACCATGCACAGGAACAGGTTGCCCAGAGAGGTTGTGGAGTCTCCCTCACTGGAGATATTAATTGCATCTGGATGTAATCTCCTGCCATGTGCTCTAGAATGACCCTGCCTGAGCAGAGAGGTCGGACCAAATGACCCACTGTGGTCCCTTCCAGCCCTACCTATTCCATGAGTCTGTGTAATTCAAACAGAAACAAAAATAAACAAAATGAAGCCAGTGTACCAGAAAGGCCAGGATTCTTCCAAATCAAGAGATGTTTGGAAGTCAGAATGGGGAAAAAAAAAAAGAGAAAAAAAAAAAACCCAAACTGAACCAGATGATTAGACTGTTAAGCTCAAGACTGTCTTGACTGCAGCAAATCACAACAGTATCACAAAACAGGCTAGTCACAGCACAAAAGCAGCAAGTCACATAAGCCTTTAAACTTTTACAACACACATCTAGTATATCCCTGCCCAGGCCATAAGATGTTACCACCACCAAGTAAGGACAGGAATTCCCCTGTAAAGCCCTAAGGAACCACATAACCTTTTAATTAGCCAAAAGAAACCCCAGGTGTACTCACACTTGATTAAATCAATGTCAGGCACACTCATCAAAGGACATTGCTATTAACAAAATTAACCTATCTTCAGCTATGCAAGAGCCCAAAATATCTGCTTGCTGCACTTGTTTTCTTCTCTCTCCCCTTGCCAACTTCAAGTATGAACATATTCAGTGTCAAAAAAGATGCAGAGGAAGAGGCAAAACACACTGGAATATATTTGCCTGGCTCCAAAGAGCTCCAAAGCATAACGGATGCTGCTGAACATTGATGCAGATCTCAAACTGTCTGCAGATTGACAGTCCATTGACAGAAAAAGAGGCAATAGGCAGAAATTAAAACATATGAAATTCCATTTGAACACAAAAGAAAAATAAATTTTTAAAAACGCTTTCTTTTCATGTTTTTATTTTGTTCATATTACTGTGAGAGTAGTCAAACACTGGAACATGGTGCCCAGAGAGATTGCGGCATCTCCGTCTCTGGAGATATTCAAAAGCTGTCTAGCTATAGTCCTGGGCAACCTGGTAGAGGTGACCCTGCTTGAGCACGAGGATTGGGCTAGATGATCTCAAGAGGCTCCTCCAACCACAACAATGCTGTGATTTGGTGAACTAGGATATCACCAGGACAGGCAAAAATTTCTAGCCAGTTTCACTGACTCCATCTCTCATTTTAGCTAAAAACACAGAATCTTAAATGCTGCTAGCATACTTATTGTGCCCTTGAAAACATCATCTACAATTGATGTGGAGGTTCTTTTCTTCTAATTCCAGCTTTCATGTCTTAAGAGTATGTCCATGCAATATGACTTGGAGACAGTGCCCTTTGTCTTCTCTTTTAGCTTGCTGACCAGCAAAATAAACAAGCTCAAAGGAGAACCAAACTCATATTCATTCCTGCACCCCAGTAGACCTCTCCAGCCCTCACCTATGTCCCTATAGGTAGCTCTTTTGCTTTTCATCAACGTCCCCTTCTGGGTATCTCTGTTTGAACTTTGACTACAATTGACAGATGTGTCTCACTTCAAAGACCCCACATATAAGCAGGTTCAAGCTGTAAGCCTGAAATCTTTCCTCACATTTGGCTGAGGAACATGGTAAGTCATAAATTGCAGGGCATCTACAAAGAAGGCTTTTGTCAATTCATTGAAAGCATCACTTGCTCCATTAGGTATTTACCGGATTGAGAATAGCACTGAGTTACGCTTACGTTCATCACACTACACAACATAGTGAAAAGTCCACAAAATGCATTTAGCTCCCAGCTTAGAGCAAGAATGAGAGCTGTTCCATTAAAAGGGAACCCATTAAAACTTGATAATGCAAACTCTCTCCCTTGCCAATTACACTAACAGTGCTGAGTCTCATCATTCTCTGGTGTTTAAAGAGCAGTAAATAGGCTTCCTATAGAAGATGATAGTGGAAACACCCTGAATCTTTATGTTAATGCATCAGTCATGGTTTATTCTAGCTTTGAGGAATGTGGTTAGTGACTCACCCTGCCGGATAAGCAACGAGGCCAGTTCTGGGGTCGCAGGCTAATCCTCTGCCTCCTGACACGGTTATGCCCAACACCTTCTCCAAAGTCACCTAGAGCATATGAGAAAGAAAACAGGAAGTACCATGAAATGTTGAGTGCAGTTCAAATAGACCCATAACGCAGATGCTGATGGTCTGGTTCACACTGGTTCCCTGGTTCCTAGAAATCCACTGAGAAGCAGCCAGTTACAAAAGCAGCACCATTCAACTTTGAATATAGGCACAAGAAAATACTGCTGGGGTACAGAGAAGGAGTTATCAACCCACTTATTACTTTCTCTATGCCAGAGCATGGCAAACAGAGGATTGCAAGCAGCAGGTAGTACTGGTGAAAAGCTGGGATGCACGTTCATTGACCACCGATTCCCATCCTCCCAGTAAGAGCAACATACCACTATCTCTGGATATCTCTAGAGATACCACTGTCTCAAGAGCTTGGCTCTGTCCTGGAAACTGTTTCCAGGCTGACTCATTCTCTTTGTTGCCTCCATCCAGTAGTAGCTGGTTCAGCCTGGTCCCAGCCTTGTATTCCTAGGAACTGAATAGTCAGTTTTTCCTACAGTGCTTGTATTGGAAATCACAACTAGTGGTTGAGGGCATCCCTTGCCAGGAATCATGAGACAGAACACCATAAACATCCACAAGTCTGCTGCATACCAACGACCCTTGCTAGAGATGGTTATCTGAAATGTCCCCACACTCCCCTCAAGCAAAGATCTCAACTATTTTTAGGAAAAGAAAAGAAATGCAACTGGGAAGAGCTACTTGGAAGATACAAAGGCCTCTGTGGTAAGACGCTGATAAAAGCAAAACAAAACAAAATGGGAAGGACGGGTGACAAACGGACATGACACAATGTTTCGGGGAGCACTCCCTGGCAGAGAAAGCATCAGAATTCAGCAATTACCCCAAAGCAAAAGGCTGGAGTGGGATTACACTGCACAAAATCTGGTTTGTGGCATGAAAGGACTCAACCTCTGAGCACAAACCAGTTCTCAGCCCTGGGGCTATTTTGACCGACACAAAATTATTCTCTTTCCTTTACATCTGCACAACTTGATTTTATTTATTATATACTTGATGCATACATTCCTCCTCAGCATTGCTGTCTGTGCCAAACTCAAGGATTTTTCTGGGTCGCAGTCTTCTGTTTTTAATTATCATAATCTAAGTTATATTTGGTTAAGGCCTTAGGGGCATGGACACAGCATAAGAAGTTACTATTGCAATAATTACCACTGACTTTAATAGCTGCCCTGAAGACGAACATCTTGCATTTATACCAATGTGGTGCACAAAAGGCAGGGGCGGGGCAGGTTTCCCACGCCACTCTGACCACACACCTTACCAGACCTGAGGAGTTGGGCTGCAGGGTGAGACTCAAGGTCTCACCGAGCTCATGGCTCAGGTTACCAGGTAAGGTGACAGAAGTAACCCCACACAGAGAAACACCTTGATTCAGCATGTAAAGCAGGGCTGAGGTGCCACCACTTAACATGAGCCATCCATGCTTTCATCTAGTTCAAATTTGGCCTGCCTTCAAACCAGTGACATGGAAAGTGGAAGATTTCATATTCCAGTCTCTGGAACAACTTGGTCTTTTTTTTCCCTCTTATTAATAATATACTATAGGTACTTTGAGACATTATGAGAAACCACCAAATTGTCCCCTTCCCTTGCAAACTGAGAATCTCTGAAAACATGGCTTTTAAAAAAACTCCACTGGATTTTTGTTAAGTAAGAACATGCAATTAAAAATGCAGTTATGAATCCACTGATAAAGAAAGGAACTAGTTTTGTTTCAACTTAATACTGGAACAAAAATGCAGGGGTTGGGGAGAGGAGTGGGGAAGGCCAGGAGGATATCTACTCTTCCAGACTTCTTAACAATACCTCAAAACACATAGCTTTTTAAAGCAGCTCAAAAATATACATAAAGAGCTCACTGCTGCTGCTGCTGAGATTCTGGCTAATATCAGCAGTTCCCAAACCAGGGGAAGTTTAAATTCCTACAGAAAATGCATTCTTGACAGCGAAGGAGCAAGAGACATGTGCCATTCAAGTAGTTCCATCTAGATAAGGCACCAATTACTTGATGCTGTCAGCAAACATCAATTTAGCAATGTTGTGATTACACTGCTCAGTGCAGGCTTTAGCTCAGTCTGGCTGTAATTGCCACTATCCTAAAGGCACTGCTTGACCTTGGCTACGCAGATATTCAGCAGCAATTCAGCAACCTACTTTCACCAACAGGTATGTTTTTGCTCTGCAAGGACATTTATTGAGCCTCTCAGGGTGCAGTCTTACACCACAGCTGAGCTGATTTTACAGCAGCCTGTATTGGAGGGGACAGTTCCTTCCTACCTCATCCTACTCAGCCCAGTGACACCTCACACCATTTCCCTCACTCCAGACAGTCCTGGCATGGCAATTACCTGGCCAGGAGGCCAAACCAGCAGAAAACCATTTTCTGTTTGGTTTCTGTTTGCCAGCCTGAGGAAAATCACAGGAAGCCCAAATTCAGGAAAAAAACCGAACTATACCCTTTTCCTGGCAACTATATCAATCCAGCTGCACATCTAAAGCCCAATCCGACCCCTCCAAGTCTTTCAGAGGAAGAGAAACCAAACAGGAGCACTACCTGATTTGTCTTGACACTCTCACCTCACAACACCAAAATGTCACCCTTACTCCAGCCTCCTCTCTCAGTGGAGGCTGGAGTAAGGGTGAGTGGAGGTCCCCAGCTGCTCTGCCAAGAGACCTTTTGCGGCAATGCTAGGATGTGGAAAGTCTACCTTTCTCCTATGGTCAGCACACAGCTTGACATGAAAGGAGTACCTCAGTCTTCCAGTCTAATTATTTTACTGCCAGTGAGTATCTTCTGGCCTCCAACAGATCATTTGTTCCTTTAACAAAAGGCAACTATCAAGGCCATATCTCTGGTATTGACAGACCTAGTGCCACAGAAACAGATACCTGTCTCTAGACTAAAGACTCGTAACTAACTTTCTGAAAAAGGCTTCCTCTCTTTTGCTCCCAGTCTTAACTTCAAAACCTTTCTAGTGTAAAGAACCTGAAAGGCAAACCCACAAAGCATATCCAAAGGCAGCACCTCCACATGATAATACTCGAGTATTAAAACCAACTTGCATCGAAAAGGAGTTGATATAAATTTAAAATGTGATCTTATGAGACTTGTGAGCTCCACTCCCACCAACCTGCCCATAATATACCACAGCTTTTTCTCCATGACCAGCTTCCAGACTAGGTGACATAGGGGCAAGAGATAGTCACTTTGTCACAAAACTTGAGAATGAAAAACACTTTAGAGAGAAAAAACAATAGGTAACAACACAGTATGAACTAGATTCTTCTCAATTTGCCAGCTAAAACAAATGAATTCTTAATATGGTTAATTAGGGCAAAAATACATCAGCTTTAACTTCCTAATCTGGAATTAAGATTTAGCAGCAAAAGGCAGATCTGTCGATACAGGTCTGCCATTATCCCACTTCTAAAGTTACCACTTCCTCCTGTGGTAAGGCCAGTCACCCAGTCCTACACAGCCATAAACACTGCCATTCATACAAGTCTCCCAAGCAGTATTTCAGCACATCCCAGTCAGAAATACATTATCTTGCACACCTTCCCAAGTCTGATCTGAGCTAACCACAGGACCCGGAGAGTTCCCCCACAGATGTGAGACACTGTTCATTACCAAAGCTCCTGTGTTCACCCAATTTGCATCCTACAGTTGTCAGACATGTCACTGCTTGCTCAGGCCTTCACAGGCAACTAATGGGCCACCTCAACACCCTCATCCAAACCTGGAAACAACTGCAAGATTAAACCTGTCATTTGTACCTAAATTAGAGGCAGGAGAGGAGGCTGACAAGTTGCATTTGTTACTTCATCTCGAGGCTTCTAATAATAGCATTTGGCACTTTCAGTCAAGGTTCTCTGTGTGACTTGTGAGAGTTATTGAATCGATCCACACACAAAACACTTCTGCAGCTCATTTTGCACTGCCACTATGCTATCTGGAACCATCCCATCTCCATTTCTTTAAGGTCAACTTTTATTCAAATGTTGAGGCTCAATACACACTCTTAGGCACCAAAACCTATGCAACTAACACCTGTCTTGTAAAACCTGATATTACCCTGTCCTTCCACATCAAATCTCAACACCATCAGATAGGTAGGACGAAACCAGCAGAGTCCTGAATTGCAGGACTCAAGGTACCAACAGCTATTCATGGCAGCTGAGCCTTCCCAGAAAGAAGGGTCTCACTGCAGGCCAATCCCACTTGGAAGTCGAAGGGCATATCTGAGAGCAGCCCTGGCTTCCATCAGGCACAGTCCCACACAGCACATGGGGAAAGCCCATGCTTGGGGGAAAAAGCCGTGCCATCTCTGCCTTCCTACTGCGGTGCAGATAATCATTTTGGAAAGACTGATCTAAACAGGCCCAGCCAGCCTCATATGGCTTTTCAGAAAACTCAGTGTCTGACCAGCTGCTTCCAGGTCTCAGAGTGAGTTTTTCGTACTTGCATGAGCTCTTTCTGTTGTTTTGAGGAAGTTACCACAAACAATTGCTTCCATATGCTATAAGAACAACACAGAAGTCCTTGAAGGATCAGCCCAACTTCACCACCTCACCCTCACCCCCCCACTTTCCTCTTTGCCATCATTTCCATTCCTTTGGGACCATCTACACTTGCAAAGCCACACAGGAGACAAACACTGTGGCCTGCACATGCAGCCAGGACGCTGTTAGAAAGCAGTAGTAAACACACCCAGCATAGCAATAATTTCCACCAGAACGGGTGCCAAAAGGGACAACCTCATCACACCAACAGTCCTGCCTGACCTGTCACAGGCACTCTGCCTACAGCTGCACTGTTTCACTACTGAACCACTGCTGTTGGGTAGGAGCTCATCTACCTGTGCCTGTTTGCACACCAGCAGGTTTCTGTGGTCTACCTTCATCTTAAAGAAAGAGAGAAAAAGACACTTTCAAGAGAAAGCCAACTTTAACACCAGGCATCTTTCAAAGAGTTTTGACTGTAGGCTGAATAATGCTGCTACTCACCCCACCATTCTCCACAGGCCAGCAAAAGACTAAGTAGGAGTTCAACAGCATTTCAGCCCCTCATCCCCACACTCATATGCTAAAGAAATCAGAGTTTTCTGACTTGATTATCACACTTCCTGCCTTCTTATGCTATCTTCATTCTCTTTTGGGCCCAAAATCTCATCTCACTACAAGCACAATTTATTTAAGCAAGGAAATAAAAAAGCAAAGCATTTAAGAGGATTCGTGCTACTCTCCAGTGCTCAAAATGACAACCAAGGGGAGAAAACTGATGTTATTGCACAGGGCTGCCCACACGCCCCAGTACCTACAGCACTAGGCGGGAGGCTACAGCCTGAGAAAACCACGTCCAGCAAGCAGATATGTCTGTTCCAGACTTCACAGGATTGGCCACCTTGGATCAGAGACCAATATCTAGCCCTGTTTTCTTTTTCCATTTGCAGCCAAAAGCAAAGGAAGAAATTCAGGAAGAATGGTATAAAGAAATGTATGGATAAAGTTTAAGAGCAGGGAAAACAAATTTGATTCTTTCTCACCTCCTGTCAGTCTTCCAGTTTCAAAATAGATATTCTCCATTTTTAACTTATTTCAGTAGAATTCTTTATCATGAGCTTATCCACTCTGTCTATAAAAGCTTAGCATTCACCACATCTTTTGGCAAGGAGCCCCACCACTCTGGTATATTGCAAGATGAACCACCTTTCATTATTTGTTTTAAACCTCACTTCTAATAGTTTTATTTTATGTGTCCCAATTCTTGTATGGGCAGAGACAGTGAACAGTCAGTCCCCATCCACCACCCTTAGGTGGTTCATGATTTTGTAAGGAGCTATACTATCACCCCCAAGTCATCTGTGTTTCAAGTACAAGAGTCTTCACTAAGTCACTTTATGGCTCTCCTGAAAGCCATTTATCAGTTTATCTCCTGATATCCTTTATCAGTTCTTCTGTGAAGCCCTTTCCATGTCCACTATATTCTTCCTGAGGTGAAGGGGAAACACCAAGACCACATGCAGTTTTCCAGGCATGGTGACAGCAAGTCTTTACAGAGCAAGATAATACAGTCTGTTTCATTTTCCATATTTTTCCCATTAATACCTTACTCTCAATCTGCCTTTCTGACACCTAAGATCATTTACAGAGAGCAACAAAGAGGTCACCTTGCTCAACAAAGTCACAGATAAGAACTGCTGCTGCTTTGCATTTGGAAACTTATCCCCCATTCTGTCCTGTCTGAACCCCTATGGAATGGGAAATCCTATTCTTGAATTACTAGTTTGATTTCAACATGCCCCTTTCTCTCCATGTCATTGTGAGCATTTATGATCAAGAGCATCCTCAGAGAGAGTTCTTGCAGCACAATTATTCCAATCCACTCCAGAATGGCTACTTCAATAAACGTCCACAAGCAGACAAGTTCTATTTTAAAAGCCTTCCCATGGGCCTATGTATAACACAGTTAACATTCAAATCCTTTTAATTAAGTAGCAGCATCGAGTCATCATGACAAGACAACATCCATCAGAGTTCATCTACCATCCACTGCACAATGTGCCTGCCCTCATCCCTCTCTCTTGCCTGAAAGTAGGCATATTAATAATGCATGAGCAATGGTATGCGCTCCTGAAAAAGCGGAGGACACAGAAATCCCTGAGATCCGTGACCCACGAGGGTTACTTTGAAAAGCCTTCCTTAGGACATCAAGTAATCAGTTGTAACTAAGTAACAATCTTGCACCAGTGGCTACATAATCATCTGCTCCTTTGCCTTAAAAAAAAAAAAAAAAGCCTTTAACTGGTCGACTTGAGACCCCAATGCTCTTTGGTCCAACACACTGACACAGGGCGCTCCAACATCAGGCCTGAGTTTCACAACAGCACTGTGGTTTGCACGTCTGTCTCTCTACATTCTGCTCCCAGAGTTTTCAGCACCTCTGCACGCACTCCAACATGTTTTCCATGCTGCTACACAGTAAAGTCATATCAATGCACTCTGGCATCCAATACGTGAAAATGCTGAAAATGTAGCTGTACATTGTCAGCGTCAGCATTTAAGAAATAGCTGTCTATCTTACATAAGTGAAATTTGATACAGAGAGCCAAATCTCACAGCTGGCCCTGTTTGTACATCTCTGCTGCTGCCTCCGAGCCCCACCGCAAAAAAGCACGTCCAACCTCCAGGGACCAGTGCACACGTTGTAGGCTCTAATCCATCGTCTGAACATACTGTCTGATCTCCTGTTACTGCTGCAGAAAAACAAAGGCTTGAAGTTTTACATTTAGTTCTGCTGAGCTTCGTTTGGCACATAAAACACAGCACTAATTACAGTATACTGTTCTACTTAAGGGGCTGTCAGCATTTCCACTGCAAAGCCTTCATTTCAGGGCTTTATAACACAGCTGTGAAATATTCATTTTGCACTTCAGCTTAACATGCAATGGCTTTGGACCAGGTTCCTCTGCCTGATTTTTTGGGGGGGAGTTAGGGTTTTTATTGTTAGTCTGGCAGGGCAAGGGCTGAAGATAGGTGGATAGAATTAACTGCAGGAGATGTTTGACTTAAAAAAGCACACAAACAACAAAGCTACTCAGCTCCATAGTTGGTTTCTGTCCCTCACCTACCCAATGTGTTCCCCTGCTTTGGTATAGACATATAGAATATGCACTTTTAAATTTCTTTTACATATATTTTTTTAACGTGTTTTTCAAGACGTTCTTCTATCCTCTACCTCTTTTCCAGCCGGAGTCTTTCTTCCCTCAACAACCACTGCTAGGAAAGAGTAATGTCTTGACAAGTCTGGAGACTGAAAATATTCCACCTGCAAAAGGCAACAGTAGCAAGCCAAGCTCCAAGACAGGACCTATTCAGGTCTCTGTCTGACAGAGAAGTCTCCATTTCTCTCGCTGTAAGCCTCTTAAGCCTTGCCCACAGCCACCACTGCACATTCACACCAACTGCCCAACTGACCCTCCAGGAACTACTCCAAGACCATGAAATTGGTTTCATGCAATCCACTACACAGATAGGTTCTGAAATTTTAAGGTGTTTCCAGCCAATGCCCAGTTTAAAGCAGTATTCATGAGAAAAAGGATTCAGAGCTATGAGCAAGCCCTCGCAATTAACCAATTAAAAAAAAATGAAGTGGAAGAGAAAAAAATCCCACAAAGCAAAATAAAACAAAACAGAAAAACACCTGACCAGAACATCACAGTCTGACACAAGCAGTTGCCAACTCTATGCAATTTAATTTCAAGATAACCACTTCAAGAACACCAGGGAACAATCTCCCACAACATAAGTTATGAATGGCACTCCTTGGCACAAGAGTGGCAAGAGTAGAAAGTGACTTGCTGAAAGGTTTTGAATCACTGACTTATGGGAAGCATTACACTACATTTGTTAACCTGCATAAAAGCAGAGGTGGGATGGGGGGGTATTCCAATGGAAGTTCTGAACCTCAGCTCTAATGGCTCTGCCAGGTGTGTTGCAACAGGGGTGTGCACACATTTATTAAAAATGACCCAGACAATTGGACAAACAGAACAAATCAGGGACAAAAGTGGGGGAAACAGAACACAAGCAACCCAGGGTCCCCACAGCCTGTCTTGCCACAGCGTGCATGCATTTGTCCATCTCTCCAAAGAGCCTCTCTTGCCTGCTCTCCCCTCCTGGCCTCCCCACTGTGCTGGCCGATTTCACTCCAATTCCAGCTGTCAGGGGTGCATTCCTGACGCATCAGCCCCAGCTGTCATGGGCTACGTGCTGAATCTGCACTCTGACTTCTTCATGCACCTGAAGAAAGGCAGTCCCGGGCAGGCCATAAATACCATTGCATAGCCCCGGGGAGTGGGTGGGAGGCTATTAAAAGCACCTCTACCAGGAACCATAGAGAGGGAACTTAGAACTGGCGGCAAAACACAATTGCAAGTGCTCCTGCAGCCTGCAAACAGGACACGTAGAGAGTTAATTTCCTACCAGCTTCTACAGCACAACCTGGCCATCATTAAATAACCTTCTGTTTCTTCATTTAACACCAGTCAATTTTCTCTTCCCCATCCCCATACCAAGCTCAATTTCTTCCTAAATACTGCAGGGATGAGGAGAGGTCCATCTAACCTTCCCAACTCTGGCTAAAGGCATGACAACCAGCAGTTTCTCCTCCTTCTACCATTCAGTCATCATTCTCACTGTGAAAGCAACACCAACTCAGACTTCCATGAGATTTCACAAAACTTTCAGAAAATCTGAGCTTCAGAGATACAAGCATGGTGAAGGGACAGGGACAAAGCATGTGTAAATTGTCCACTATTGTCAGTGTTGTCATGATGCTATTTTGACTTTGGTGCGGGAAATTCTTTTTTGTTGATGTAAGCAAAGTTTGTGAAGACTGTGTGATGAATGCATGAAATGAATGTAAGAAGAAAAAGTGACATCAAACAGGTTACGGGTATTGCTGGCACATAAAGAGTCAATCTTGATTTGTTCCAGACTAAGCATCTGCACATGGAGTCAATCGGACCAGCTCCACAGGCAGTTAAGCCTCATGGAACACAACAGAGACACCTCTGTGTGGGCAGGCTTCAAAGAAACCTTTCCTTGAGCTCTTAGGACCTGGAACTCTGTAGGATTACTCCTTCACAAGAACCATATTTTTCCACTTTGCACATGTGCATTACTTTCGTAAGAAAGAGCAGACAAGATACCAGACTTTACATAGGATATGCTTTTGCCCTCCCACATAGGCAATTTGTCCAGTGATTTTTTTTCTTTGTAGTAGAAGACGGAGCCAATTCACCTTTCCCTGCATCAAGAACCACCTATACAAGGATTAGGTACACATGCAAACTTGCAACACTCCCCTCATCTGTCCCAACAGTGGACATCAATGGAAGCCACTTCTGACTTTCTGTCAGTCTTACATATTGGTCTCTTCCTGATCCATGCACAGGGGCCTGACTATAGGCAAAGAAAGTGCTTCAGTGAGAAGAAATAGCAAAAAAAAAAAAAAAAAAAGGCAAACATAGCTCCCTTGGGCAGAGTTTCAGTTACTCATATAAGGGTTTGAAATCAAGCAAGAACAAACGGTTCTCTCAGCATAAGGGTCACTGTTCATCATCATTAATCATCACTTCCCAGACAGGAAAGGCTCCTTCCCCTCTGTTTCACCCAGGCTTTAGCACTCACAAGAATAAGGGAAAGAGCCAAACAAGAATGTGGGCACAGGCTGGCAAGGCTGCTCCCTCAGTGACTCTGCTGAAGTCCCTCCTCTTGGTCCTAACCCTGAGCTGAGCCCGCTCCTAAATGCAAACAGGCAATGGTTAAAAGTCCACAGCTTCTTGGACATACAGTCCAAGGAAACCGTGGCAGCACCACATAATCCTTGACTCTGGAGAAGTCAAACACAGGGGCCGTAACACAGCACTTCTAACACTGATACCGTCACAGCAAGGAGCTCCCTCCTAAATCACCTCCTGCTGAACACTTATAAACAACACATACATTCAAACTAAACTTGGACACAGGGAAGACAGACTGAAAGAGAGGGAGCAGAAAGTCTTCCCCACAGTTAACCCTGCTGAGGGGAACCACAGAAGGAAAGCCACATCTCAGCACTTCAAGAAAGCATCATGTTACAATCTCCCTCCCCTTAATTTCTTCTCTGGGGCTTATTTTTGGTATAAACGGATCTGTGAACTGTTTGACAAGGGCTGGGGGGGTACTCAGTGGTTCATCTTGAGTCCAAGAGTAGAAGAACACAGAGCTATGCAGGATGAAAAAAAGCCTTTTGATCAGCCCGCCTGAGGCAACACACATAATTCATTCGTGATTTCTTTATTCACCCATGACCCCATGCCAAATCAATTAATTTTTACCCTTCACCAGTGATTTACACAGCCATTCTGCCCTAAAAGCCTTCAACTGCCAGATCTCATCCCTACCTACCCAGCCCACATTGCCATGAAGGCGCCTATGCCTTCTAGAGAAGGGCACAGCTGCAGGAAGTCTTAAAGAGACTCTCTGTATGTAAAAGCCTCACCTTTTCATGCCCAGATTCCTTTCACAGAGCAGGTATCTGTCCCTACCATAGGAGGTCAGAGAGCTCACCTCTCCTGTCACCTGAAGGATCTTGCCTGTAACACCTGAACCGCTCCAGGACTAGACACCTTGTCCTCCCATGCATGCATCTCCCTAAGATTTCAGTGATGTTATGGGGGAAAGCACATACTTGTATCCTCAGGGAATGAGAAAATGGTTTTGTTGTAAGCCGATTTAAATTACGTTAAAAAATTACACTTCAGCAATTTAAAAGATGCTAAGATGGGAATAAATACAATGGGATGGACAGAGTAAGCACAAAGCATTTATCACACAGACAACATCCCTATGGAAGGAGGCAGGAGGTAAAGAGATTAGTATTCCATCTCTCCCTAAACATTGTCTGAACTATTTATTATTTGTTTCACAGTACTTGCAAGAAGTCCCAACATGCACGAATCCCTCCTGTACTTACAGCAGGCAGCAACATGCACTCTCACACAGCTGGCAATCTACAACCAAGTATAAGAGGACTAGGTGGCAATAGCACACAAACACTGAGGTTAAACATCTTGAACATGCAACAAATTAGCAACAGAACTGGGAATAATCTTACTCCCTCCCAAATTCCAGCAGCTATCTACTGCTGGGACCATGCTGCTCTGTTGCTGTACCTCACTCCTGCTTGATGCCAAGGACAGTATTTTTTAAGAATGCTTAAAAGTTAATTAAAAGAAAGCATGAGAGATTTCTTTATTTTGCCCAAGCCAACCAGAATATACAGGAGGAGACATTGAAGCTTCCTGCCCACCCCCTGCCAACACTCACTGCCTAGCTCTAGGCAATCCCTTCCGGCACTCTTCCCTGCCCTCTGCCCCAAAGAATAAGCTTCTTACAGAATAGACTTTATCAACATCTTGCCCTTCGTGCATCCTGGAATTAAGAAGCTCTTCACATCTGTCTATCAACAGGCATATTGAGCACCCAAGTGATTTGTCCTGTCAGCCAGAAAGGAGACCACGTCCCCTAGGGGATGTGATACACAGGAAAATGGGCCAAAGATTGAGAAAGCAAACTGAAGAGAACAGCACAAGCACTGACTTCCATCGTCTCCTCAACAACCCTGCTGCCACTTCCCCCTGTTCCAGTATGGGGGAAAGCCCTTAACCTGTAACACGGTGTCCCTGTCACTGCCCCAGCTACTCAGCCACCAGCACAGACAACTCCAACAAATCCACATGTGCTCACTTAGGTACACACCACCGAGCCATCTTTCTGCTGCAAAGATGCAAAATGGTACTCCAGGAGAAGCAATCATCATCCAGCAGTCACAGCAGATGCAGAATTCAGTTTAGTCTTGTCCAAACAGTCAAAATTTCTTACAAGTTTTATGAGCTAGACCCAGCATCCCAAAGACCTGAACACTCTTCCTGTAAGTCAGCAGCAAGAAACACCATCGATCCTCTCACTTTTGCATGCACACACACACAGGAAACCACCACTAGACAATAAACCACAGAGAGACAAAAGGTTATAAAGGTAACTACAAAGCAATCCTAAACAAACTCATAAAGTCATTCATTCAAATAAATCACTTTCCTTCTTCACTTACTCTGCCCTTAAATCACTTCTTCCTGTGATTTTTCACAAGCACCTTTCCAGTTTCTTTTCCTGAAGGAAACAAAGTCTGCAAATGAGAGGTACAGTAGTCCAACATAAGCTGACATATTTGAGTAGCTGTTAAAGTGACTTAACAAAAAAAAAAAAAAAAAAAAGAGTAGGCTGCCATCTAAGTCCCTTAAAACCTTAAAAGAGGGAGTAGCACTGGAAAAGAAGTCTCCTCTAGCTTGCACTTAGGCTCAGGAGCATGGGTAACTGGTAGAATTACCAAATGTGAGAACTGAGGAAGTAAAACCATGCTCAGAGGAAACAATTTTTACCCATAGACTTTAAAAACCCTTGGTTTTGTTACCATGTGGTTTTTGTCATATTTCAAGAAAGCTAACCTTTGCAATAACCACCATTTCTTTACTGCTCTTGTTTAGAAATTCTGAAAGCCCTAGATCCCGGCACACAACCAACTCTTGTTGCTTCAACACTTCACAAAGCACTGCTGCTTTTACATATTCAGTTCTTAGCAAAAACTGCTGTTGTAAAAAGCAGAATGTGAAAGTAGAGATTATGGAACTCCAGTCTTCTGCAGAGAACCAAAGCTCCCAATTTCCTGGTAAATAGGAAACATTCACCTACTCAGAAGCACTTAGCAGAATCTGTCTAGGTAAGAAATAACTTTGAGTGACACATGTAGTTCAGAAATAACTGAATTAAATCCTAAGTACATTTCTGCAGTTTAAACAAGGGAGATAATAACCAGGCAAACACTTGACGAGTGAAGCAACACAAGAGAGAACATCCCTGTTGACTGACATTTGTGCTGAACCACTATGCCAATCCTGCTCAAATTGTATTTTTCTCCAGCAAAAAGAGAGCTATAAAGCTTCTATGCAGCTTGTGTCCACTCTCTGCTGTGGTGCACTGACAGAGAGGTAGTGGGCAACTGCTGGATACAAGTTTTACTGTCACTCCTGCACTGGAACTAGCTCCTACAGGAAGCCAGGCTGCAATTCCCATCACTGACCAAAGAAGAGGTGTTGGATGAAATGGAGCTGATGAGCTGTCAGAGTTGAAAGAACACAGCTGATGATCTGGACTCTTTAAAAAAAATGCAGAAAGAAATTACTGTAGAGAATTGTTTGTGGAGCACTGAACCCCAAAAATGTTCCCACATGTGCAGAGTCTTGTCTCTCTTCTTCTAATTGCATCAGTCTGTTTAAGAAGAAGTTACATTACTTTCACTTGCAAACGTTGCTGCAGGCTGATACCTGCAATAGAGCATTTGGGAGACAATATTGTGGAAGGATCTGTTTAAAAATTAGCCAAAGACAAAAGAAATACTTAGAGTTTAAAGATGGAATTAACATCATCCACAAGCAAAGACTAAAACTGGCTGCTCAGTGCTTATCAGCACTTTCTGCTATTTCTACAGAGGTCACTTCCTGCATTCCCTTTAGGTGAGATACAAACCTATTAGTGACAGAAAGGACCACAGAAATTGGCACAATCTGCCACAGCAGTCAAGCTGACTGAGCAAATACTTGTACCAAACAATCTCAACAAAGAACCAGAAAGCTACTTTGAAATTGCAAGAGTTATATTTACAAGCACTGCCTAGGAGAAGTCCCATGCACACTCCCCATGATTCAAAAGATGATAGCAGCATCCCAATGCACCTGTGAAACCTCAGATGATGCCACTTCAAAATACTGCTCCCTGCAATGTGTCACAACATGATGATCAAGCCAGCTCCACAACTACCCAGACTACCTGTCAAATAGTTTGAGGAGGAAAACGTCTGACAGTTCAAGCAAACTCAGCAACAGTTCTGGAGTCACAGAAAACTAAGATTGTCACAGACCAAACTCTGTGGCAGTGGGCCACCAGGTTGCTGCAAACTGAATCCTATGAGATTTCTGACAGATGTTCCACCACAAGAGAAAAGAGCTGAGCAATCTTCAAGCAAGAAGCCAATGCTCCAGATCCAAGTACTTATGCTCTTCCCTGAAGGCATGCCATATGGTATTTTGTTGTTGCTTTCAGCCACCTTCCACAGCCTTTTCCACTGAAGACAGAGTATCTGGGAAGTCTTCTTGAATCAGCTGTAAGGAAGGGAAGCCCTGGGTCTACCACTTTCTTCTATTTATACCGACAACATTACTGCAACACTTCAAACATATTATATATATAGCTCTGTGGCTTATTTCCAGGCAGAAGTAACTCAATGCTGGTGTACATATGTTTAGACCACAGCAATTGGAAACAATGTCCCATAAACACTGTTAACTGCTGCTCCACTGTAACCAGAACAGGCTCTACAACTGCAGAAACACAACCCATGATAGGGAAAAAAAATTAAAAGTTATCCACCCAGAAGCTAAGTAAGCCAGTTGCCACCTGCACAGCACTGACAGATTTCCACTGTAGCCCAAATAGATTTATAGCAGTAAGTTAACAGCCAGCTCTTGTCACATCAAGATATAGTGTCTGACTGCCAAGAGACCACATGGAGGTGATCAGGGTGTGGGCCAGCATAAGGGCAGACATGAAATACACCGAGCATCTGCCAGTAACCACTTGCATTTTGTAAACTTAAGAGTGGACAAGCAAAAGATAGTTGGATTTGCACAGCTCTATTTGCAAACCCTGTACTGAAAATATCAGCATTGCTACCATATTTTAATGAGTCTGACTTGAATCCAGTTCCCATAAGCTCACACACCGAAAAGAAACAAGAATGGCAAGGAGCAGAAGCCCTAGCCCAACACCCAAAGGGTACTTACCTCAGCACTGGTTGCAGGGGCCTCAGTGACACGGAGATGAGGAAGACACTTGCTAGAAACCTCACAGGTTACTGATGCCAGTGCTGAGCCTAGGCTTTAACACGACCTCAGCTGAGCCAAGCTGCAAACAGCAGCCCACATGTAGAAAAGCAAGAGGTGATAATTACCATGCCTTTCACCAGACTGTCCCTCTCACAGGCTTCAAACACAGCCCTGCCAGTCTTCTCAATACACATAAAAAGCTTTCATCACATTTTTCTCTGCAACAGCTAAATACCAGGAGGGTGGACATATATGTGATTAACATGTTTTTTTAAAAAAGCTTGCCTTTCTTATGCCTGAACCCAATGGGACTGAACTTTAAAGAGGACGAAAGAATAATCAACACTTCAGAAGTATCTAAAAAGGCACAGCACCTTTGGTTACGGGGAAGTGGAAAAGATAATGACCACCATCTCAGGCCTCTGAAGAGACAGGCGTCTTTTCTCCTGGGGTATAAATAACCTAGCTTTATTCCTGCATAAACCTGTTTGTAACTTCAGGGATGGAACTGCTCTTCCTGAACATGCCAGATCAGCATCTTGCTTGGATCAGAGGAGGCTCTGTCACTCTGTCAGAGAGCTTCTAGATGAGGAGAAAAAGGGAAACAAATTTCAGGGATGATGATAGGGGTACAAAATAAAAATGGAATTTCTCTGGTTAACTGTTTATTTGGGGGATGTGAAACAGGAAAAGAGAAACAGTCTCTGTTCCAGGCTTCACAGGACTGGTTAGCAACACATTCAGGAAATATGGATTATTGGACAAAGTGCAGATGAGCTGGTCAAAACAACATGAAGACAACTGCACAATATACATATAAGGCATGCACACAAGTACAGTTACATGCATTAAATGAATCATCACACACAGACTCTGATCTTGCAATCAACCACAGAGGCACTTATCTTTAAGCCATTGGGTGAGATGAACTACTCACACTCATACTACCTCACCACACAAAATTAAGCACATGCTGAAGCACCCAGAAGAATGGTGCCAGAGTTTGCATTCAGTTTTCTTTTAAACCTTTCAAGGTCATCACGACTCTAAAAATGCTACAAAGAGTTGTGTTGTGTACATTACAGCTGTAACACAATACCACTGTCACTTTATAAGCAGGAGAAAAGAGCAGGCTGTAAGTTACTGTACTTACAGGCACACTAAGAAAAGTAACATACACTCAACCAGAACAGAATATGTTCTTCCTATTAAACACACACACAGAAAAATAGAAACATAATCATAAGATCATCCAACCAGGCCTCAGCATTTAAGTACGCTCTACAAGGCAAAACCCTGCTTGGCAGCTGTTTACAATACTTTCCTTTCTGGGGATCTGAGAAGAGCATCCAAATGAAATCACAGTAGAGAGTGGGAGAGCAGGACATGGGACAAAACACAGGCAGTAGACCTGGAAGCAAATTCCACGTCCAGAGGAATGGCCGCAATGCATAGGCAGCATTCCTTCTGCTGTCCAGAGACAAGACCCTCTCCCCGGCAAAGGAAACCACCCACTTTGACATTTTATGATGGATTTTGTTTCTAAACCCTTCCTTCTGTCCTAACTGCTTCTGCAGCTACAGAGATCACTAAAGATTTATAGTTCTGCCATCTCCTCAGCATGAGCTCCTCAACTCAACTAATCCCAAATGCTACACAAACATGTTTCAGGCCCACAACTCCCTTTCCCACAATCAGGGTAGGAATACCAGCTTGTCTCTGTCTGGACAGTTATAGTACTCTTTACACAACCTCCTCCTCTCCTCAGCCAGGGCTGCTGGCTAAGGAGGGTCGGGTTGCTCCTCCCAGTACAACAGGCCGTAAGTGCCAGAAAAAGCTAGGAGCAGAAAAAAAGATTCTTTTGCTTGCCAACAAACCTTTAGGCAGTAGGTGATGAGTGTTCTCAATTGTTTTAAATCTCTGGAAAATACTGACAGCAAAACTAAAAGCCTTATTGCAAAAAGCACTCTTCCCAGGGCAACATCACACAACTGTCCACAGCGAGCGGTATTTCTCAACCCCAGTAACCTCAGAGATCCCCAGGTGCCCTGTAAAACACTTGTATTTCACCAAAGAGGCAGAGTTTTCCAAACTAATGAGACAATTCAGTTTCCTTGGCAGAAATGCAAAGCCAGAAGCTGCCCAGTGCATCATATCCTCTACCATGGACGGCAATGGTACTACCCAGGGCAACCTGGTGGTCTTTCCCAGCCTTGTTGGTCAGCCTGGAACTTTGGTCACCAGAGTTCCACCATGAAGATCTAGGCACTGTCTGGAACAGCACAGACTCTGAGAATATTACAGAAGGTTTGTCTAGACTGGGAGCTTGGTTGTCTCCTTTTCCCAAACGTGTGTTTAAACTAAGCTTCACAGGGCCACAGGCCCCAGGCAACGCGAGGCCCTCCCTAGATACCCACAGAGCCAGAGGCAGGATCACAGTGCCCCTTCCCAAGCGCACCATAGCATGTCCATGGCCACGGGAGGCTGCAGCCCCTGGAAGAAGCCAGGGCAGAAGCTGTGAAGTTGCAGGCAGGCCAGGCCACGCAATTGCAGCCCGGGTGCTGTGCGGCCCACAGGCTCTCACCTCGGCTCCAGCAGGCTGTGTAGAAAATCATTAATCAGCCCCCTGGCCATTTTATTAACAGCTGTGTTTACACACTAACACTCCTGGGCAGAGACATTCATTCCAAGGGCCTGGAGCAGCTTTGACCCATAGCAGAGATAGTCCAGGCGCTGCATCTTCTCCAGCACCACACTCATTTTTCCACCGATGGCTCCATCAAAAAAGTATTTTTTGCAGGTCTCAGACATAAAAAAGCTTATTTGCAGCCCTGCTACAGAAAATGGGCCAAGAACTTCACAAAGCAAGTGTCCATAAGGCACTCACCACAACGGTGGTGCAGGAGACCTGCTCTTTCAGAAGTTACAGCCAAAGCAGGCAGCAGCAAGGAAGCTGAAGAAAACTGCCTCTCACCCACAGCACCTCACTCTCATCCTCCCCCAGCACCACTTACTCACGCTGCCGATCGCGTGTTAATACATCTCAGCAGCTTAGCTCAAGAGGCCTGCAGAGACAGGCAGCACAAACCACGGATTATCAGGGAGGAAGATTATCCTCCCGGTGCAGAGGACAGTAGAATCCAAATTCCAGCCTCAAAAGCTGCTCAGGCTTCTAGAAACAGCTATGTCCATTGAGGCCTACCACAGACTCATCAGAAATATTTGTTCATACATTTCATTAAGAACACTTTATGTCGTCTTGTACCCGTCCCTTCAACCACCACTCTCATAGCAGGGCTTGGGGCACACACTGAGCAAACGCTCCAGCCAGCCCTCACAGTTTGGAAAGATACACAGAACCATTTCTGAAGCCTGTCTGGCCATGATTCAGTCCAAAAAAACTAGATGAGTTGGGACAAGATGGGCTTAAGCAAAAAAAGCAGATCTCAAATTTGTCAGTTCCAGTTTACAGTCAGCAATGCTTTTGGACCCAGTTGCTCGAGAAGGATGACACCCTCAAAGCGAGTTTGAAACAACTGTGCTCAGAACCACTATATCTAGTTCAAAACTGGGAGATAAGCCAAACACAAGGAGTTATGCAGCTGTTTTAGAGCCCTGGATGCTGGGACACTTTGCAGTAAGTGGAAAAGTATCCTGTCTGTTTTACACTGAGGGGGAAAAAAGGGGCTCAGAGACAGTCTGAAGAGCAGAGGACAGAACCCAAAAACTTTAACTGCATTTTAAAAGAAAATTACACAGCTCTATTTCAAGGTTCACTCTACCTTTATACAGTTCAGCCACACAGAAGCACTGGCTAAGAGCATGAAAAACACCACTCTTAGTCCACACAAAGCTCTTGCAGAAAAGACTAGTATTGATGAAACATAACTGGCAGAAAGAAGTCCTTTCACTGGTACAGCCTGTTTCTCTGAGGGACAGGATCGTTCAATAGACTCTTTTGATACTGTGTTACCATTAAGACAGCTTGGTTTTGGATCTTGGCTTGCTAATTCTTTCTAGCACAGGCAAGTGCTTAGCCAAATACACCCTGACACTCGTGCCCCCTCAGGATATCTCTGACACCGTCCCTAAGCCCTCATGGTTCCAGTCACAGCATGGCCATGGCCAAAGCACAGAGCACAGAAAGTTCTGAACACCAAGACCTGCCACCAAATAAGGAGGCAGGTCTTGCAGACACTCCTTTCACCCTCAGTCTTATTCAATGTTTCAGCATCTCCAGCATCTAGATTGCATTAGGGACTGTGCAACGAACTCAAGTCCCTTTGGTGCAAAGCCTGGCCTGAGCAATGGTGCTTTTTTTTTTTGCAAATGAAAGCATCCCTAGTACAAACAAGACTTCAAAGGCAAGCAGCCCCTTATGTGCTACTCAGAGGTGAGCAGCCAATTTCAAAGCCCTTGGGAGACCTCAAAGGCTACCACTGTTGAGCACAGGAGAGGCAGCTAACACTTCAATACTGGCACTTCAAACAGCTGCCCTATGCTGGGCCTGTCTGTCAATAGGGAAGGGTTTCTGAAGAGGCGGCACTGTTTTTCACAGTGCCTTCTTGGGAGAAAAACAGGAACAGAAAGCTTTACAACTCTGTATCCTTGAATCCATGGACGCTATCATAAAGTTCCTTTCTCCTTTCAGAAACTCCTCCATCTGCCTGCTCTCAAGACACTTGTTAATGTTATGACTCTCTACTAGCATACAACCTTCTGATAAACTACTTTCTTCCAGAGAAAGGAGTCTCTCTGGATCTATAGTGGGGGAAATTTCAGACTAACTGTGCAAAGTGTCAGGGAGATGCAGAAATTAAAGAAGCATCACTGTAAGGAAGTAATGCCATTGTTAAAATTTCATCGGGTAAGAAATCTCATATTAGTTGTTATATCACATTAGCCATCTTGACCAACTGTGAATTTTAATACTGTATTTGGGAGAACAAGCAGGTCTGACTTTTATTGCTATTTACTTGGAAATTCTGAATACACCAGCAGTTCATAGTCTTCTACAGTACTATTTTCAATCAGTTTCCTCACAGTAACTAACAACAGTACTGGTCTCCTGGGACACTAGCAAAATTTACAAGACTTACTGGGGTTTCCACAGCTCTAATTCTTATGGTGCTTAATCTGCTTGAGCTTGTTGGAAAGTCATCATCACCAGAGCTACTGAAATCATTAGTGACAATGGGACCAAATCAGCATTTACAACGGCACAGTTTGGGGACTTTTAAGCAAATGTTCTTAAATGAACACAAGTCCCCCTTACATGGGAGAGGTGAGAAACATCTCTGGTAATCTGCAAGAGGTTGGGCTTTGTGACTAAAGCTAGGACTTGGCCTTAGAGGATCAAGATTCAATTTCTAGGTCTGCCTCAGACTTCCTGTGGGAGTTTGTAACTATGTCTGTATAGAAAAAGCATGTTCCATTCCCTCCATACCTTTAGTTTTTTAAGCCTGAATCTCCTCTGGGCTGGGTCTACTTTATCCCATCTGTCCTGCACTCACCAAAGCAAGGTAAAGAGATGGGATGCTCCTGCAGCCTATGGTCATACAAATACTAGCAACGAGTCACCTTTGCATCGATGTTTTTGAAAACAGATCACACAGTACAGCTGATTACAACAGCTGCAGGCCTCAGTTGTGTATTCCTTGCACAATATGCAAGGGCACACTAATGTGCTCAGGGCAAGGCTAAGCAGCCCTGTGGTGAAAGGAAATAGTAGGAGGGTTTTCTGAATTGCAGTAGCCACCCTTTGGTGGGTACAGCCTCAGCAAAGCCCGCAGGGCTTCAGGCACAGGGACCAGCCCACATCTGGAGCTGGGAACCAGAGCAGCAAGCGTGCCGCAACCCTGCTGTGCACATACCAGAGCCCTCAGAAACTTCCAGCTATGTGGAGGCAGGTACGTCAGGCACAAACAGAAGCCTGAAGTAACTGAAACTGGGCTTGGTGATAGTTAATTATTCAGTCCTTAGCTGGGATCACTCAGCATTAATGTCAGGACTAAGCACTGTTTGAGTGCCAGGTAAGCACCACTCCTGGCACCAAACATCAAAACCTTTTTAAAAAGCCAAAGAGTAGCTAGTACATGTTGTTTGCTTTCATACTCACAGAGAAAATTGTGCCAAGGCTTATCAAGCAATTTCTCCCCTAAGACCTGATCGACAGGAAACAAAATATCTACTTCAATCTTCCAGGCCATCAAAATGCTGACCACCACTTTCTCAGTCAGAAATGGAGGTGGTGCCCTGTAGTTGCTTTCCACTAGACATAGAGGACAGTAAAATAACATACAAGTCATTTTACAGGTGCTTGTAGATCCTTGATGATGGAAAATCAGATAGTGGCCCAGCCTGGTCTGACTCTCAACCATAACTTGAATTGTTCTGCCCTTCTGAAACAAATGAGGTGATACACCACAGGTAGGGCCAAGCACGCAGCTAGTGAAACAGATGGTACGCTCTGAAGGAGGTCTCTTTCCACTGAGTCTGAGGATGCCTTTCTCCACCAGCCCCCTCAGCACCACAGTGAACAACAGCTCTGACCAGCAAGACCTCTGACCAGCCCCAACCTCTGCCGTCTTACTATTCCAGCCAGGTCTTTGGCAAACACTACACAGCCCATGGGCAAAAGGGGGGCTGTGTGTGCATGGCTCACCCAGCACAGCAGAGACAGCAGTGTAAAATCGGCTTATGAGCTCTTCAGCCAGGTTAGCCAAGTCCCACATGCCCTCTCAGAGGACCCAGCTCATCTGAAGGAGGTGGAGAACAACATTCAAGGCAGGACCACAGCAGCTCTGAAAGGCTATCCAGGTAAGCAGTGTATGACCATCCATAGGAAGCAAGAACCATTTAAACCCACTAGGCAAATGACCTGGTTTGTGTTATTCATGCTGACTTCACCCCAGCACATCGTCATTCTCCCCCTGCCATGGAGATGTCTTCCTGCTATCTTTCACAGTAAAGACAGCACATGATTCAGGGGTGGATAGAAAGATGGATCTTGCCAGCAATCTTGCCTCAAGATTGGCAAGAAGTATCACAATGTTTTATGGATACAACTGCAGGCTACAAGACCAAATATGTTGAATTGTTATATGCTTTTATATACACCATACTTCAAGAACTAAAGTCAACTGACGCTGCAGTTCACCAGCAGAAAATCTCAGACTTTGATATGCTCTGTGTATGTAAGTCACATTTAACACTCATGTTTAGACCAGGGGAGCTAGCCAGATCACCCTGTATTTTCAGGACAAGGCATATCATTCACAGAGTGAAGAATGGAACAAGAAAACGTTGTGTGTAAAACTATTAACAAACACAGAGTCACTACATATCTGAGGATGGAATAGGGGGGGACCAGAGCAAACCCGCAGGGAAGCATTCAACCCCTGAGCTATGACACTCTCAGTTGTTCCACTGACTCTATCTACAGATACAGACTCATCACTGATATGCAGGTTGGGCTATGGAGAAGCCAACCAGCTTTTGTCCTCCGCTTTAAGGGACACTATTATAGCCTGACCAGAGACAGACGTGAAATCCCTTCTGTCTCTGGACAGCAGGTCCTAAGCTTTTGAAGCAATTGGGTGTGTTTAGACTGAGCAGTGCAGAGCTGTGAGAGATCCCTAGCTATCAAGTGGAGTCAACCAATACTCATGGATGTTGAAGCAGAACAGGCAGAGCAGCAGACAGCCAGACCAGGGTTAGATGCATTCCCTCAGCTGTGCCTCTGGCTGCACTGGTCTCAGAGATGATGCTCTGAGCACCACTCAGACTGCAGTGGAACAAAGAGGGTGAATGCGGCAATACTGCACTGAAAACCTCCTCAAAAGCACCATCACTTTGTAGAAGACCCTTCCAAAGCCTGCCAAAACAAAAGCTTATGTCAGCATCAGACAGGCTGCTCCCTAACTCACCCACATAGTCAGGCTGCTCAGCCCCACATCCAGCTCCCTGAGAACTCAGCAGGTTCTGCTGCTGCAGGACCAAGTTGTTCCCAAAGACTTACAAAGAATCCCACTCTGCAACAAGCCTCAGCTACACCTGAAGTGATTTAATAAGAGGTGATGATTTTTGATGCATTTATATCAGTGAACCAAACTTGTGTGGTTTTTGGTTCTGTTCCAGTTCAGGTTCAGCAATTCTCAGCTGATCCAGTTAAGACTGGCAGTGGTCTAAGACTGATTCACGTTGGAAGCTGTTGCCGGCGTATTAATACAGGAAGCTACAATATGTTCAAACAAAGAGGACTGTGTGCTGAAGGCAGGAAGCTACGGTCAGGCCAGAAACATCACTCCATTCTCCTGTGTCCAGGACAGCGTGTGGTCCTAGCTGAGCTTTCCAGCTTCTCAGGGGATTAAGAAGCTGGAGAACTTTGTTGGGAATGACAAGACATGAGGGGTCTGAAGCTTCCATGGGTCTGCTTTCCTCTTAAATCTGTGCAAGCTCACTGGCAGGACACAGAAGTACACAGAAGTACTTGTTTCTACTGGCTGGCAGTAAGAACAGACCATGCCTCACCAAAGGAGGACAGGAAACCCTGTCCCACTAGGAGCAACTTAGTCAGGGCTCATTTTCAGAACAAAAGCTCTCAAGAAGGTTTTGCAGAGCCACTTAGTCCAACCCAGCATCATGGGGCAGGAACAGGCACTCAGCTGCACATGTATGCATGCCACTTGGAGAGGGAGAGACCACAAGACAACAGTTCCCTGCGGAATGACTTCCTGCTGAGGAATTCAGGTTTTAGTCAAAGCACTCTTCTAAACAGGCAACTTGAAATATTTCTGACTTAGAAAAAACAGGAGAGATCAAAGAAACCAGCAGCAAGTTCCAAATGTGTTTCTTTGATTCGCTGGCTTCCCGTTTCAGGGAAAGCCTGTAGCAGGTTTTGTAGCAATTTGTTTCTACATTGACATTCATAATCTGGTTTGACTGAGGATACCCGCACACACCACTCCCCTAGAACAGGCACAGCGAAATCCGTTAAAAATAGGTTTATATTTACAAGTGTAGAGCTCAACAATACAAACAGCCCCTGCTGGAACTGTACTTGCTTAGGTATATTACTTCTGTGGGCACGGTACTACAGCAACCAGGACGTTTTAACAATGGGAGATGGGTCAGCCCTTAGCGTCCCCTCTGTCCTGATAGTGCTGCTCTGCAGGGTGATTCAAAGGCACTTAGTGCCCAGTTTTTAACCCCGTGTCTCTACTGGAATCACAAGCACGGTGACCAGATGCACGGCTGGATTTCTGGCAGGGCTAGTAATCCTCTAGAAATTGAATGCAGGCCAATCAACTTATCTGAGGAAATTTTAGCTTCCAACCGCCACACTAATACATTACAAATCGCAACAGTCAACAAGCCTTAGACTTAAGTCACGGTACTCTAGGTCTATATTGGTTCAACACAAAAAATAGAAATCTGGAGAGCACAGCAAAAGTAGATTCAAGCCATGAACACCAGAAGACATAAAAGAAAGAGAAGTCTAAACACAAAACTAGTCAGGCAGCAACAAAAATCAGGACTCTCACAAAACAAAAGCTGTTTTCAAAAAGCAGTAACAAAACCAAACACTATGTCCAATTTGTCAACAAGCTTTACTTACAGCTCCCATTCCTTCTCCCCCTTTTCCTTTTTTTAAATGTCCATGATTATCTATAGGCTTCTTAGTTTTACATCTGTAGAGATCTCCTGGAGCTCTACAGTAAAACCATGCATTAATTATAGCATTTCTTAAATAAGTCCTAGTGGAAGTCACAAAACAAGTTCTCTCTTGTACAGATCCCAAGTAACACACTGCATGTCCTGCACAGCCATCATGCAAAATATCTCTACTTTTCCACACTCCCCCTTCCACAGCAATGCACAAACAGGTCTCTGCAGAGCCAGCCTCCCACAGCCTGCCCACGGCCAGCCCAGCATTACACGGCTGCTTCACTGAGAGGAGCCAATTTCACAGGCCTTCTCTTCAGCATGACAAACTGCCCAAGGGGTCTGTCCCTAACCACTGAGACAGCCTGGCAAGCCTCACACGCCCAAAGGGTTCTTTAGGAAAGAGCCAGGACACTTCTCACTGGAGGGGGAAAAAAAATACAGTTCATGGAAGTTTAGGCAGTGCCACTGAGGGTGCTTGTCCATCTTAAACTGAGCACCTGGTTGCAATAAAAACTTGAGGGACTCAGAGGGCTGTTGAGGGCTAGTTCTTCACCTACATCTGCACATGCAAAGTACTATATCATCTTCCATGGCATTAATTAAGGGCAACAGTGCAGCTCCATCCTATGTAACCAAGCAGCGTTCAGCTGAGATGATCGACTTCACTGGCCCTTTCACGCTTCCACCTGACCAGATTCATACAGCTCTCAGAGCAGTCATTTCTCAAAAAGTCCAAGAGACAAAGATACCTGAAAGACTCCTTCCTGCAGGTCAAAAGATCCTTCAGGAGTGACGTGTATGATGGTCAGTGTTAGTCCCAGGGGTTTTTACCCACACACCAAATAGCAGACTGAAATATGTTTCTGCTATTTTAGAAAAGCAGAGCTGCTTCTCACCTTGGAAAGCAGAGGAGCACACATGTAGCAGAGGGAGCATCTCCACAGATACCCCACATATGTCAGATCTTTGGTAAAGGGCCCACTCCCTTTCACCTTGCCCACTCCAGCTGGCCCACTGATGGCAGACTCTAATTCAATTGAGCTAATTCAGAGCAGATCACTTTAGGAAACCAACAGCTGCACCTAACTCCTCATAATGCCAAACTGATTCTACCAGCAAACTCCCCATCAATTCCTTTGCACCTCACCGATTAATGGCTCTTATTAATAAGACAGACAAAATCCAGCCCTGAAAGCCTAATTCAATGGTGCAGAATGAATCCATGATATCCCTCCTCAGCGGCTCAGACAGCCCTGGCTGCACAGTGGGAGACAGCACAAAGGATAAAATGGAGCTCTCCCAAAAGGCACATGTAAGGAAAGCAAAATGAAACATCTACCAGAGAATACTCCGGGTATGTAGCAGCAGGTCCCAGCCCTGAAAAGGAGCGTCCAAATCACGCATGCACACGCACACACTGAGGTCAAGCACAAGCACCAAGGACTTTCCCCTAGACAACTTTGAGGAAGCCATGCAGGTTTTTCTCTTGCTTGGCAAGAGAAGAATACTGTGTTCCTTGGTATTAAAGAGCCATCTAAGGGAAACTCTGACCTGAACCAGAGTTCTGAGAACAGGATGTCATGCTGAGGAAAGACCATTTTTAGGCACAGTGTCATTTACTTCTCCTAAAATTTTATATACACTCTTCACTTCAAGAGATAAATTTTGAAGCATTACTGTTTTGAGACCAATTAATACACTTTTCAGACTTGTATTACAAGCGTTTCTTATTTATTAGCAAGTCTTCACAAAAGGGGAGGGATTAAGTTTTCTATTTATGGAGACAGAGAGCTACACAAAGGCTGAGTGATTTGCCCAAGGTTACAGGTGAATCAGTGGCAGGGACAGAACAAGGTGCCCTGACTCAGAGGCACCTGCTGTCAGCACAAGGCAATGCTACCCAGCTCTTCTGCACCCTGAAGCCAGGCTTAAGTCATCCTCTCCTCATGACACCAGTCAATTCCCAGGGAGCAAGTGTCTGTCAGGAATTCTCCAAAACACCAAGAAGAATGATGGATTTTTCTGGTAGAACCAATTATAACCAACAGAAGACAACCCCAAGGAAAGGTGGTCTGAGGCACACAGAGGAAAGCACATCCAGACCTGTGGAACACAGATCCTATCTGAACAGACACCTCCAAGACATGTTTCACATCTTTCATATCATCATTCCCTTCCCCACATGCTCACAGAACTCTCCTTTGCAGGGTGAGGGCAATTGCTTACACAACAGGTGTTTCTGTATCCTCAGCTGCCAGTAATGCAGGTTAGCAGCTGGTAACATGGAGGAAGAGGCAGCACTGCATTTCCCTCTGTCATCTGTAACAACTCCACACACCAGAGTGTGGGAAATCCCAAAAGCTTTCTGATACAGACTGAGTTCGTATCACACAAGCAAAAAGAATGCTTCAGAAGAGGGGCACAGGCTTCAGGAAGGATCTGCAGTAGAGTAAAGATTCCAACCAAAAGACAGACCGGTCACCAATCAGTTCCTCTGCATCACTCTACAGTTATACCAGGTCTCCCAAAGCAGCATTATCAGTACAGATGGAAACTTAGACAACAAAGTTGAAGCATGCTGGCTGCACCACACAGCACTCACCTTGCTGCTTATATCTTCTCGCTTGTTCCCAGGCTTGCTTCTCCTCAGCTTAATGGAAGGGGAGCGAAGCAGATTTTTGATCCGACTTGTTATCGTAGACCCTTCGACTGACATCATCTCCCGGTGCCACACAGGTATTCACCCCACACACAGACTGTGCCTGGGGAACGAGCCCAGGTTTGAGGCAGAAACACGGAGGTGCTCAGCTTTGCTCCCACACATTCACATATTTCCCAGCAATTCTGCTCGGGAACTTCACTCCTGTTACACTGCAAAGCTATTCACAGAGGCTGGCAGGCTTTCCTTTTGCAGATTCCAGAGGATCAAATCGGCAGTAATCTAAACTGAAAGATGCACTGTGAGTCAATATGATATTCACAATAAATTCTAGCCTCATTCTTTGCAAGAAACATAAACGGAAGAGCTTATAGGGATGGAGGCAGCATTACTATGTTCAGAGGTTTCCACACAAATTATCATCCATTTGGTATCAATTAACACATCCACACCAACTCCCAAATCCAAAATTTAGATTTTGCATTTCAGTATCATGTTATGACAAAGACAAAAATTCCCACCCCTTGCTTTAGCTCCATACACATCCATTCCACCTTATGCTTCACAGCCTGGAAAGCACAATGCTGTTACTTGACTATTAAACGCCGAGTCGCAGAAGAACCCCGAGAATACACACGAGGGAGTTTTTAACTCTCACAAATCTGGCTCTGTTTTAAGTCCACACAATTACATAGTGTGTGATACCAGATAATAAAGGCATATAATGTTTCCAGGTCCCCCCAGCCCCTATTTATAAAGTGGATCAGGGAGGCACTATAGTTGCTGCCAAGGATTACAGACCCTCGGCCAAGACCTTCACCTTTCCCGAAGCGCCAGTGGTGGCCGGGGGGAAAGAGGGAGGCAATCAGAGCCTGCAGTGAATTATCCTCCCGGCTTCTGTGCAAAATGGGGGCGGGGGGAAGAAAGAGAGAGACAGAGAGAAGGGGAGAGAGAAGAGAGGAGAGGAAGAGAGAAACGTCCAAGCCAGCACAGCCGGCAGCCTCCTCCCTGCGGCGGCAGCACTGCGGGTGAGGGGCCGCGCCTCCTACCCCCGCCCCAGCCCGCCCCGCCGCGTCGAACCTCTCCTACCTGGCGCCCAGAAACGGCGATCCCGGCGCCCACGGTGCCCCGCAGCGCCTGCCCATGCAGCCGGCCTGCCCCGAGGAGGGGCCGCGGCGCGGGCCGCCCCCGCGGGCGGGGCGGGGG
>VWPU01005634.1:0-113503 GCA_013398955.1 Callaeas wilsoni | reverse complement strand
CTACAATATTTCAGTCTCTGACAAGTGCCCATCTATCTCCAGGTGCAACTTGCTCCAGAATTCAAAAGCACTTTTAGCACAGGAAGGCACTGGACTCTCCCTTACTCACCTGAGGAATGGGAGCAGACGAGGGCTGCTACTCAGCACAGGTACCCATCCACTGCTGTTACACTGGCCTGTGCACTGCTGACGCTTCTGGTTTCTTCTGTCTTCTGCCTGGGGTACCACTAAATTTCCTGAGGACTCTCACAGTTCAGTACAACAAAAATCTTCAGGCTTTAACACAGTGTATTGGGTTTGTGGTTTGTGCTACATGTTGGGCTAAACTAAACAAGTTATGCCATATAAAGCAACAAAAAACCTCTTAACATCCCTCCTTTGCCTATTACCAGTGAATCCTGAGTCTCTAAATAATTGAAAAATATCTGATACTCAGGCTTTTTTGGGCTGGCTTACTCTGAGTTTCTGTGAAGACTTTCCTCCACCGTAGGGAGCCCTGACCATCTCAGCACTATTTTGCGGGGCGTGTATGATAGTTCCCATTATTTTGGGAACTACAGACAGAGCTACAATGCTACAGTTGGCCAAGATTTCTCCATAAGGCCCTGGTAAGGTACATGAGCCTACAGAGGGGTGACTACCCTGCTCTCCACCCTATGACCGAGTGAATAAAGGAACTGCTTTCTCCTCTATATTCATACAAGTAATTACAAAACAATAATATTTTTTCATAAAATAATCTCCATTTCAGCGATGTTGGAAGTGGTAAGGTGAAAGTGAGTCAGTTGTGAACATTAAAAATTCTGTTTTAATATCTTTTAGTAATAAATATTCACAAACAAGCACAAATTAAGTTAGTTCTCTATACTTTAAATTCATTTTTCCTCTTTAGTTTATAAGACTGATGTCTCACTATATGATTTTAAGTGGTTTTACAAAATTGCTTCAAAAGAAATGATTCTGTAGAGCTTGCATATACTTGATATGGATCTTTGAAATTATTTGTTCTTGTGCATGCTTTTAGTTACAGAATAAAGACTGCTTAAACTTTTATTGAGACAATTCAAGTAATTTCCTTATAACTAAATGAAAAGCACATCATTAAAACAAGATTTAAAGGCAAGAAAAAAGCCTTTCATGAGAGCACAACTCTTGAATAATTACTTCAGCTCTGGCAGTGAATTCTTAGTTATTTAATGAAATTTTAGTATGCAGTACTTTATCCCATATGTGTCAGGAGTTTTCAGTGAGAGAAAATGAACTTTGGTCCTAATGTGTGCTCTGGGAGTGAGAGGCACTTGGCAAATATTATAGCAGGGCATTTTAAACCTTATTTGCTCAGGTATCTTGAGTGCCAATAACAGCAATTTCTGGTTCTCTGTCAGGCCGTGCAGGAAAAAATGCATCATTGTCCGGACTTTCATTCCTTACCCACCGGTTACGGATGTCTCATGCCGATACGCAATCCGTGTCCCCAGCTCTGTCCCCAGCATCACCCACTGACTCAGCTGCAGCTCTTCACCCACGCGTTGTGTTCAGCCGAGCCCTTCTGCGTGCGTTCCGTGCGACGCTCGGGCCAGCGCCGCGGCAGCTGCTGCTCTGAGGTACCACCGCACTGCCGGGCACACCTGAACCCCGGCGTGCAAGCTCTACAGTCCAGCGTCAGGCCACTGGGGCTGCAATTCCTCACCTAACCTCAGCTTTCTAA
The DNA here is from genome assembly GCA_013398955.1 of Callaeas wilsoni. Lineage (NCBI taxonomy): Eukaryota > Metazoa > Chordata > Aves > Passeriformes > Callaeidae > Callaeas > Callaeas wilsoni. Next base: position 111,795 of record VWPU01005634.1, on the reverse strand, counting down.
AGGTTAGAAATACAGATACTACTCTACTCCCTTCCCAGCTAATGGAAGGAGACAGGAACAGCTGGCTAAGATTTCTCTGGACGGACCTCACTGCTCTCCAAAGGTGTCTGTCCTGCACCTACAGGGAGATCAGCTGGCTAACACTAACTGCATGTGGCATTGCCAGGTCTCAAGAGTTTGCAGAGAGAGAGCTTGACCTTAATGTGCACCAAAATGATTTTAGCATTAACAGAACCTTTTTTGGCAAGCACGTTGCTCTACATAAGGAAAGACCTGCATATGGTCCTCCCAGCACCTGGGACTAATATTTCACATTTTGCAGATTATAAAATGCAAGAGCAATACAAACATAAAGTTTTCTCAGTGATGAAGAAACATCATTAGAAGCTAGTGAAATACTTTTCTAAACCATTTAAAACCATTTTGCCAATAGGTCAAGTGCGGACTAAGTTAACTCAAAAGGACTACAAATACTGATTTTTGAAAATTAATAAAATAAATAAAACAATACTAATATCACCTGAGCAAAATTAAAGGTGGAACCAAGAAAAGTAGAATCAAATTATGCATATTTCTCAAAGATAATTGCTGGAAGTATATTTATGTCTGGAAGTATATATTATGTAAGTACAAAGGGTAAATTGAAAATCATATTATTTATATCTCAGCACAATTAAAGTGATATTACATAAGAAATTCCAATGAGTATAGGTCCAATTAAATGCCACATAGCACAGAAGAATAGTGCTTTCATTATGTGAAGTGCTTCCTAATAAATAAGTGAACCACTGAGCAAATTCTTCTCATTGATAACCTGCACAGAACACAAGGGTAATCAGTGGGACAAAAAACATCTGTCAGTGTCCAATATAAAGTCCTTGTTTAGTGCCAAATTAAACTTTCTGAAACTGTTTTTTCTCTGTCATTATTCTTTGATTTTTTATGTTATTTGACTAAAAAGCCATTTGAAAATATTAAATAATCTGAAATTTGATTAAATACATTTATCAGGATGTGATTTTGAAGACCTTACAGTTTAGTGAATGGATTTTAAGCTCTTTTTGGAGGAAAAAAGTTACTTGCTTTCTTTTTAGCACTACTAGTTTCTTTTTAACAAATACACTTTCTGTACCTTATTTTTTCATGATGGAGCTGTTTTGACTGATGTCAGAGTTTTAAAAGTCGGTGAAAAATCTGTTTCACTGAAGTGGAAGCCCTGATCAGGCATTATTTTTTCTTCTTAAACCTGAAACAAGTATAAAAGCATGTCTCTTAGAACATTCAGATCAACCTTTTTTTTCTGCTCATGAACAAAGAATTCAGGAGTGGAGGAAAAAGACAAAAGCTTCACTGTGAAGAAGACATATGGAGACAAAAGCAGGGGAAAAAAAAAAAACAAACAAGACAAAATAATAAAAATCCTCCACCAGGATTTTCTCCTTAAAATCCTTAGAAGACCAACTCTCACTTTGTGTTTTGTGGATGGAGAGGTTTGAGCCAATCATTGACAGAGTTGGGTTAGCGGAGGGACCATTTATTGAAGTGAGGAAAAGTAGCTCTTCAAGTCAAATACTTCCATATCTTTTGCTTTTTCCAGTGGATCCTCAGTACTGTTTTCTGAAACAACACGACTGTGTCGATTACTGCTGCAAGAAGATTATTGCTGTAAAAATATTCAACTGACAAAGATTTCAGAGTGTATATTATCAATTTGTATGAGTCAGACCTTTGTTGGCAAAATCTCAATGGAATTGCAAAATACAGTTTTCCAGCTTGGAAGACTTGTACAAGACATGTACGACTCGAAGCAGAGTGCCAGTTCCATGCATCAGACTAAAGATTTTCTGCATGTTGCAAAACTCATCCCTAATAGCTTCTGTTCCAGTAATTCAGTATTTTTACTGTACCACGTTTTTGCTAGCTGATACAAAATTCCTTTTTACACTGTGTTCATCTCAGAAGATGCAAAACAAACTGTCTGAATGCAAATGTGTATACACACACACACACATCCACAGGCGTGCTCTAACATACATGCAACATCAGTCAGACTCCTAGCATCTACACTCAAAATTACAAAGAGGGACTGTTCGACAGAGGAGCATACAAATGCCCATACTAAACTGAAAAGGTGAGGATATTTTTTTTTAAACTGTTCCTCTTGCTGTGACCACTGACATCATTGACAGAGCTCTCCTATCGATCTAACTAATTTTTTACTTGCTGTAGGTGAAAGCTAGATTTAAACAAAAGTCTTGGAGGCATAAGGTTCTATACAACACTTCAGTAAACAGCCAGATTCATCAGTTTTGATTTCATTTACTTGTGTGGAAAGTATCAAAGAATCTAGAGATACTATTGATCTGTTTACAAAAATTTAGAGATCAATGGTAAAAAACAAGTTATAATAGTATTACTGATTGATACAAAAAAAATTAGAATTAGTGAAGAAATTTGAATTAAAATGTCCAAAACTTCCAAAAATTTTAGAAGACTGGATTTCTTCTAAAAGCCTTTTTTTCCTCAATTTAACTTAGCAGTGCTCAATGACACTGAAAAGCTGTTAAGTGAATGAACTATCAGAAGCTATCCACTTTTTGTTGAGTCAGCATCTTCACAATCAGTTGTAACAACAGCCCTAGTGACAGATCAGGAAAACTTGTGGGTCTAGATAGGATCTAAAAGGAGAAATTTCAATGTCAAAATAACAAGTGGTTTCTGTGTAGCTTTAAATTTTCATTTTGCTTCCTTAAATTATATAAGGAGATGAAATTTTATTCTCTCATATATCGAGGAGGAGCTAGGTAAATTTAGCAACAATATTCTGGATGGACGGTTACACATAACATACTGAGTATTGCAATAGGATGTGACATGCTGCACATTGCAAATGACATAAATCATTAAATGTTTCAGTCTTAAAGGCCCTTAAGTAATTTATGCAATTTACAGGTTAGTCCACAAGTCAGTGTTTCAAGATTAGTATTATACTGCTATGGGTTGTTGAACAATGTCAGTGGTCAGTTCCCTTCTTTTTCCACTGCTTTATTTTGTGGTTGTCATTAGCGATATTGCTTAACACTTTATTGAACCTACATTTGCCTGTTTTCTCATTATGTAGAAGTATTTCTATTCCCTGTAGCCAAGTACTCACAGAATAATATAAATACTGTTATCCTTAAAATGTAGTGTCATTATGAATACTTTCTTAAGCACACAAAAATTGCTTGGGTTCAGAGGTCAGTAAAAAAGAATTCTAGCCAATCTCTGGTGCTATTGTCAAGGTCTTATTTTTCTGCTTAGGTATTTTTTCTACTCTAGGTCTGTACATACATGGAATCATATGACTGCATTGTTCAAAAGAATACTGGGATCACATTCATAATTTCTGTTGGTTTTGTAGCAGTATACACTCCACTTTATCATCCTAGAAAATTAAGAAAGGCAAAGAGAATTGTGGGTTTTGCTCATCACTGTTCCGCATACAAAATGTTACTCCAATCTATTTGAAATTCTACCTGAAAATTTTAGCATTGAGTGATTATTGAAATACATACAGAACAGGAAGGAGAGTCCTATTAACTCAATTAAAATGGAAACACAAATGTCAAGCACAAAAAGTCCCACAAATTGTTAATTACTCCTTTAACATCATCCTGTCCTATAAGGCAGCTGTGAAAGTAAATTACCTCCTTGTTGGAGGAAATACCAAGCCAAATGCTACTGTACCCTCTGATTTTAAAAGAAGATGCACAGTGCCAAGATTTTCTATTCCCAAAATGTATCTGACATTTTATTTTTCATTATGCCTCTTTGTATGTGTTACGAGATTTATTTTGATGAAATGAATAGAAAAAAAGAGGACAGTAGAAATAAAAATTGAAGTGAAGGCAAAAATAAACTATCTATAGTCAGCATCTCTCTGTAAAAATACCAAATACCCCTGGCACTGGGATAATTAGCTGCTTTGTGTGACAAAGGATATATAGGAGGCACTACCTGACCACAAACTCTATGGGCTTTCATTGGTGGTATCCAGTCTTCTCAGGTCCATGCAGCCCAAAGTCCACCTGGAGAGAAGCTCCTGTTCCAGCTGCAGATCCACATCTCTGAGTCCCCTGGCCTGGTCACTCTTGTCACATGAAATCTTGAAGGTTACCATGAAGTAACCTGTGCTTCTTTAGAGAGGTAGGACAGAAACAGCATGGCCTGCCTGGGGCTGATGCAAGCAGTGTTTGTGTCATTTTTTTATATCATGATTTCCTTTCATCACTCACTGATTCAAAGAATGTAATTAGACTAATACTAAATAAGAAATTACTTCATATTACATCCATGAGCAGTGTTATTGCAGTGTAAATTCCTGCCAGTGAACAGAGGATGGATAAACAGAGACCTTTTTCTCGAGTGGATTTGTCTTATTAATAATATCAATGAGCAACATCAGTTGTCTTCTTAGGCAGGTTGGGGAACACAAGCAACTGTGGTTGTTCATTATCTTATTTACACAAGTAGTCTTTGCTAAACATGCACATATTCCTGTATCCTCACCACACAGACAAGACAAGATTGATGGAGATCAAAAAAAACAAAGACAAACCCAGAAGGACCGCAGATATTTATTTAATCAAAGGGCCATTTACCTGATTTTCGTAAGGTATTTGCTCACTTGAATTCAAACCCATTCATAATAAGGAATAAGCAATTCACTGAAATTTGAGAATTAGACATCAAAACAAAAAGTCTGTTTTATCTGCTGAAGTAAACTGGAAAGAAAATTTCACAGTGTCTGGCACAGTCAAAGGTAGAAATCCTTCCTCTTCATTACCCTCTACCCAGATGCTTACACCTTGTCTCCCGGAATACATCACGTGAGAAAGAAACTTGTCAGTTATCAAAACTTTTAACTCTAAGACTGAGATTAGACAGAAAATAGAAATATGTTTCAAAATTAATGCAGTAAAGAACTATGGCAGTAATAAAAGCAGCCTTATGCTTCATTTTAATATTTCCTCATTTTAGTTATTGGTTTGCAATACCAGCATCCCATTAGAGTCTAAGCTACAAAGACTTCAGGATAATAGATCTTCCTTTAGGCACCAGCGTTTGAAGGGAAAAGGACAATTTAATATTCTAAAATCAGTGGAACTATGCGGGCAGTAAGGAAGAGGGGCTTATCTGTAGATTTACTGTGAAACAATTACGCTCCTGCAAGCTCTAAATCCCTCTCCTACTCACAATTAAAGGCATAGATAACTTTCTAATGTACAGCAGCTGACAGATCAGATGATGGAAAGCCAATATCTATCACTCTCTGTTTACTTCTTACTTTGTATGGGGAAAATCAGCCATATGCAGAATCCATTTGGGATAAAAAGAGCTTGGGTAGCAGTGCATAGTATGAAACGGTTTCATCCATCAACTCTCTCTAGAAAGACAGGACTGGCTTCTTCATTTGCAGGGCAGAGGAGGAGATACCAAAGGAGGAAGAAATCAGTTTAATAACAAAGGGAAAACTCTCAAGCAGAATTTCAAGCTCCTATATGACTTCCCAAAAGGCTCTTGCACAGCTCCTTAATGGTTCTTTTGTTTGTCCTCAGAAAGGCAACGGCCAGAAAACTTGATTTCAATTTGAAAGCTTTCATTTATAAAGAATGCAGTGCCAACGAAAATGGTGTGAGATATTAACTGGTACAGTGAATCAAATCTTGAAGACTTTCTTCAGAGTTTGTGTTTTACAGCCTATGAAAAACTCTAAACCAAACCTGGCAGAATCTTTAGCACTTCAGGAACCCCAGAAATTGGCCTGCTGGGATTACCTGTGATGCTCTTATCTCCAACTTTTAAACAGTTTGTACATTTAAATTCAGTTTACGTCACTATTAAAATTAATCCAATCCACCAACAAAGCTTACATTTAATGCACATTACTGTTCTCTTATGTCAGAGAAAGCTATGAAAGGGATCCTGCTGAATCCAAAGCATCCTATAGCTCTCCTAAAGCTCTTTGGAGGCAGAGAGACTTGCCCACTGCAGGAGGAAGGATTTACTGCCTGCAAACTCAACATCTATGATACTTGGATTGTCAGTTTAAGTACTTTAAAACTTTCTTCTGTGTCCTTATTTTTCCTATTAATCTCTTATCTTATGCAATGTCCAAAGAAGACTGACAAAATAAATTGTGCAAGTAGGAATCCAAATGAGTAGTTTGGCTTGCCTCCAAAATATCAGTAAAAACATCCCCATTTTCACATTACTTTTCAAAGTCCTATATTCTTCCTTCTCCCCTTCTCTTAATTTCACAGGAGATTCCTGGCTGATCCTTACTTGTCATAAAGATTTTGCAAGGAATTTTTTAAGGAGGATTTAATTAAGATGGCTAGCGATAGCTCACTTTTGTTAACTCAAGCAGAGCATCACCAGCTGGGCAAGGGAGGGGATTGTCCTGCTCTGCTCTGCACTGGGGCAGCCTCACCTCAAATGCTGGGGGCAGTTTTGGCTGCCGCAATGTAAGAATGACATTAAACAATTAGAGAGTGTCCAAAGAAGGGCAACAAAGATGGTAAAGGGCCTTGAGGGGAAGCCGTGTGAGGAGCAGCTGAGGGCACTTGGTCTGTTCAGCCTGGAGAAGAGGACACTGAGGGGAGACCTCATTGCAGTTACAACTTCCTCATGAGGGGAAGGGGAGGGACAGGCACTGAGCTCGTCTCTGTGGTGACCAGTGACAGAACCCAAAGGAATGACCTGAAATTATGTTAGGGGAGGTTTAGGTTTGATACTGGAAAAAGCTTCTTCACCGAGAGGGTGGTTGGGCACTGGAACAGAATCCCCAGGGAAGTGGTCACAGCACCAAGCCTGACAGAGTTTGAGTGTGTGGACAATGGTCTCAGGCATATGGTGCGACTCTTGGACACGGTACAGTTCAGGGCCAGGAGTTGAACTTGGATGATTCTTGCGGCTCCCTTCCAACTCAGCATATTTTGTGATTCTATGACTGAAGAGACCTACACCTTCCTCCATCTGCCAACACTTCTGGGTCCAAACCCCGATGCCTGATGTTTGATGTATGTGCAAAAGCGCATGAAACAACTTGCACAGATAGTGTGTACTTCTCTGTCGGCTTGCCTGGCCCAGAAACTACACAGAAGCCTGACAGATTGCAGCTAAGAGCTGCAAAGTAGCAGGTCCTCTGTTGACCTCAGAAGGAAACATACCAATTTCCTGGGTGCTAACCCAAAGGCCCACTGCTCTAAGGCATATATGAAAGGAGCTGAATCAAACCAATGAGAAATCTTTCTTGAAAAAAGTCTATTCTGCGCATCTCCTGATAATACAAGCAACACCTTGACCCCTTGACATCTAAAACATTTACCTAAGGGGACACATTAGCTCAGTCTTCAGAAAATCTGGGTACCTTTCACAGTGTTATATGACTGAAATGAAGTCAAAACCACTGTGTCAATTGTGCTCCTTCAGGATTACACTTCAGTCTCAGTGAGACTGGCGCAAACAAGTAATGACCATGGCAGCTACTGATCAACAAGCAAGTTACTTCCTTTTTATTCACTGACCCATAACTGAAGTGATTGAAAATCACCCTCCCAGAAAATGTTATCAAAAAAGCAGGTTCAGCTGTTTTTCATCCAACTGGCTATTTATGTTTAAGTCTTTGAAGCAGTGTTTTTATATTTGGAAAGAAAGGACACTTGCTTTGATCTCACAAATGTTTATCATTATTTTTTTAATCAGTTCAGTTGTACCTGAGTAGCATGTTTTTGTGCTTAAACGTATCATGCAGAGACTTCCATCAAGGAAAACAATAGGAGGAATTGTAACAATTCTTGTTTCCAGTTTCTATAGAAGAAGATCCTACAGTTATTTCTATCCACTTTCAGAGTCGTGTTAATTTCAGTTGTTATTAGTGACTATTTAAACAAGAAGACACTTCTTTATGAGGCTTTGGGGGTTTATTTCAATGTTAGACATCAGAAGACAATGACCTGTTTCAACAGATTAAAAAAGATACTTTAAAATGAGATGCTACTGTATTGGGTGTGTCTGAGACAGGGTTAGTTTTCCCCACTGCAGCCCTCATAGTGCTGTGCATTGTAGGGTATCTAGAAAGGAGCTGATAACATAGCATCAGTGCTGTCCCTCCAAGACTCTCCCTACTGCACCTGGTACACTGAGGGTGGGCAAGGTCTTGGGAGGGGACATATCCAGGACAGCTGACCCACAGTAACCAAAGGGATATCGATAACATAGGACACCTGCTCAGCAACAAGGGCTGAGAGAAGGGGGGGAGGGGAGTTCATTAGTACAGCATTTGTCTTCCAAAGCAACTGCTATTCCTACTAAAGCCCTACCTGTGAAGGGGCTGGATATTACCTGCTGATGGGAAGTATGGAAGAAATCTTTTGGTATTCCTTTGCTTCCATGTACAACCTTTGCTTTTGCTTTATTATAGTGCCTTTACCTTGAATCATGTGTTTTTCTGCTTTCTATTTTCTCCACCTGCATCCTGCCAAGTAGAGGAAGAAATAGGGTGGCTTGGAGGGGACCTAGCACCCAGCCCAGGTCAACCATCACAAATATCAAATATTTTTAGCATCTTTCAGAATCAAAGGTGCATTTACCCTTACAACTTTTGTCACATGTTTTTTGGTAGTATATATAACTTGGGCATTAAAGAACTTGCTACCAACCATGACTGCTTACTTTTTCTTCTCTCTTTGAAATAGTTAACAGATTGTTCAATGTGCTAATCATCATGCAAGAAACTTTAGCTTCCAAGTGGTCCCAGAAATCAAAAATCAAATGAGGGAAAAATAATAAAGAGGATGCAAAAATTTCCAATGTACAGATTTACCCTGTAGGTTTTGTGGAGGCTCAAAATTATTTTATGATCTTATTATTTCTTTGTTTAAATTGAAAATACAAATCTATGCTTTATTGTTTTTTCATTTTAGTTGTAACTGTTTTAGTCACCTAGCAATCCAGTGTTCACGATTTTCAGACATTAATAACTCAATATTTCCTTTAAAGGATTTGCCTTGAAACCTCACTGTCTAAGCCCTTATAAAAGTCCAATTTGAGTAGCATTTATGATTTTATAGTGAAGGACCTGTCAGTTTTTGAATTATAAAGTTCTATTTTCATGGAAATTTACGTCATCTTTTAATTCCTTCAGAGAAAACCGAATGATTTTTTTAGTATTTCCCATATTTGACAGGATTTTGCAAGGTTTCTGTGAGTTACTTGGATATTTCACAAGGGCTTTCTTAGCCTTGTGGTGCAAGCTGACTGCATTTAAGCCATGCAACTGTAATTTAAGCATAGAAAATCAGTATGAGACGACATTTGATGCAATACTCAATAGCAACTCTTTCAGTTACAAATTTGTTCGTAACTTTATTTGTGAGTTGTGTTAGAAAAATATAAATACTCTTTCCTGGAAACGTGCAAAGAATTTAGGTTTGAGGAACAGTGGTTTGGATACATGTCAAAACCTACTCTAATTTATAATCAATTTATCTAAGCACCTAGTTTTTGAAAACTGAATTAACATCTCTGATGCATAAGTATATATTTTTGGAAAATATAAATAGTGATGTTGTATATCACTGCAGCCTGACTTACAGCTGTCATTTCACCAAAGAAGGAGAAAAAACCATTGCATAATTTCAACCCATCAAAATAAGTTCTCCAGCAAAAAAGTGAAGTAAGGCTCTGTAAAATTTAGTTGATGAGCTTTGAGGGTAATATAAATGGAAAGCAGCCACTTTTGAGAATGGCAAATTAATGGAAACCAACTTCTCTTTGATGTTTCCAAATTCTTTGTTGCTTCAAGTTCTCTGTCAGCTTTATTGAACTCGTCTCTTTTACTTTATTGAAGACAGTTTCATCTTACTATCTTTCTTACTCTTACTATCTAAATTTAAAAGGGTTAGGTATTTTCTTCTAATGGAGTGTCCAATGGCTATCAGGTGACCTATTTCCTGTGGATAATTAGCTGAAATCATCTTGACTATGATCAATAACACTTGGAAGGAGATATGGTTAAAAAATATTACTTATATTAGTAAAGACTATGTGAATAAATTGCATTTTTTCTTTGAACACAACAGACAAGAAAACCTAGTGGATGACCTTGGAAACAAATAGTAACACACTGAAGAAGGCCAAACAAATGAACATCTATGAAAGCAGCTAGGTTAAAAAAAGTTGGCAAAACTTCAGTCCAAGTTAGTTGCTAATTAGTGTATTTCTTAATCACATGGGTCAAAGAGGGTAACTAACCTTATTAGATAGGATGCTAGTAAAGAAGCCAGGGACAAAAGTTTAGTTCCCTTACTCTGTGGTTGATTTCCTGTGTCACTCTGTTCAGTAAAATTGAAGCAACGACACTTTCTTACTAAAAAGATACAAGCAAAATAGAAGGATCATAGAATCGTAAGATTATAGAATAGTTTGGGTTGAAAGGGACCTTAAAGACCATCTAGTTCCAGCCCCTTTGCCATATGCTGGGACACCCCTCACTAGACCAGGTTGCTCAGACTCCCATCCAACTTGACTTTGATGGGACATCTTCAACTTCCCTGGGCAACCTGTTCCAGTGCCTCACCACTCTCACAGTAAAGAACTTTCTCCTAATATATCTAATCTAAATCTACTCTCTTTTAGTTTGAATCCATTCCCCCTTGTCCAATTAACACAAGCCCTTATAAAAAGTCCCTCTGCATCTTTCTTGTAGGCTCCCTTCAGGTACTGGAAGGCTGCAATTAGGTCACCTTAAAGTGTTCTTTTTTCCAGGCTGAATAAACCCAATTCTTTCAGCCTTTCCTCATAGGAGAGGTGCTCCATCCCTCTAATCATCTTTAGAGGTGGCCTCCTCTGGGCTTGCTTCAAGAGGTCCACGTCTTTCTTATGCTGAGGACCCCAGAGCTGGACACAGTACAGGAAAAAAATACTGACCAGGAATGAAGTATGATCACTTACAGCAGTAATGAAGAGCTCAACAGTGTCTACAAGCAGAAACAGCACACAATGGAGAAAACACATGCCAGCAAGTAAACTCTAAAAAACACTCTAACCGCCTTCCCCACTGCACATATGAGAGACAAAACTGGGCTAGACAGACCCTTGGTCTCACTTACTGAGGTGTTAACTATGTTTCCAACAGAGGTGTGCTTCCCTCCTTGGTGTTACTTGCCACTTGACTTAGTAGTTAGAAAGACCTAGGTGAAACTTATTGATTGACAGTCTAAGGAATGATCTGTGGGACATTGGGACCATCTCTTTGGCTCAGTATTGACTTTAAACTGAACTAACTCCCAGAGCATTCAGGCAGTCTATCTGATCTGTTTTCCACAAATAAAATGTAAGTAGCAAGGACAAGCTCATCTTCATGAATATTGGCAGAACAACTTTTAGCCCTGAAAACAAGTGTAGAAGTAATCCCTTATGAGGAAGAGAGGGTTTCTTAGCATATGAAGGAACGCCAGTGGCAGCACAGGTTTCTTTGAATTTTGACAGTACTTCAAAAACTGTGGACAGTCTGAAGCATTTAAAAGCTGAAGCATTTCAAATGTCTGAAGACATTTAATAGCAAGGAATAGTGTTCCGAGGGCTACATAGATGAATATTTCAAATGAGGAAACAAAGGGCAAAACTTTTTTTTTTTAATAGAACCTCACTTGCAATGGCCACAATTCTAGTTGAGAAGGTATTTAATTTCTATTATGACATTTAGAGGTTTAAGAACATGATCTGTTGTGCTAATATTGTTCATGCTTGTTCATTACCCAACTATAAATTATTATCAAAGTGTAGTAAAAGTCCAGTCTGGCTAGTTCTGAGGTATGGAATACGAACAAACAGATTTCTGAATACTTTGAAAAATGTTTAGGTTGCCCTTTTACACTTCAATTCACGTAGCTTTTATCTTGACATATACCTGCCTTTGGCATGTTTGAAGAAATCTGGTTTTGAAATAATCAAGCCATGCATCTTAGAACTGTCTGCCCTGGTCACAAATGTGTCACATTGCGTATTTATTGACAGCCACATTTTCTCTTGAGAGAATTATATTCATATGTCCATGGCTCTCAATGTAATCATGCACATATCTGCGTGCTGGATATGGGAATGAAGCATAAATAAAATATTAGAGTTGAAGAAGAAATAAAAATTATGAAAGCTATTGGAAAACAACTCCTCTCCAAATGCACGGTGCATGGGAATACAAGAGGACAATCTCCATAAATACATTTTTTCATCCAATTTCACCTTAGGTTCTCACAGATCAGTGCAGAGCAAAACTTCTGATTAAACTTCAATTTAATTTTCTTACAGACCTAAAGGAAATTAGATATAAAGCACATATATCAAGTATCACATGTACTCCACAAAACTCATATTTCTTTATTCTCAGATATGAATTATCCAAGTAACCTACATAAGAATTTCACTCTGCTGAGTTGCTGCTTTCATTGTTTCCTAAATCCTTGAGACAAGAAGTTAAGTAGTCAATCAAGCTTACAGTAGAGAGCAAATGAATGTCACAGTTGAAATGAAGAACTGTGCATTTATTTTACATAACATAACTGAAAGATCAAACAGTGAATTATTTCAACAGAAGTCTAGAATTTAGTTAGAACTAAACAGAATTTAGTTAGAAGTGAATTTAATTCATTTTATGAACTATATTTATACAGTAGTTTCCACAGATTTAAATGAAGTATCCTTCCCTTTGACAGGGGTTTTATGTTGTAAGTCATGACAACTATGTCTAGTCCCAAAATTACACATGTAAAAAAATTTAGGTTTACTTTTATTGCAGCCAATTCCTTTTAATCACTTGTTTTCTTCATAATTACAATCCTGGTTTCATTTTGGTTTTGGTTTTTGGGGGGTTTTTTTGAGGGGGGGTTGTTGTTTTGGGGTTTTTTAAAATATATATTTTTTTAATGTTTTCTACTCATTCAGCAGAAATATGATTAAAGACAACACAGATATTTTGGCAGATGGGTGATTACCTCTTAAAACCTCCTCTGGCATGGCTATTTGTAGCAACTTATGGGCACATGCAATTTTCTCCCCTTAAAATATGCACAGCCCAATCTTTCTAGTTCTAATGTGCAACCTGAGTCCCACATACGGGCTTTCAGATTTCTGGACAGCTGCACCAGGACATAACTTGTACAGAAGGTTTTCAATTTTAAATTGTATCACTTGAGTCACATCATGCAACTTTTAAATGGCATCTTCATTTGTACCTACTGGTCCTCACATTTGTACATCAGCACCATTTTATATCAGGCATGGGAACCGTGGTAATGTGACCCTCTCATGCTGCAAGCAGATGCTCTTCTTTTCTGAAGCAACAGCACAGCTGCTGGGAGAAAGGACTTATGTCAGTCCACAGCCCTTCCCTGATGAGTGCCTGGAGCCACAGGAAGCACAGGTTGAGAGTTTCGAAGCAGATACAATATTGATTACAGCTACCTCGATCTGTTAGGATTATCTACAACCCTTCAGCTGTAAAGCTGAGTAACTACTGACCCCGGATATGCAATGAGATTTTTCTGAGGGAAGGAAAGTTGCATGTAAAGGAAACAAAGTTTTATCTTAGGAAACCAGTTGTTATAGTTGAAAAATACTCATCAGATAAATAAAAATACTTTCTCTGCCTCTTTACCACAACCTGGTCACCTTGTCACTCGTGTACCTATCTATCCATCTGTCTAAAAGAATGTATATTTATATATATTTGTATATGGATACCTCTAAAAAGGACCTATTCTATTCATACAGCATTTGCGTTAGAAATTCATTTTACTAGTCTAAAATACTTAAGTTTTCTGAGGAGTGCTTTTTTTCTTCTCCAATCTTCTTTACACAGTTGCCAGATACAAGGAATTCTGGGCTTCAAGAATCTACATTTTTAATATTAACCTGAAGCCCACATTTCACACCAGAAAAAATGACTGAATTAATGGTTTAAGCTTGTTAAATTCAGTTGGACATATTTACAATTAGATCAAACTGACAAAACTCATTTTAAGTGAATGAAATGGTGACAATTTACATGGCTGAGCAGATGGCACTCCCTCTCCTCGCCTACAAGAGCAGTACAGTATGGTCGTTTTGAGGAGAGACATTAGCATAACTTTGAAGACTAAACTGGATTGCATAGTCTATAAGAATAGATTTATTACGCACTACTTATGTGTGCAACCAGCCTGGCGTGCCAGTGCATGACCATGATAGGGCCACAATATAGCACAGGTCCATAAAACAGCTTCCATGCTGCTATACAGTGCAAAGATTGTGGATCTTTTTTAATAGGGGACTTCTCAGCACTACTGCCAAGGATCCTGGGAGGGATGGAACTGGCAAAGGCAAGTGCCATGGGGGAGATTCTTGCATTAATCAAAAGTCTTACCTGTGTGTAAGACTGCCAGACCACATGCTATTTCCTCCAGTGTGGATCAGAGCATGTATGTCCACATATAGCTAACAACCTCCAAAAACTCTCCTGTGATTTTACATCTGGAATACTAAAATTTTTACAAAATACAGATAATAGCTACACTAACCAGTTTCTGTCCAATAACTCAGTAGTCAGAGGGCTGGCACACACATACTACTTTCACTTCTGTGTCAGTGTAAAAGCCCACCTCTGTCACCTTGCAGCCCAATTCACCAGGTTACAGTCAATCTTCAGGTGGTCAGGGAGAACATCAGAGCAAAATACTGAGTTTGGTTTGGCTTGGTTTGGTTTGAAAGAACTTCTAGAAGGTGTCTAGTCAGTCCCCTGTCCCACTTCAAGACTATCATCAAGACAACACTGCTATTACAGCTCTTCCATGAAAGGAATGACTCTTTGGATGAGACAGCACAGGATCATAGAATCATTAGGAATCGTTGGAAAAGACCTCTAAGATCATCGAGCCCAACCATTCACTCAGCACTGCCAAGTCCAACACTAAACCATGTCTCAAAGTACCACATTTGCATGTCATGTGGTATCATACATAACTCCTCACATGAGGAGTTTGGTTTCTTATATGAAAATAGGGCAAATTTCAGTTGTCTCTCAAGAAAAATACATGCTACCTAGACCAGGGAATCAAAACAGAAGCCCTCATCTTCCTGCCTGGTAATTACTCTTTCACCATATTAAAGCTCCCTGTAGCCTAAATACTATTTAATTTCACACAAAACAGAGCATTTTTGGCAAAAGGAATTGAGACAGATCTCTTCCACAACACCACTGTGATTGCTGGGTGCAATGCTCCTTTGGGAAACAAGGTGCAAACTACCTCAAGAAAAAATTTTACTCTGTATCCTTTAACCTCTGAGCTGGTTAGACAGGCGAGGTGCTAGAAGCAACAGCACAACCACTGTGTCTCAAGTGGGCACCTGGCCTTTTTAGTGTGTGAAGTGTGATTAAGTCAGTGTGTTCCAAGAAATGAAACTCATTTCATCGAAACTTATGCCTGACTCAGCTGAATCAATAGAAAGAAATGGACACTGTAACCCATGATTCAGCTAACATCTCATGCTTGCACAGAGGAATGCTAATCAAAATGTCTCAGGATTCAATCACAATAATGTGGATATTTTAATGCACTCAAAAGCAAGGACTGCTCACACGTTCTTTGGTTAAAGTTCTACACAGAAGTGTAACTTGAATTTTTTATATCCTAAGACAGCTATATCATAGCAGTTACTTGTTTACCTCTCTACCTTTTTATAAACTTCAGGAAGAAAACCTTGTGGAACTGCAATAAAAAGTATTAATTAAATGAAAACTCTTTATCTGTTCTAATTCTTTCTTCTCAGACATCTGTTGCTGTATACAAGGAAAGTCTCACAACAGTTTTGTTACTCTTAGATAAATGATGAAATGTAAATACAGAAAATTATCTGCTATATTGTCACATTAATTTTAAAATATCTTTCTGATTACTCGCTAACATGCTTTTACCATTTTTCTTACCTAGGGGCGTGAGAATCTTTCAGTATTGATTTCCAGACAGTGAAATTCTTTGAGGGAAAAGGTTTTATCTTTCCTTAGGATATACTGTATAGGAAGGAATGGAATCTGTTGTCATTACTTTTATGTAAGTGATCATGACAAAGCACTATAAAGTATCTATTCATAAGTGATGGTATGATGCCTATAAATGGTAGCAAGTTTTCTAGTTTCCCTGTTTTCCTCATACCATGTCTAATTTTTTATATTACATGTATAGAACAAGGTTTTCACTGCATCAGACACTGAAATGTGATCCTTTTTTCCTGATGGTAATGCTTTGTTTCTGAACAGAAAAGATATCATTGCATAACTCACTCACCATCCTGAATCAGATGATTTGTTTAGAATTGCAGATTATGCTCAAAGGGACTGCTTGAGCCATATTGGTTCCATCAGAATTGCATACAAAATAGAGCCATCACAAACACATTATAATCTGTTTTGAAAACAGCTTGATGCTGAGTAATGAAGAACTATGGTGCCAATTTTTTTTTATTTTTAATTAAATATAGCAGTGAAACACATGAAAAAAAGGCTCAAATGAGAAAATTTTGATGCTCCTGCTCATGATTTTCACGTTTTTCTCAAAACAGCGTATCTCTTGCCCCACATCAGCTAAACAAAATTGCAGCTATGATAGTTGAGACAGCGCGTTTCATATGTTTTCAGACACTTCCAGTCCTCAGGTAAATAGACATGCATTAAAATATAAAGATGTCTTGTAAATTCTGACAGACTGTAGCTCTCCAAATGAAAATATATTCTTCCATGCTCAAATTGTTGTTGACACTGTAACCATCCAGTAAGAGCAGGGCATGCCTGTTTGACAGTAATGTAATCCATTTACTTTTAACAACTGATTGAAACCTGCGCTTTTTGGGTTTGTTCTTAGTTAACCACTCAGTTGTTTGAAATCATTCAGCATGTGGATTGGTTAAACACTGAGAACTCATGACCTCTAATGTGATTAAACACCTCATTGCTTTTATGTTTAACTATTAACAAAAGCATATAATTATTTGGTATGACCTTTTGCCACAAAGATATCCTTTGACTGTTCTTGAGATCAAAACACATATTCATTAAAAACCAAAAAGATTTATGTGCAACTAGTAGAATCAGCTTCCTTCACAAACTACAAACTGCTTATTTCAAACTGAAGCTTCATTTTACTGTTGTCTCACTTGAAATTACATACAGTACTAATAATCTCATGTTTGGATAGTATTTAATATCACATAAATTTGCACCATGCACCAACACATGTGCACACACACATTGTTCATTTATGAAAAACTAATGTTAGATTATGCTGCTTGGGCATCACAAAGAAACTCTTCGCTGAAAAGGTGGTCAGGCATTGGAATGGGCTGCCTAGGGAGGGGGTGTTCAAGAAATAACTGCCCTGGAGGTGTTCAAGAAATAACTGGATGTGGCACTTAGTGCCACGGTCTAATTAACAGGGTGCTGATCAGTCAAAGATTGGACTTGATGATCTTGAAAGTCTTTTCCAACCTTAATGATTCTATGGTTCTATGTAATCACTGGGAATACTCATTGAATAAAGTTAATGCAAGTTCTATACATTATTTTTGAAAAGTGTTCTTCAGTAGAACAGGAACACACATCTCAGTGATTCTGCAGTTGATTGTGCCCAGATTTTGCTGCTTTCAGTAAAATAAAAAAGTTGTTAGAGATGCTCTGTTAATCGTGCAGGTACACCAGCTTTTTTCCACCTTGAAAATATTGGGATGCTTCAACTTATTTTAAAAGCAAACCTAGAAACTGTAGTAAGTTGTACTGTGGTTGGTATTCTGAAAGTTGTGCACAGTAACTTCGCAAGTTTAAGAAACATTCCTTCTAACTACTACTAGCTCGAAATTTAAAAAATAAGAAAAAGGGAACTGTGCATCTAAAACTGAATTTATACAGCTCCTCTTTTTTTTATTTATGTAGTTTAAGTACAAAACAATAAAATGAAAAACATCCAGGCAGCTTCCTAATGGTAGAAAGCCTCAGGATTTTTAGGTGCCTCTCAGTAAGCCTACAGTTGCAAGCAGAACTGGTATTCTCAGAAAAAGTATAGCCACTTTCTTTTTTAGAACAGTAATAATGTTGCCCCTGCCTAATTCTACTTTTTAGATTCAGCTCTCTGTATAGAGGTGACAGGTTTGCAGGTAAAAGCACTGATGTCTCTGAATCTTTTATTTCAGTCTCAGTTGAAAAGATTGTATGAAAACATGGACATTCCAAACTACATAATGAGTGTCCAGCTTGCAAAGCATCTCCATCATTTACATGCAAAAAAGATGCACAGAAAATGATAAAGCATACCTGCTGATATGCCGCTGTAATAGAAGACTGCAGAATGTTTTGTTATTTTTTTCCCCCTGGGTTTCACTGAGAAATAAGTAGCACTGTCAGAATGAAAATGCTCTTTCACTTCTTCTGTCTAATTTATTTTTATCATTTGAAGTCTAAAATGAAAGTTCCAATGCGTTAACAGTTTTCTGTAGTTGGGAAGTTAAATTTTTCAAAATAAAAAAAAAATTATATTAGCTCAGAAATTTTCCACTATGTATATTGATAAAAAATAGTTTTTTGAAGAAAAGAACACTATAAAAATAATGCTGCTTAGATTATCCAAGAAATGGGAATGACAGATTTAAGAGTATGTATTGTTTGTCTATCTGAATACTTCTGTGTTCAGAAAGATTGAGCCCCCTTTACTTAAAAACTTGGTGTATTGTGATAAGCCTAACTACACCTGACTTCATTACTCATTTCTTCTCCTATCCTCCCTCCTCAGGCTCCTCAACCGAGTACTAGTAAAAATTTCTTCAGGCTGTCAAGCATTAGAACAGGCTGCCCAGCAAAGTGGTGGAGTCACCATCCCAGAAAGTATTTAAACGACGTGTAGATGTGACACTGAGGGACACGGTTGAGTGGTGGACTTGGAAGTGCTGAGTTAACGGTTGGAATCGATGGTCTTAAAGGTCTTTTCCAGCCAAAATAATTCTGTGATTCTATGCCTCTACAGATGCCATTTCTAGTCAAGAAGCTTTATCATAGCCTTTTCAGCACAGCTTGTATAGAGAGCATAATTTTTCATACAAAGATAATTTCTTAACTGGTGAGCTTGGTTCACAGTGTTTCCACTAAAAAGCAGCTTCTATTTCCAATGCACTGTTAAAGAAATACTATTCTGAAGTTTCATGATCCCATTTCCTCTTAAGATATTGTGCTGGTTTTGGCTGGGATAGTTAATTTTCTGCACAGTGGCCAGCATGGGGCTATGTTTTAGGTAAGAAAAATGTAAAGAGTCCTAGGTTAATCAGCAAAACACTCTGAGAGACCTTCATGCAATTTACAGCAATAAGAAGTGTAAAAGCGTGGGGTGGTTTCGGGTGGCGCAGGTGCCGGTGAGCCCTACCACCCGGACTCTCAGCAGGCCCAGCGTGCGGCCGGAGTCGGGGCTGGGAAGGCAGGCCACGCTCGCTAAAAGCCTGACCGCAGCTCCGCTCCCTTCCTTCCCTGGCGGAAGCACTCGGGGCCTTCGGATGTTTCCTGCGGGGCTCCACGGCTTCCCCCTTCCTGCACCTTCCCGACTGAGGCGGCCCTTGCAGCAAGCTGGCCTTCGCGCTTCCCTCTCATCCCAACCCCGGTAGCGGGAGGCGAGGCGCGTGAGCCCGCGGGCTCTGCCGACTCCCGCAGGGAACACCCGTGTTCGGCCGACATAAGCACGACTGGGACGCGCAGGACCCGCCCCGAGGAGCCCGCAGCCCTGCGCCGAGGGGCCGGGGCGGTGCCTGACCCCAGCGGGGCCGGAGAAGTGGCGTTGCGGCCCCCGGCCATGGGACCGGGGCGCGGCCCCCGCGGGGCCCCCGCTGCAGGTGGGTCGGAACGCGAGGCCGTCAGGGCTTCCGGGAGCCGCGGGGAGGCTGCGGGGAGGCTGGGAGAGGGCTCCCGACGGGGAGCAGCGGCCCCGGGAGATGCTCCCACCCCGCGGTCTCAGTGGCCTTTGGGGACATCCCTCACGTGCAAACCCTGTGCGCAGGGGTGCGGGGCTGGGAGCTGCCTTGGACAGCCCCGTGGTTCTCCTGGTTCTCCTGGAACAGCCCCCTGGTTCTCCTGGTTCTCCTGGAACAGCCCCTGGTTCCCCTGGGACACCCGCCTCGTCTCCGTGCGGGAGGCCTTAGGTGGGCAGCCTCAGGTGATCAGAGTGGTTTCCTGAGGAAAGGTTGAGTTTATTTGGGAGGAAATTGGATCCTTCCCGTGAAAGTTGCACTGTTTTGGTTATTAATGATGAAGAATATCACCCGTAAATTACTTGTCTCTATTTTCATGTTACAAATCTGAAGTTTGCTCCTCCTTTTCACCTAAGTCACAAGGAAAAACACTATTGTAAAGTTTTGTTGCATGGATGCTGGGATTCAATTAATGTTGTTAGTGCTCTGCTTGTTAAAAAAAAGATTGTGTGAATATGCAGATATAAGAGAATATCAAAGAATTATCAAAGTTATTCATATTTTTACCTGATTATTTCTAATGTCAGTGACTCAAAATGATAGTTTCTGAGCACTCTGACCTAGGAATTCAGAAATCATAGGGCTTATTCACTTGCCTTTGTCTCATTGACTGATGGACGAAAGTAATGATTAATTTTGTGTTATCACAGAACGGCCTGGAGTTCTAGCTCCTTAAAGATTATCCAGTACCAACCCTCCTGCCATGGGCACTAGACCAGGTTGCTCAAAGTCCCAACCAGCCTGGTCTTGAACAGTTCCAGGGATAGAGTTTAACCCCGGCTGGCAACTAAGTACCACACAGCCTTTTGTTCAGTCTCCCCACCCCAGCAGGGAAAGTCATAAAGAAAAGGTAAACCTAATGGCTTGAGATAAGAATAAATTAATAATTGAAATAAAATATTATAGTAGTGATACTAAGTATGCTAATAACATGATTAATAAGAAGAATTGTAATAAGGAAAGGAGGAGAGAGTAGCAGAACCCAAGAGGAACAAGTGATGAACGTGGTTGCTCACCTCCTGTTAACCAATGCCCAGCCCATTTCTGAACAGAGATCCTATTATTCCTTTGGCCAGTTTGAGTCACCTGTCCTGGCCTTGCTCCCCTCCCAGCTTTCAGTGCAGCTCCTCACTAGCAGAGCATGAGACACTGTAAAGCCCTTGACTTAGGGTAAACACTACATGGCATCAGCCAAAACATCAGGATGTTATCAACATCATTCTCATACTAAATCCAAAATGCACAGCATTGTACCAGCTACTAAGAAGAAAATGTCCCAGCTAAAACCAAGACTTGCATCCACAGCTTCTGCAGGCAATCTGTTTCAGTGTCTCATCACCCTCACAGTAAAGAATTTCTTCCTAATAATCTAATCTAAATCTGCCCTCTTTCAGTTTAGAGTCATTCTCCCTTGTCTTGCCTTTGTAAAAAGTCACTCTCCAGCTTTCT
Source organism: Callaeas wilsoni (assembly GCA_013398955.1). Taxonomy (NCBI): domain Eukaryota; kingdom Metazoa; phylum Chordata; class Aves; order Passeriformes; family Callaeidae; genus Callaeas; species Callaeas wilsoni. The sequence goes on along the minus strand of VWPU01005634.1, from coordinate 90,273 downwards.
TGTAAGTCCATTTTAGGTGCTGAAAGGCACCCTGGAGCATTCTCTTCTCCAAGCTTAGCAACCTCAACTCTCTCAACCTGTATTCACAGGAGAGGTGCTCCAGCCCTCTGATCATCTTCATGGCTTAGATATTGTCTTAATTTGAATAAACTAGTAATTGAGCCGAATTAAAGTGTCAAAAGTACTTGTCTATGAACTTGGCTGTGAATCCTTGGCATGTCTCTTCAGTGGTTCACTGTCTTTTACAACCTCCAGTGCTTCATAAATTATTATTTAGGCACTACATATTTAAATGTGGTTATAGTTATGTTAGTATCTACAGTATATGTAAGGATTCATTCTTTATTGCATGCTGCATGCTTTTTAGAGTACTGAATTCATAGCAGTATTCCCTCTTTTCCTTGTCCTTCATTACAAACGTTTCCTTTCTTCTGAACAATCTAATCTTTCATTCTTCCTATATTAAATTTCTGTAAGAAACTCAAAACCAACTGTTTTAAAATACAGTGGATGCATTCTGGAAGGTTACCTGAATGAAACTTGTTCACTGAAAGATACTGATCTTGTAGATTTAAAAACTTGTGGAAACTGAACTGTTCAGGTAAAGGCTGAAAGTGTGAAACTGAAAAGGAAATTATGGTGATATTTTAGTCACTATATTTTAACATGGGAAGAGGAGATATGCAAAACAGTCATCATTTAATCCTCCAAACTCTTGATGATTGCCTTTTTTTGAATTCTGTTTTGAAATTGTGCATTCAAAAGCTAATACAGTCATTGCAACAGGTAAAACTGGGGAGATAAGGGCTGCTTTCTTCTTGTAACTTGGCGGTAAATAAAGGCTGGGATTGTTTTCCACAGTCCCTAATGCCAACTGTAAATTTGCTTTGTATGTAATTGTTGTTAGCCTGCATGAATCTTCATAAAAGAATAGGGGTCTGAATTTCATGGCCTCATAAATTTCATCTCATAAAGCTATAATTAAAAGTATATCCTCAGTTCCCAAACCAAATGGATTTACACACAGCTGATTGAGCACAGTTTTGTTTTGGTAGGGGAAGAAATCTGTTCTGACATATGAATAGATGAATTTACACCACTAAGTTACACTTTAATTTCTGAACAGCAGGTTTTATAGAATAAATTCCCTATTCTGGAAACACATTCATGTCTTTAGTAGTCAGAATACTAAAGAGAAACATGGTAATGGTACTGTGTGCCAGATTCACTATATATTGTTGTGAGTGACACATCAAAAAGGCCTATTGGAGGAGAAAAAGGAGTGCAAAATGAAGAACTCTCAGCTTGTAGGGAGAATATATACACAATTATAAACTATCAGAAAACTGAGACTTAAATTATTTTTTTCAAATGATATTGTTGAAGAGTGAGGCACAGAAACTTTGAGGAGCCAAACTGATATTTTATGCTTATATAATTCTGAGCATACTTGATGTTTCTCATGTTTTTAATATGCACCTGTCTGCTATTTTGTACATTGAAATATGTTCACAAGGTTATTCTCAGAAACTTTTTTCCATTACTTTTGGGTTTTCTTCTGGAAAGCTTCCCCCCCCCCCCCAGATAGCAAAAAGATCTAGAATTACAAACTTCTTTTAAGGGGCGCTGCTCTCAGCCTTGCAAAATTCCTCTTGTTAGTTAGGTACCTTAAAAAGGTCTTTGAAGGTCTCAGCTTTAGCTGCCTGTGGTGCACCAGCTCATCTCGGTGCAGTTGGCTGTCCACAATATCTATGTGTGCATCTGATGTAGTCACCTTAACACTCCTTGTAGTCCGTGGGGGAAAACAAATGTTTCTGAGTCATGACCTTACCACAAAATGTAGAAATAACTTGGCTTATTTTTAACATTAGAAATCTCTGTTTCTGCCCATTGATAATAAAAGAAGTCTAGACAAGCTAGCTCAGTTGTAGCCATTTAAACTGTAGATTTCTGTAGTTAAGTGGAGATAAATCCTACATCAGAAATGTTACTGAAATCGTGAGGGATTATGCTTGCTTATGTTCTTACATTCTCTAAAGTGGTTATAGTTGGGGAACGTTAGTAAGTTCTAAAATGGTTTTTTTTTTTCAACTCATTCATGTTATTTGGATTTGGAGAATTTAAAAGACTTGATTTTAGAAGCTAAAGTTATTTAAAAGTTAGAGTTTGAAGAAATAAATCATGCTGCATTTAAGTTTCCTTGTGCTTTTGTCATAAAGTATTTTAAATATTTATTATTTTCACTAATATTTTAGCATTTTGAGTCTATTTGAAAAGAATGTACTGGAGTTATTGTTAGGCTTGTTGTAAGAAAAGCAAGTTCTTCCCTCAGTGAGTATGTCCACATTACATATCTTTGTGTATTATGAGCTTAGGTCGTTTAAAGATGATACTGTGGAGTAGTCTTGGTTCAATATACATTTTTACAATAAAAGCTGCTTAATTGGAACATAAGGCGTACTTCAGTTCGTCTTGATTATGTAGTTGTCCCATTATCATTGTTTATTATATACACAAATGACATTGTGCTAGGCATACCAAATAAATCAAGTTTATTTTATTGCTGCTCAATGTTGTGGCCATGTGTGTCTGAGCTCAGCTCAGTTCTGCTAGAGCACTTGCAGCATTTTGTGCTCCATCATAATGAGTCAATATCTTGGTTTCTGTTGTATAAAGCAGATGGGGTTACAAAGATGTGGGTAATTTTTTCACCTTTATTGGCACTGTGTAATTGACAGACCAGTTAAAGTAAAAATCATGGCAACAAAACAGTTTTTCCTTTAATGTTTGTACCTTTATGGAAAGACCATGCTCTTAAATTTAGAAGGAAAAGCATTTTTTTGATATGTAAGGCTGTCTGAAGATTTTTAGCTGCGTAGTAGTGGTGAATGGCAATTTGTTTCTGTCCTGACAAATCCCCCTATTTTTAAATAAAAATTTCACATGTGAAGAAAACTGAGCCCTGGAATGACCTGGAAGTTAAATGAATTACAGTCTGTTTTTTGTCTTATGCTATTAATTTTTAAAATTATTTTTTAGATTCAGATGATAGTGGTCTGAATAACGAATAAGTGTCCTGTTGTAAGCAATAAGGTCTTGTCTATGACATTTGCAGCAGTTTCCTCCATTATTAGCGATGAATTTCATGGCCAAACTTGGAAATAACACCTAAGGTCTATAATTCTTTGACATTATGAGTATTACTCCAGTAGTGAACTATTTCAAATGAGTTTAGGTTTTGGTTTCGGTTTGAGGTACCCTAGAATTTTAAATCATAGCATAACTTAGCTGCCTTCCCCCCATTTCTCTGTGACTTGCCTGTTTCCAAGGTCAGTGAGAAAACTGTATGTACCACTCAGAAGAGTAAGTTATATAAATTTCACCTCCTTTACCCATAAACACCCCTGAAAGACTTCTTAAAAGCTCTAGAGGTGAGCATTCACCTGTGCAAAATGAGTAGCTCCTGTTTTGATGTCTGGATGCGGCACACGCTGGGGTTCAGCTTGGCAGGGGAACCCAGGGCTGGCACAGGAAGATCAGTGCACATGGTCGCAGGAGCTGGAGGAAGCTCATCCCAAGATCACTATTTTTTTTCCTTAGGATGTAATCCATTTTGATGTAACTGAAAGTTTAATGGTACCTCTTTTTGGGTTAATCCTGCCTGGGAGGCCAGTTCCTCTAGTTCACGTATACTAATCTGAAGAATGATGAAGGGATCATCTCTATACTTCAGCTAAAGAGAGAAAATTATTGTTATGCCTGTCAGCCTGTTGTTGACTGTGGTCAACAATTCTGGCATGGAATAAAAAAACCAAAATAGTATCCAGAAGTTTTGGGTTGGTTTCTGGTTTTTGGTTTTTGTTTTTTTTTTTTTACTTCTTGAGACTTAATTTCATGTGCAGCAGTGAAAGCAACTGCTGTGCACTCAGGCTGGGCTGTTCAGTTGTGTGTGGTTAACAGGGAAGAAAAAAAAGAACCATTGAAGTAAAAGGCAGAAAAGCATCTTCTGACAGCCAAGAGAGTGCTAGGGGAGGAGGGAATGCTTTTGGCCAGTAGTGGGCTTGGAGAATTGTCCTTGTTTCTTGAAGGTGTCACATGTTTGACTTCAGCTTCCAGACTTTGACAGCATGTTATCAGTATGAAAGTGGGGACCACTACCTAGCAAGGTGCAGCCCTCTTGTGGGATTGCAGGTTTTTTGGAAATAGGAGATTTTATAGCATGTTGAAATTACTCTAATGAATGGCCCAAGTGTAGATGCAAGTTTCACGACTCTAATGGATGTTTGTTTGGTTTTTTATGATAATGAAATATTTGAATTCTTTATGGTTTTTAACCAATAATATGAAACCTTTAACCTTTGGAATGAAGCTAAATATATGACGTTTCCAACTAAGAAGAAAATGAACCAAAAAGGTGATCATCTGAAAGTAGTGAGGTGGGCTTTTTTTTCTAATTTGTGGGAATCATTTCCTTTTAACATGTTTCAGACCATGTCAAAAAAACAATGTGAGACCTACCAGAAGAGTATCTTCTTGTAGATAATGGTGTAATATGATGTTATGACCTGATTAGAGTGAAACAATGCTGAATGACCAGTGTTTGTATATATAAATACATCTGTGGCAGGTTTATTTGTGAAAAATTTGATTGGAATCGAAAGGAGGTATATAGCCATTTTGGTTATTATCTACAGTAACATAACAATATAAAAGTATGAAAATATCATTTGAGAAAATATATAAGGAAAATAAGGAAAGAAAAGAGTGAATAATGTAAAGATATCACCACCTGTGGATCCAGCGAGCAGACTTTATTGTTGCAATTTCAATGTCTGAAGTGACGGTTGCAGTGTTGATGTGTCAAGGGTGAAGGAAGCCCTTGAAAGGTAAAGTTCAGAGGGAGTTGAATCCATTACTTATTCTTCACATTAGTACTGGCCCCCCCAAACAGGATTAACCTACAAAGAGGTACGGTTAAACTTGCATTTAAAGACATTCAAAACACATGCCCAGGTTTGGGTGAGAACACCCAGGTGCCTTCCCTATGGGAGGTTCTACACTGTCTGCTGCAACTCTGTGGACTATGCGCAGTCTTCTGGTGGAAGGCCCCAGAAATGAGTCTGGGGGCACTCTGGGGGTCTTTGATGGCTTATGACCTCTTCTAAGACAGGACCCCTGTTGTTAGTGTAGTTGAGCCAGTTACGTCCCATCGGAAGGGATAAAAACCTTCAGGCCTATGTGCGAATATTTTGATACCTCCCTGGGGCGGGGAGAGTTTCGCACGTGAGCCAGTTGTGTAAAGGAGGGTTGGCTTGCCATGGTCATTCTCCAGCGGTGGATGTGCACCTGGGCTGTTCTTACACAGATCAAAGGTTTTGTCACCACACACCCAAAACCTCTCCTCTACTTCAGCTGAGTGGTGGAAACTTGGCCTCAGCAAGGCACCCGATGCTTCTGCAAATGGCCAATTCTTTGAGTCATTAACCCTTAACATTTCAGTCTCTCCGTATTTGCTGTTACATCAAATGCAGCTGCAAAATAGGATTGGCAGGTTGGTGGATTAGGGTAGTGCTTATGAATCAGATTTATCCTGGTTCTTTCTGTTATCCTGTTTCCTGCTTGTATCAAAGGTCTTCAGTGGATCTTGCACCACGTCTCAGTTCCCCTTGGTTATGTTACACAAAGCCGTACTGGACAGTTCATCACTTCTTTTGTAACTATTTCAGCAGGTGAATAATTGCTCAGCAATCTCCCATGGCTAGGATCTCAGCAGGTCTGTGGATTCTCAGTACCCTCTCCCTGCATGAGAGCTGGAAGTGTGGAATGTCATTCTTGTGTTGGAAATCTGTAGACACAGCGCTGTTTGACAGTGTTGTTAACCCGTCGTATCCTCTGAGTGCTCTTCCAATATCAGTTTGTGGATTGAGGGGGTTTGCATAGGGAACCTGCCACCAGGTGGTATTTGTTGTTAGGGTGATGAGCCCTGCTTCCAGCAGAGTTTGCAAGGGATTACTGGTTCTGTCCTTAACACTGAGTAATCACACAAATGGAGCTTTGGATAATTCTTGAACCTTTCTCTTTCTGTCAGACATTTTAGCATTAGCAACTAGAATTAGACTGGTGACTCCTTTCTGCTCTTGGCGGAGCACTATTCTCAATCAAGGAAAGTTTTTTGTTTAGTTCTAAAACTTTTTTCTGCCCAACTAGTGGTGTAATTTCTGTGCTGATAGGAGCAAAAAAAAAAATATTGATAAAACTCTGTAGCTGCCAATATGCTTTCAGTGGAATATATTTGGTGGTTCAGCACTTCCTGAGAGCAACAGATTGCTGTGCAATTTTTGCTAATGCACAGTTGGCCAGCATCCTCGTATTTCTAATAGTGTCATCCGGTGTGTTATTTTCTAGAAGACTTATATAGTAGTTTCTGAGAGAGCAGTTTGTCCCTTTAGGGGAATGGTGAAAAACTTCAGTCAACTCTTAGAACTTCTGCTTTTTGATGCACAAACTTCTCTTTTCCTAATCAGAAAAGAAATGGAGATAGTGATAGTGACAGTAACAGAAAGCAAGTGAAAGAGCTATATATTCTCTATAAAATCTTTAAGAAATCCATTGTTTCTGGAAATGCATGCAGGAATATTGCTGTTTGTCATTAATTCTGTTTTTAAACAAGAGCTTTTGTTATTTCAATAGAATGACTTCTCCAAAAACTGCCCTGAGTTTGTCTTGTTCCTAAGAAGAACCAACTGTGTGATCTGTCCTGCTGTTGGGTTTTTTTTTCTAACAGCATCTTTACAAGTAGTTTTTCCAGAAAAGGAGTGATTCTTTTTCTCCAGAGTAAGAATATCTCCCTAAACTCATTCCGTGTCAAGCACTCCTGCTGTAGAAGTGAGTCTGTATAAGATGTTAAAGAGGAAAAGGCCTCCCTCAATCTCCAAATTTTATTAATTCATTAATTAAATTTGTCTTAAGTGTTAAGGTGGAATGCTATTTAAGATTCTCAAAGCAAAATTAGGTAATGGTTTATGTGACTTACTAGGGATACATCTACTTTAGAAAATAGCATTTTGGAGTCTTGCAGTTGAAAGATCCTTTTCCTTGTCTTCACTATACTGTTACCTTGGGCACGAAGGTTTTTGTTATGTTTAGAACACAGCAGTCCCTTTCAAAGCAAAATGAAAAAGTGACTCTATTTTGGTAATGAGTGGTGAGAAGGTGCTACCAAAGTAGCATTTCACATTAGTAGTGTAGTGTTCATATGTCACTGGTCAGCCAGCAAACTTTGTATTTTCTTTGTGTTTTCTTTGTACTAGTATGTCCTGTAAGGAGAAATAGAGTACAATAAATAAGAAGGTATTGGTGGTGAATCTGATGATAAAAGGCACGTGAGCATTCATGAAATGCTGGAGTAAATACCGCTCCCTGACCCATACTGGGATGTTGGTTGTTTTGCAACTTCTGTAAATGTAATTTAAAGGAAAATACTAATACTGACAAAGCATGTTATGAAGCAGAAAGTAAATTTATGTTTGTCCTTAAAAGGAATATGAATCAGGAAGCTTTTGCAGAGTAGTCTCTGGAGGTACCAAAATGTTAAACCAGCAGTGTAAGACATTTTTCTGCCTGCCCTAATTTATTGTTCTGCTCTGCACAGGGACTTTGTAAGAATGGAGCTTGACAGACACTGTTTGAGTAATATCTGGGTGAAATTTCTATTGATGAGGTAATCTGGGAAGCACCTTTCAGATTCAAAGCCAAATATTTTGGGTACTTTACCGTTACTATCTAATCTTCTTTCAGTGTGGTTCCACGTATTTCGTTTTATTCACAGCTTTAAAGGCAGTGCAATTACTTGCACGCTTTTGTATTTGTAAACATTTCCCTTGATGTGTAAGGCAAGCAAGTCTTAAACCAGTTAGCTGTCCCACAGAGGTGCTAATCCTTTGAGACTGAGAGAATCAACTTCTGCTTTTCACTGGAGTTCTATATATGAATTGAAAAGTTGTGTGAAACAGATTTTCTTTATCAGAAATTTTGCAAATTACCATTTAATGTATAACCGTTTTAAGTAAGGGATATATATAGTATAGTTCAGTTTCTAAAGGCTTAATATTTAATTAGCTTTAAGAATGCACTGGTGGCTTAGATTAGGTGATTTTTCCCTGACACATGGCAGGAATGGAATGTTTCAGGCGGAGAAGAGTAGCTTAAAATGTAGCTGTAGGTAAATAGATCCCAAGGAATTTTTGCAGTCTTGTCCTTTGTGTCCTTAAAATGTGAAGTGTTAACTGGCAGCTGTGTCAGAATGGACAGTGTGCAAGGAGTGCACAGGGATCGTTTGTGCGTTATAGAAGTATTTGAAAGGTGAAAGAAATACTTAAAAAGCAGTGCCTTCTGTAAGTGTTCCTGGTGGATAAATGAATATATGATGAGTTATGACTTACTATCCAAAGTCGAGTAGAACCAAAGGAAGAAATCAGCTTAGTGATAGCAGATGGTCTGGTGAAAGGATAACCTAAAATACCTTTTTCAAACCTGTTCTGTGACTGTTTCAGAGCTGCTCAACACAACTTACTATAGTGCTTAACCTGCAGTTTTTCTAGATAGCAAGAAAAAAAATAGCATTGTGAAAAATTTCCAGATGTCAAGGCCAGGGCAAAAGTGTAGGAAGTGATTTTTTTTAAAAGAAATTATTATTCTGGGAGTGATATTTATTCAAGAAAGAATACATTAAACAACTGAATGAAAATGGTGTGGAATTAGGGGGAAAAAAAGTAACTTTGCTAATGAGATAGGCTGATTTATATTAGTTGGTTTTAATTTCATTTTTTCTTTCTCTGGTCCTAGGCCCTGTGCTGTTGTACATGATATAATCGTCTATTTAAATATTTTGTTTCTCTGACTCTTATAATGCCTTTTACCCCATCCTCTCTGTTTGTTACAGAGCTGATAAAACTGTCTTCTTCACTTACCTTACTAGCCACTTGCATCACTTTGAAGCTGTCTGCCTAGCTTTCTGCGGGCGTGAGGCTTAATGTAGACTTAAAACTTCAAGGACATCAATACCAGTTGTGCAGAACCAGAGACAACCTCAAAGTTTTATCTTTCAAGCACTGGGACCTTTTGGTACACTTTCAAGAAATTATATATATTATGTTTAAGTATAAATAACCCCAAATGTATTCTTCAGTCATGGGTTTAGAATTCTTTTAGGGGGGAGGGAGTGTCAGGGTGGGTTTTTTGAGGTTAGGATTTTTACTTTCTTCATCTTTGTTTTAGTGGAGATAACATTTGCATTGAAAATTTTGCTAGGATAAGCCTATTTGAAGTGCTTGCTGTTCCCACAGTTATTCTCAAATACTGGCTGAATTTTATTTTTATAGCTGGAGTGTAGCTCATGTATGTTCTGTTCTCACATTGTGCCCAGATGCTCGTATTTCTGTTCTTCTCCTTGATGATTTAGGAATGCACTAGAAATAAAGGAACTGGTCTCACTGTTGAACAGTTTTCAAAGCCAAGAAAATATTGTGCCTCATTTCCTTAATGGAGTCATAGTGAAGTAACCTTTTTGTTTTCTGTTTTTCTAATGCAGTAGAAATCAAAGGCGGAAGAGAAAATCAAATTTCGTATTTGAAAATATCAAAATTAGCATTGGCTTTTGCAATTATCCACTCAAAACCACCAGGGAAGAGTTCCAGAGAATACACAGAGTACCTTGCCAGAACTGTATCTGAACAAGATTTTGGATGCAAATGGAAAGTGGAAGTGCTGGAAGCTGAAGTTCTTCGATTACGACAGGAACTTCTTTTGAACAGGATCTCTCCACGGTTCTGCTTGGAAAATAGTAAGTTACTCAAATAATTTCTGGCTATGTTGAAATAGCAAGGAACCGACAAGCTTTCATGTTGCCTGTACCATTTCTTGTACCTAGATGTGAGAGTCTTCAGTGTACAGTTCTTTTTTTTCCCGCCGTTCTGAGATAGTGGAACACTTAATTCATTTGTAATGGGATTGTGCTTGAGAACTTGATGCTCATGCAGAATTTACATATTTAACCTTCAGAATCAATATCTCGTTTACAAAATAATTGCAGACAAAAATTGTCAACACAGAATGTTGCTCTATAACCTTGGAGATACTGGTTTGTAAGAACTAGTCTGTATTTACATTTGGAACATGTCTTAAGACATATTGCATGTTTTTTAACCACCCTACAGATGTTTAAAATCAGAATTTAAGCCTAAAGTGTTGGAAGCACTAATATGTGTAACAGGAAGGTAGGGCAGGCAAAGGACTGTATATGTGTTGTTGCTGTGAGTGTACTGAGACTGTGGATACTGTGAATGTTTTTTATGGCATATGATAAAATATTGTGAGTCTGATATGATTGGATTCAGTAAAGCTTTTAGTCAAAGAAGATTAAAAAAAAATGATCTGAAACAGCACTGTTTCTCTGTGCATGTGGAGTGAGTCATGCTCAGTTCAGGATATTGGTGGCACTGTGTGAGCTTGGAAATCAGGCAATGGAAGATTTCTGCAGGCTCTAGGGAGATACCTTCCTGGGAGATGGAGGTCAAAATGCTCTGGGCTGAAGGAGAGAGAAAGTTCACTATTGAGGGGATCTCTAAAATCAAGATATATAGCTAATTGCTGTATGACTTGAGATTTTTAGAAGGTTCCCTAGTGGAGAACTTGATGAGGCTTTACCACACTGCTTTTGTACTGAAACAGTAGCTTCTTTCTTGCCTTGTGAAGAGATTTCTAGTTTGTAGCATTGATTGATGGGGGATCATTAGACTTCAGCTAGAAGCACTAATGGTTTATGTATTTAACTTATATAATAGACCTTTCTGTACAGAGAAGTGATTTAATGACTGTTCTTACTTCGTTATTGTCCATGTGTCTATTTTCTGCAACCTGTTGCAAACATGACGTTTAAGACTAAAAGTAACTTTTAAGATGCAGTTTCCAACAGGTGTCTTATGTTTTGAAGAACTGGCTACATATGATCAGGAGAGATTTATAAACATCTAATGTCTGGAGAGTGTATTCTGGTTGTGGATTAAGCGGAACAGAGCAAACACTACCAATTAGCAAAACATAGCAAACAAAAGCAATTCATTTGCAACTTCTGTGTTCTAAGTATAATTTTTGAAAGATTCTCTAAACTCTAAGTTTTAATTGTGAGATAGGCGGAGATAACTGTCCCTGGCAGATAACAAGTCTTGAAAAGGATGTTAATATTCATTACCCTAGTCACACTGAAGTTTGTTCACAGATTTAAAATGTGATAACTGTTTTCTAATTTTAGATGTCTTACACCTGCACTAAGTTTCTGCTGAGTGTGCATTCATGATTACAGTTCCACTGGAAACAAATGCTCTGTCACTTGCTCTTGAGTAAAGAAAGATTGTTACTGGTACCTGATGGAATATTTGTTGGTGAAATCTACACACTCCTTGGGATATCAAGTTGATGATGTATATTAATAGTAGAACACCTGTAGGTGGCATGTATGGGAAGATGGTCATAGAAGCAAGGACTACCTGAATTAGGGGCCACTACACCACTGACATCTTCTGCCCCAAGAAAAAAAATACCACCTTTCTGTGTGTTTTGCCAGTTTTGAGATTTTTCAAGCCCATGGAGATTAGAAGCTGAAGGGTGGCTACTGCTGAGATACAAAGGCACAAGGAGCTTGAATGTAAGTTAGGTGAAAAAGTGGTAGTAAGTGGTATTTCATCCTTTCAAGTGAAACTGCTATAGATCCATCATGCCATTGTTATGGTTTGCCAGGTTTACCACCTAATATCACACCAGAGGTATGCTCTTTAGGACTGAGGATGATAACTAGGCTTGTTCTTAGCACCAAGTAACCTGCAAGATATCATGGATCTATTTCCTCCTCCACTCATTTCTCCAGCCTCATTTCTGGAGTTTGTGTTCTGCTTAAAATAATGCAGCCTCTTTAAAATATTTCAAACCCCCAGCTTTTCTATGGCTTTTTTCTGTTTCGATTAACAACTCTTTAGATACAGGAATATCTGGGTTTCACAAAATCCACCAGAAAATCTCATGCAGTAAGGATAAGACTGCATTTGTTTCTGCCAGTGCCTCTTGAGAACTGAAGAGTTTTGAGTCCTCCAGCCAAGGTTCACTTTGCAGCTGGATATTCTCTGCTTTGCATTCCGAATATGAGAGCTTTCCTCTCCCACCTGCTGTTTGTAACAATAATAGTAGGCTTTCAGAGGCTTCAGGAATTATTAGAAACTGCCCATGGAGTTTTATTTCCCTGATGTGAGAAATTTGTGAGCTCTTTGAAGCTGTAGTACCTGTTTTGCCCCTCCACATAAAATTGAACACAGTATGGATATGCAAATACATCAAGAATAAAGAACAGAGAATCCATTTTTAAAAGAAATGGTGCCTAAATTTTTTTGTCTCACCTGAATAGTTCTTTGTCCTCAGAGACACTAAAAAAGTTGTGGGTTTCTAACTTAGGGGGAGAAGCATGCTTTGCTGCAGGTAAACTGCTTGGTCATATGAGTTCTTAGAGTTTAATGTGTTTTTTATGAAAGAGCAGTGGTGTGTAATCACTGACTGTGCTGTGTCTGGAAGTTCCTTATTTGACTTACTGTTCGTGTGTCTTTCTGAATACAAGGACTCTATTCCTTGGTGGTGCTTTTGGCTGCATGTCAATCATCTGAGGAGGAGGAGAAGCAAGTCTTCTTGGCAATTATCTGTTATTTTTCACCTTGACAGTATTGTCCTGACAACTATGCCCATGGGTAGAAAAAAAGAGTCAAATTTCATGTTAAATCAAGGTTTCATGCCTTTCTTTGATCCAGATTAAAATTTCACAGAAATAGAGAGGATAGAGACTTCTTGGTGTTATTCTAAGAATAAGCATATATAGTATTTGAGCATTCTGTTGTCACTTTGCTTTGGAGCAACAAAAAAAGATAAAGGGTCTTACAAAGCATTGATGAATTGATAGATTCATGGATTGAAGCACATGTCCTCCCTGTCCTCTAAGACAAATTCCTTCACTCTTCTAAGTTCATAAAATCAATGATCATATTGTTTCTTGGCAGGCTGTGTTAAAGAGCTCTGAAAAACTTGCAGCTGTTACTCCAGCCCAACAAGGCATAAATGCAGTACTCTACCCTTTTTTTGCCAAGCATGTATTTTAGGAATGACAATTTAGAGGATAGATGTTTATTGCCTTGGTTGCTTCTAGCTGATACTCTTGAAGGTTCCAAATCGATTATGCAGGGTGTATGTTTAGCAAAACTTCTCAAGTACGTGTTCCCTCTTCCTTAGCTTTACCTTCAAACATGGTTCAAGTTATTCCCTTCTTATGCGGTGGGTAGGAATATACTGAACTGCTTGCTCCTCTAATTAAAATAAAAACCAGATTCTCTCCACCCTGTACCTTTTTAGAATTAGGTTAGTCTTCCTTTTATAGATCATTTACAGTAGAACTTCTTCTGCCATGCCCTGGAGTTCCCTGCAGTTCTTAGCCTCCACAGTAGCGCGTGTGCCAGCCACCCTACCACAGTGTGTCTGTGTGCTTAGGGAAACGCTGACCTCTGAGTCAGAATGCCATTAACCTGAATGTCTGATTTTTAACTGTATCCTGAGGCTGTGTTTCACCTTTCAGGATACTGTCCCCTAAATTCTATTCCCTGTCTCAAAGAAGCAACTTGTATCTCTTTCGGCAATAAGACCCAGAGGAAGAAAAGAATTTTGTATCTCCTTAACTTGGTGTGTTTCTTGAGGCATTTAGTTGTAGGTGTGGAAAAAGGGAACAACTTCTTTTATAGATTAGTATGAATGAAGACACTTCAGTCTCATTTCTTCTCACTGGGAGCTTATAGAACTGGAACCAGCCAGTTCAATAGCTGAAGTAAAACTGATTATAAGCAATACATAACTACAGTTTACCAGCAGCCTTGGTTTGAGCCACAGAATTCAGCCTTCTCCTCCCTTTCCACTTCCTTGTAAGTCATGGCTTGGGAATTTCTTGTTCAAAAGGGAGCGGCAAAACTCTGAATGCTCACCTTATACCCCGGGATTTCCTTGGTAGGCAAAGACAGGATCAGATAAGTCTCGCTTTGATGATGACAGGAAGAGTGATGGCCAGTCAGAATATTTTCTGAATAATTGGATTTCAAACTTCTGAAAGGGCAAAGCTCTCCATCACGACTTAAGTAATATAACTTGTGATGTTTCCTCTGCCTCCTTACATTAAAAGGAGTGGTGAGAGAACATAATTGATAATAGATTTTTTTTTAAGCTCATTTTCAAAGAGAAACCAATCAGATGAATTCAGAAAGGTCAGACCAAAACCTGAACATTTCCTCAGTGGGTTTGTTATCTGCAGCCTCATAAAGCAATCTTCCTTGTTAGTGGAGATAGCAGCAGTCCACATGTGACTGAATAGTAATGATACAAACACATTCATCTATTAGGAGGAATTATTTCCCTCTCCAGAAGGTAGATGAAATAGTGTGAAATGTTTACATCTGTTGTAAATAGCACTTACCAACAATTTTAGTTCCTATGAAATGGTAGTAAGGTAGAGGACTATAGACTAGAATTTCCAAGTTATCATGGTATGTTTAAGGAAAAGCTATTTTTTCAGGTTGGTGTGTTTAACTGAGCAGCTGTTACAGTTTGCTGTGTCCTGTGATCACTTCCCCCCCCAGGTATTTGGAAGGAGTACAAAAGCACGACAATTGCAGAGGAACTGTCAGCCTCTGAGGAGTATCTTTTACTTCTTTCTTTTTCTATCTTCCTTTTTCTAAGGTGAGAGGATTCTCCATTGGGCAGCAGTCAACTCTTAATTTGATGTTGCCATGGAAAACAGTTCTGATTATTTTTGTCAGATGCTTAGGGATGTGATGTTTCTGCATAAAGACGTTCTACCTCCCTACTTCTTGCCTCCCCATCCCCCAAAATAAAAATAGGTGTCTTTCTCTCCATACAGATCCATAAGGGCAGCCCAGTGTGTCATCTCAACATTTTTTTCTCTAACTCATAGAGGTGTCAGACAGACAGTACTTCAAAAATGTCATTTCACATCTTAAGTATACTGGTGTACTCCCATGCTGCTACCAGTGGTAATAATGCAAATAGGCAGCATGGCAAGGAATGTCTCACAACCTAAGAAGATTTTATGTTTTTATGAGGAGAGCAAAGAAATGAGAGCAGCTCTGTGAGATGGCAAAAATGAAGTTAAATTGTGTTTAGCACAGATTTATAGGAATATGGCTCTTGGAATATGATGATGAGATAAATCTGTTCTCCATAATTGTATTGACACAATAGGGAACTTTATGAAAGCTGAGGCCTTTTCAGGATAATTAAATAAGTTAATTTGCAATCTGTAAAAAGCACCAGCTGGAGTGTAATGATTCATTGAAATCTCAGAGTACTGCTCCTTCCATGGATAACAGGTCTGTTTTGGTTGTGGAAACTTTCTCCCTTTGAAAACAGGTGCTGCCTGTCTTATCCAATGGCATTGCTGCAGCTGTTCTAAGCATATACTTGGGGCAAAGGGACCCAAGAAACATCCTTTTCTTTCCAGATTTCTGTGTAAGAAAGCCATTGAGGGGCAAAAACAACCCAATTTTCCCAGCAAGAGAAATGGTTTGTTATTCTTTTATTAATTCATTATAAGATGCATAGTGATTGTTAGGAATAAGGTTCATTAAAAGCAAGTGCGATTCATAATTTAGTGTAGATTAATTTATTTTCTTCTGGGTAACAGAATGATAGTTTTGGGGAAAACTGAATGTGTATGGTAAAAACAGGTTAAGAAGTGTGGCCATGGCAATTAGGATCCTCTTGCCTTTAAGTCTGCTGTGGGAAGCTAAGGATCAGTCAATTTTTTTCCTGGAAATACAGAATCCCAGAATGGTTGAGGTTGGAAGGGACTACTGAAGATCATCTTGTCCAAGCCTCTTGTCAAGCATAGTCACCTAGAGCCAGTTGTGCAGGACCGTGTCCAGACATCTTCTGAGTATCTCTAAGGATGGAGATTTCACGACCCCTTTGGGTAACCTTAACCTAACTCAAACTTAGAATCTAGTTCCTCAAGCAGATCTTTGTTTGTGTCCTTCTGGATATATAAACAGAAAAGCCAAGCACTTATACTATGTTGTATTCAAGAAAAGCAGTGTTTTTAGGAAGGCACATTTTAGCTGACTTCTTAAGGAGACCACCTCATTTCAGCCTTCATCTCACTAAGTTGCATCCAGATCATTGCAGTCTTCATTGGCTGCTATTTCCTGTCTCTTAGCAAAGCTCAGTTCATATCATAATGCAGAACATTTTTAATAAAACATAATGCTTCCAGTTCAGTACTACAAATTCAGTCAGGTAGTCTTCAGAGGTAACATTAATTCATTTAGTATTTTGAAATATCCCCTATCTGGCTTAGAACTCAAATTTCAGTCACATCATTGAGATGGTCAATATTGTAAGGCTTGTCAGATCTTTTGTTGTCAAAGCTGGTTGATGAGCGTTAACTGACCCAAATCTGTATGTTTGTCACCTGATTGTTTGTCCTTTCATATCTTAACTGCAAGTATTCTTTTCTTGACTTGAACTACAGAAGATTTGTGCTGTCATCTACAGAGATCCCTTGAAAATGAATGTTTATATCCTCAAAATCCTTCTCAGTTCTTACTGAATTCTAAACATTTAGATGCTTTATGTAAGCAAAATCCCTAACAAATTGAAGTATATGCTTCTAAGCCTTTAGACAAGCATTTAAATCCTAGCATTGAACAATTTGAGAATTTTAGATACTCAGTCCAATATTAATTTCCATGAAATTATCCCTAAGTGGAATAAAATATGTCAATATGTACCTTTAGCATTAAGAAGCATATAAAAGCACCTTGCATTTAAACAGAGGACCTTTCTTTTCTAAGCCAGTTACAAAAAAACCCCCATGGAGATGCGGAAGCAAAGTGAGGGATACAAGGCTTCTAAAACTCTTTACTTGGAGAATTCTAGAATCTTTTGTCTTGGTTCCAGGTCAGGACAAGAATGGGGTGCTAAACACATAGGAGTTCGTAAGGGAGGGAGAGTTGTTTTTTCCTCAACCGGTCAGCTTGGTTAGTAATGAAAACAGCAGAATAGAGACAGAGTTACACATGAAAGAAAGGCGAAGAAAACTACGGGTTTTTACATAAGAGAATAAACTTGATTCATTGTTCATGGAAAGTGCCCTTCAAACAAACCAATCAGTGAAAATTAAATGAAGAATAACAGAGCCCTGAAAAATTTAGACATGGACATAATTTCACATACGTTTTCATTTCCTTTTATAGGTTATTGACTGAACACCTACTTGGAAAGCAGAATGCAGTATCATCAAAGACGTTTCTTTGAATGTCCCATTTTTAGTTCTCTTGTTTTTTCTTTTGGAAGTGGAACTGAGAGTATCAATTGTAAATGAGTTTTAAGAGAATTTTACATATCTGATGTCAGTGGTTTTGATTTTCAAGTGATAATCCATGTGTCTGCTCATGAAATAAGAGAATATAAACAATGTCTAATGCTTGAAACTGAAGTAATTTTTTCTTTGCTGAATTCAGATCATGCTTCACTTTGTTTCTTACCTCTGCCACCTTTAAGCCTGTTTTCTGTTCTGCAGTCCCTATTGGTGGTGGAACTGCAGGTAGATTAAGTTTTTCAAAAGACTTGAAGATCATTTTACCATTTCACAGCAATTTCATCAGTTGAGGACCCTTTTTCAGTGTTATGAATAGATGTGGGGGTTTAGATAAGTCCCTGCCTTTTGCCCAGGCCTCCGGCAGCAGGCAGTAGCTTTATTGAGGTGGCCAGCACCCCAAAACCCACTTTCGTTCACAAATGCTTTAATAATGGCTGATTTGGTCAATTGTGGAATGAATTATTTATTTAATAGACACAAAACTGACAGAAATAAGACTTAAACTATATACTACACAGGAATAAAAACAAGAAAAAACCTGCTGTAGGTATATACAGTGAAGGGTTAAAGGTACCATTAACTTTACAGCTAGCAAAGAAATAATATAACTTAGGATTCAATGTATCTTACCATCCAATTGTTGGTGAGGCACACATCGAGATCCTTTCCCTCAATTCCCAGGAAAGTAACCGTGGAATCTGCGTCCAAACTCCGGGGACAAGTCTCCCGCAGTCTCAGGGTGTGTGTGTAGAAGGCTTCTGCCTCTGTGATAATTCGCGTGTCTTTTACAGTCTTTATAAAAGTGTCTCTACGTCAAGAATATTCCTTTTATCTCTTCCTACATCTGCTCTCCAGACTAAGATGTTGATTCTTAGCTGGGGCCTGGGCCCTTTTGGCACCAGAGATGACCCCTTCCTGAGCCTTTCAGCCCCTGGGTTCTCTCTTCTGTATCCATCCATATGCAGATGGGTGCATCTGTGGTGGAGGGGGGGACACATCCTGCCACATTCAGTTTTTAAATTTAGAACTACATGTAGGATTTGGCCTTTCTCACTCAAATGTTCTCTGGTCTGTGGCAGCCACCAGCACAGTGTCTTAAGAAAGCATCTTCCACCACCCCTGCTCCTGCTCCCTGCATCTTATACAAACTGCCTCTTTTACTCCGCATTGGGTAGTGAGAGGATGAATGTGGGAAGTGGGATTGACTTTGGTGTTTTCTAGAGCTCTGCTTCCTTAGAACTAGCTGAAGACTCCCCATTCTCTAATCGTGGGGCTGGTTGGCATCTCACCGCCCTGATGAAAGCCTCTGTTTTGTGGTCCCACAGCAGTATGTAGATGTGAGTGCTAGGGCTGCACACCTTGCTGACACACTATGCAGTATGTAAGTCATTCTCTCATCCCTTGAGTGGCTTCTGATTTTCAGGCCGTACTCTTTCTGCAGTAGTGGTTACGTGTAGAGGGATATGAGTTCTTCGGCCTTTGCACCCCAAGGCTCTTTGTGGGATCACGTCTTGCTTTGGTTGTGGCTCAGGATCTTGCTTTGTTTGGGGCTCAGGATCTTAATTTAGTAAGGAGCTAAAGTCCTAAATAGGAGTTAAGAATTTAAATCTGAATTTGATGGGACACATTTAAGGAGACTGTAAAATTGTTCAGGACCAGATATTTCATTACTTACGGTGTTGTAAAATTTGTGGTCACTTTATCACACACACTAAATTTTCATATTTCTTGTTCCAATACACTTATAGTCAAATGTTCTTGAAATTACCATTTAAAGATTCCTGTTAGTCTGAGGCAGGCTTAATGCCATTCCTTTTATTTTTTAATTTTTTTTTTGTACTTGATAACCACATGGTGTGAACATCAAGACTGCTTTCTCATTTAAATAGTAGGTAAGTACAAAGTGATGAGTTTAGCTTCTTTCAAGAAATAAATTACAAGCTATTTTCTAGACATTTTGAGGGAAATAATGAGTATTTCCTGGTGGGTTATTTATATTTTGTTTTACAAGATAACTGCCACCTCCTCCCCAAATGACTGGAACATGTAAATGGCTTAACAATTTTAAGCATTTTATATTACTCATTTAGCTGGAAATAAACTGATATTGGGGACTTAGCGTAACAGGGTTTTCTGGAAGCTCATCATGGAACAGGAGTTTGATATCGCAGTGCATAGGAACCTAACCATAATGCAACATTGTCTCCTA
This sequence comes from Callaeas wilsoni, assembly GCA_013398955.1. Lineage (NCBI taxonomy): Eukaryota > Metazoa > Chordata > Aves > Passeriformes > Callaeidae > Callaeas > Callaeas wilsoni. Next base: position 70,597 of record VWPU01005634.1, on the reverse strand, counting down.
GCAAAAGGAGTGTTTCATTGAATACCCTACCCCTTTTATTTGGGAATATCTTTTGGCTTCTATGGATATTGCTGTACTATTCTTCCCTTTTTCTTTTCTTTTCTTCTCCTTTCTTTCACCTCTTCCATTTTTTTTAAATTTTTTTACTTACACAAGAGAATCAGCAAACATACATATGAGGTTTTTGCACATAGTTCTTGCTTTGCTTCTTCTGACTTCTGACATTAAATCCTCATGAGCAATTTTCATGTTGTCCCATGGGATTACGAACAGGAATAAAATACCCACATTGTGGAACTCACAGTAGATGGATTCCCTGGAAGGGCTTATTTTCCTTAAATGGCACCAAAAACAGCTTTCAATTTTTTTTCTTCTGAGACATGTTTTGCTCAAAACCCAAGGGAGAGAAGACATGAAAGATGGATGCCTGTTCTTGTTAGTCATACCATGGGAAATGTACTTTGCTTCTTTGCTTGCTTTCCAAGTTTGGGTATGCTGGGCATTTGGAAACAGTGTTAATCTTTAAAATGCTAGGCTGGCTTTAAATGTCCAGCTTTTCCTCCCTCCTGGAAACAGCAGTTGATTTCCCTACAATTAGCCCTTTCAAGTCAGTTCGTACCAATAATGTGCAATTTCAAATATGTCTGAATGTTAAAGATGCGAAACTCAATGATTAATAAACCGCGTTTCCAGTTTTGATCTCAGTAATAGTACTCTCATTGGTACTGGTATGTTTTCAGAGACTGACCTGATGGTCAGAATTTAATTTGAAATTGTGAATTTAATGAAGTCTGTATTAAAATTTTTGAGTAGTCCTTTATTAACATACGGAATACTGTAGGTTGCTGCCTAGGGATGTTTGCTGTGTTAAAAATGGTTTTTTTAACCGGCTATGAAATATAACATTTATTTCCCATGAGGCCAAACCATCTATAATTTTTTAAAATTAATTTAAGAATACAAAGGCAGAGGGATATGGTAGTGCTTTGGATCCTTGTGGGAAATGAACAGTGTAGGCATGCTTTCTAAAAGTGAGAGGGGAAGCAGATTGTGACTGCCCCAGTAAGCAGGGCTGAGCCAGGAGTTGGTCAGATGGGATTCTAGCCTTGCCTTGTGGCACCGAGACGTTTATGTGTGTTGGTCTTCCACTTCACTTCTCTGGCTTGTTTTGACTGTGATCTTTTGGCATAGGTGGCATGTAGAACAGGTATCTTTTGTCACCTAGAGCTGAGTTTGTGTTGAGAGGCATTGCCTTAACTGTATTTAATGTGTGAAATGGGTTGAAAGACATTCTACAGTAGCACACGAAAGTAATTTATTGGTGTGAATGTACTGCATACCTCTTGTAATATAGTTTGTGTGTCTTTGAATGAGATAGTATGAGATGGGTGATAACTGAAGAAGCTTTTGATTCTGAATGTTCCTCTTTGTTAAATAATGAAAAAATCAAATCTAATGTTCTGTTCAACTTTGACTGTTGTCAGAATTTCTTACCTGACTGGAGAGAAAGAGTACACATAAAGAAGAATATTTTATTTGATGCAGTTATAGTAACAGACTTTCGCTGCCTTTTAAAAGCAGTCCGAGTTTTTGAGAATAAAGGCAGTGAAAATGTTTGGAGGACCAGAAATTCACATGCATTTTCTTCCCTGGAAATTATTGGTAGTAGAGATATTCACTTAAATTGTTTGGTTTATGTCTACTTGAATTATATATAGGAAAACTTAACATTTCAGACAGTTTTAAACTCAAAATTACTGTTCATATTACTGTAAGCATAAAATATCTTGTTTACAAATAGACATTAACTTCTGAAATTTTTGACTTTAATTTAAAAATACCTTCTTCCATAGCTAAATTCTAGCCATGGGAAGTTCTTGGGGAGCAAACATACACATCTATTACATGATTTTTGCGTGGAAGCAAAGAAGAGAAAGTATATATGGCACTTCAAATAAGCATGTATTTAAGCATTGCACAAATATGATTTTCATGTTTGCATTTCAGGAAAACAGGATACCTCTGCTGAAACTCTTCTGGATCGGGAATCTATAAACCCTACAAGTTACTCAAGCCAGCTACAAGACTCTGGATGTGATGTCTGTAATGACTCTGCATTTGATTCTTTAGGCATAGCTTCAGATTTTCACCAATCTGAACGTAATGTCAACACTTCTAAATATTGGTTGGAAAGAGTTCCCCCACTGAATCTTTGCCATACTAGGAAGGAGCAATCTCTGACTGCTCCACTGCAGTTTTTGCAATGTTTGCTTGAAATAAGAAAGTTGTCAGAAGGAGGAATGCTTCAAGCAGACTTCTCAGAGCTTGAGAATGATTCTTTCACCATATGCAATTCAGTGTCTCAGTTGCTTGATGGACTGACTGTTTTTTACAACAGTCCTAAATTCCCAGCTCCAAGTTTCCTTACTGAAGGAGTTCGTGTTTTAATCAGTTTAATAACTGATACGAAATTATCTAATCATGTTTTGAAGAAGTGTTTCAAGAAGATGGAAGAATTTAAGAAAAATCTAGTTCAAATTATTTTAAGAAATAGGAATGTCAATAGGGTAAGTTTAAAACATTTTCCATTTTTCATATCCCATTTCTATATATCGTAATATTCTCCTGGTTTTATGCACTTTTAAAATACAAGTTTGTCTTATGTTTTGAAGAGTACTACTCAGAGATTTTTGTGATTGTTCTTTTCTGCAGTATGGATAATAAATGCTCTGAAGCACTTGAAAAAGTTCTTGGTCATGGATGCAAGAAGTTCTAGCCTGTTCCCAAGTACAGGACTTTTAAATAACAGATAAAAATGCAATTTAAAGCAACTTTATAGACAATACGAAGGAAAAACACATTGTTTCTCTTGCTATATGAAGATATAGTGTAGATATTCATTCATATGTAATGAATATACCTTTTTTTTTTTGAGCATCTAAATAAAATTGTTTGTTTGCTTCAGATATCCATCATTCTCTAGCTGCTTGCAAATTCATGTTTTAAAAATATATGAGCAAATGGTTGAAGAGTTCAAAAGTAATATGTTCCTGTCACAAACAACAAATGGGACTGAACTGCATTTTAGTTGTATTCACCAGTGTGTAGTTGTTCCATGTATCATCTTCTTAATTTCCTCATTCAACTGAAATATCCCTGGTCTGTCTTCACAAGATGCCCTACAGGTAAAGAATTTCATTGCCTGTCTCAGGATTTCTGGTTTTCATCCTGGCTTTCAGAGTAACTTGGAACAGACACAATGGTGGTATCGTTTGACACTTACATGTACCTGTTTAGTGTTGCCATGTAGGTAACTATGCTACCATTAGAGCAAATGAAGATCTTATCCCTGTAGTCCTTGGAGCCTAAAGAATGCTTACTGGTACTAGGTCCCTATTTTAGGATAAATTCTAAAGTTTTCTTTAGAAAAATGAGAGCCTGGACATCTGCTGTGCCTGTGAATGGATGTACCCATTTGTCTTAATTTAAACTGAATCCCCCTCACTGTCTATTGAGTGTTTACCGCAGAACATGAGCATCGAACAAATATTGTTACCAAATTAAGAGAGTATTGGGTGGAAAGGATGTACCTGTATTTTGGTTAGAAAGCATTCAGACTGAAATTTTTCCAGGACTAGAGCCTTGTGTTTCTAATACCAGAAGCATTTCCAGTTTAGTGTCACCATGGCGCAAGACTTAGTTTTTAATTAGAGGTGTCCCTGGTCAGTGTTTTGAAAGGATGTGACCATAGATTTCATTTGTATGGCGTCAGGAATGGAGTTATACTCCTTTTTTTTTTTTTTTTTTTTTGGTTGTGTGCGTGTGTGTGTGATCGCTGGATACAAAACAAAAAGTTTGAACAGTCCTCCATTAAGGACATCTTTATAGTTGGTGATGTCCAGTGTTTCCACTGTTTCCCATCCTCTACCTGATTGGGAAGTCAGTAAATAATTGAAGTAAGGTTAATTGTGGAAGAGCAATCCAGAGATTATCCAGAGAGGAATTTTCTGTTGATTGGAAGAATCTGGCAGAGTTTAAGGGAGAGGTGTCACATCTTCAATGGGAGAAAATACTCTGACAGATCAGGGATGTTTCAGGTCTGCAAAATGTTTTTATGAGTCATTCAGGAGAGGTAGAGTACGTCCACATAATTTGAAATTGGCATATTTTCTCTGAATAACTTCACTAAAACAGATGGCTTTTTATGAGATGTGTTGTATCTTGCTTCCACCAAAATATTGACTTAACAGTCGTTACTATTGGCAGCCATTACTTCAGTCAAACAGATTAAAAGAGTTTAAAAATTGTGTAAACCAATTACTAAGGGATAATCTTAGAGGTTTCCAGATTAAAGGGTTGGTTTTCTTTAAACTGAATTGAAAATGGAAATAAACAAGTAGCATTCAGAATTAGTAGTGTAAATTGTATAACTAATTCATCATGTGCTGTGTACAAGCTATCTTCCAGGAACGTTATACAGGTGGTGATTGAAATATCAAGATTATAGGTTTTAAAAAAAAATTACAATTACTTACAAGGCTATCTTCTGCAAAGACTCACAAACTGTATGAATTTCAGTTCCAGGAAAATACTTAAATCCCTCCAGCATAAAAATATTAAGAATTTTGTTGTATCTAACCTTACTGTCAAAAAGCATTTGTATAGACAGCCGTTGATGCAGTGATGTAGTATTTGACACAGCTTTCCCTTTACCATCCCGACCATTAAAACTGTCAGGAACTTTCAAGGAGGACAAAGGGTTGTGAGAAACACCTTCAAAAATCTCACAGAGAGAAGTGGCTGTGGAATAACTATCTCTACCTTAGATGTAAAGGAAGAAAAACAGCAACAGAATTACTTGCTGGAACTGTAGAGTCCTATTGTTTGAAATGCTTCTAATTGTAAAGCATTGGAAGCTGTAAGAACCAGCAAAGACGTGTACTCAGAAATTTTTTCCTGGATTCAGTTGCCTAAAGCTGTCCACTTTGCGTAGAGTTTGACCTGAAACTGACATAGGTATCAAAAGGAAAAAAAAAAAGTCTGTCAATTAAGGTATGTGACAGAAAAAGTATTTTTATGTAAAATATTAAATTATTTATATCAGAAATTTAAAAGTAGCCTCTTGAATTTTCCTTTTTTAAATTTTCTCCTTTCCCTCCATGTTTGGAGAGCAGCTCATAAATATGCACACAGTTGTTAGACTCACAGTCTTTTGGAAAAACCCTTCTGGAAATATCTCAAAAAAGGAGCCTCAAGTCACAGCTGCTCGGGGTGAAGCATGAATGTTCAGAGGTTCAGCCATCTGTGCAAAGGCCTGACTTTGCACCTTCTGCTGGCATGGTTTTGCATCCCTGTGTGACTGCCACAGAAAAGCTTGTGAGGATCGTGTGTCTAACTCTGGTAGAGATGAGCTGTTGGTTTCATGCTGCAAAATGTGTGACAGTCACTGCTGATCTGTGGAGCAAGCAGTTTGCTCATCACCAGTTTTTGAGTCCTTAGCACCGAGACCTTTGGGGGTTAGTAGGGGTGTGTATTGCCTTTCAGTGCGCAAATTGTTCGTTTATGTTGAGTCACTCCACTGACACACTGTGCTGTGTCAGCAGAACCACTGTTGTATTTATGTAGGTTCCTTGCAAATCCTGCTTTCAAGCAAACCAAAGTGTACTATAAAACTCTGAGAGATTGTATTCAGTTGGCAGAGCCACTGGCTCTGGCTTTCAAATGGACTCTGCTACCTGAGAAAACATGGGAAAACATTTTGCATGGGAAACTCTGGTAGGAGCTATGGTATGTAATTACAGTCTCAGTGGAGTAGAAACTTCAGAAAGGAAGCACTGGAACGTTGTTTTTTGCTTAATCTACTTTTTCGGAATTTGACAACATCTGTCTCCATCCACCTCCACAGAGACATAGCAAATGTGCATTTCTCCTGCTCCTAGTTGCATCATTCATTCACTGGCACTAAAATGTGCCTGTTCTGTTGATGTTTTTATCTGTTGTCCAGAATATGTTAAAATGGGATAATTTCTCCTATACCAGAAAAATGCAACAGTTGGAGGCGCTGGGAATTCCCAGCTCTCTGTGCTGTTTAGGGTAGCATATGTGTTTTATATTTCTGGTGAAGGTTTTGGACAGCTCATGGCAGTAGGGCACTTCAGAGATGACATCCTGGAACTTGTGTGGAAGCCTCCTGTGGTGAATCTGGGCTGGCTGTAGGTTCATAATATATGGAATTAGCTTTAAAAGTCAAATCTGTCTAACAGAAATCAAGATGCTTTATATGAGTCGTATTTACATCTCTTGTATATACAGCTGTGTGAAACTTCAAAACAGGTGTTGCTAAGGAATCCAGGTAATCTCATTTATTACTTTGGAGATAGAAGAAAAATAGGTTTATCTTTAGCCTCTTTCAGTGCAGTTCAGTTGTGTTGAAAGCTGTCGTGGTCAAATACGTCACAGGGTGCTATATTACGTGGTATTTCTGTGATGTGATCCTTAGTGGTGTCACACCAGTTTGTCAGCACCATAGACAATTCAGTTCACTGGTTGTGCTTCTTTTAGGTGCAATTGATACTGTAATTCAGAGCCTGGCTAATGCATCTGTTACAGGCCACAAGATCCCAACCTTCACCCTGGGTGTTGTACAGAGGTTTGTATCTGTTTCTTGGACCTCATGTTTTAAGATGTTAACCAAAATACAAAGACACTACTTTTGGGATTCTAAAGTTGAGCTGTGTTGGGCTCCTTTTCGACAAATACCTCATCTCTCTGGCCCATCTCTCTCATAATCTCTTTCAAGCAAGACCTAGAAGGAAGAGAGATGTGTTTCAATGATCTGTTGTTTGCTTCTTCTCATGGTATGTTTAAAACATCAATACTGACTTTGAAGATGCTGTTAAGTCATGAATTGCCACTCCAGTCAAACAACACACACACACAAAAAGGTTATGCGATATTTCCTTCCTTTTTTTTTAACCTTTATCTTTTTTAGAAATTGGCTACCTTTAGGGTAGTTGTTTTGAAGTTATTAGCATTAACAGCATCTGGAAGGACACTGAGATATCAACATAGTTTTAGGAACTTCTCTTATCCTCTTTGGGACTTTACTGCCCGTTTTAATTTTTCTCTCATGTTTCATCTAAAAGCCTTTATATAAAATTTTGCCAGTGCTCAAAATATTACTATTGATAACATTTAACAGAAAAGCAAATGCAGGAGTTCTGAGTAGTAGTTTAATGCCTTTACTGGATATTTGTGTGAGAAAGAATTCACAATTCTTCATGACAATAACAAGTTGAAAAGTAATACATTGGAAATCAGAAAGAGAAATGTTTCAATCTCAGTGGCAATTATATAGTGAAATGTATATGTGTGCTTGTGCAGTTGAAATAGCACACATTCATCAGAACCATGGTTTTGAATCTTTTCTTATCTAGGATACAATTTGTATGATTCATTAATGACTGATTTTTCCTGGAAGAGAGTAATCATAAACTACTCTGTTGCTTTAATACATGCAACAGTATGCATTTAATACATGCTGCAGCTTGTGGGTGACACTAAATTCCTCCAACTGCATATAGTTTGCAGTATCTTTTGTCAGCCACAGCCAAGACAGTACTTAACTCATCAGTTTACAAGAGTCTTTCCTGCTTAGGGACAAATAAGATTTAAAAATAGTTTTTCATGTCACTGGTGGTTTTCAAGTGTAAAACGAGCAGGCTTCAGTTTTCCTAATTAATTGAGTCCCAAGAGGAATACTATGGGTGCATTTTCATCAGCCAAAAGATTTTGCTTTTATAGGGGAAGAGCACTTCATTTGTATGAATATTAAAACATGTTGCCGGGATTTTGAGGTCTAGTAAGAGTCAGTGTTTGAATCTCTTGATTATTGAATTAAATTTTCTCAGCAATCTGTTGTCCTTATGTAGAGAGTTGTTTAAGTCAAATGATAATCAAAATCCATTGTGTTGAAAATTACTGCTGTCTAAAGCAATCACCAAACTGACCCTCACTTACTTCAGTAAAGTGGATCATAGAAGTAATTAGACAAGAATGAATGAAAGAAAATTTTGTCCATCTTCCCCTCTCAGCCAGCCTTAGCTGATACAGATCATACACTAAAGCTACAATTATGGAAGAACTACGGGATAAAGTTAGTTGTCCAGCAGATGCTGGGTGGCCTGAAGCTCCCCATCAGGACAAGAGCCTGTGAGCTCAATGCCTCCTACAAAAAGACTTTGTCAATAGGCTCCCCTTGATCAGGGGCCTGTAGCAGACCCCAGTCACAAAGTTCCCTTTGCTTCAGTATCTGATTCCTGCCCGTAGGCTTTCAAGCTGCTCATGGTTGTTCTTCAGAGACAGCTCTCCACACTCCATCCAGCTCTTGATGCAGAGGGCAACCCCTCCACTTTTCCTTCCTCCCCTGTCTCTTCTGAACACTCTTTAGCCTTCAATAATCATGCTTCAGTCGTGGGATTTGTCCCACTGAGCTTCAGTAATGGCAGCAAGGTTGTAGCTTCCTAGCAGCACAGTGGCTTCCAATTCTTCCAGCTTTTCCCCCTGCTGTGTGCATTGGTGTAAAGGCACCTCAGCTGAGCCATCGGCCGTGTCATCTTCCTAGAGGAATGCTCATTAATTCCTTTGAGACATTTCCCTGGTGTTTCCCTGTTGGCTTCTGTTACCTCAGGAGTCCCTGGCTTATGTCCCTAAGACTGCAAGTGTGCTTCAGTGCAGCTCGCACCGTTCAGAGTCAGCAGCAGAGGATCCTCACTAGCACCCCATGGCTCCAATCTTTGCATATCACCCCACAGCTTGCCAGGGACAAGCCTGACACTAACAGCCTGCAGCAGTGAAGCCAAGTGATGGTTCTAGTGGAGAAGATCAGGTTAGGCAGAGTGGAGAAAAGCAGGAACAAGATTATGAAGGAGGGCAAATTTAGCCTGGATATTAAGAAGAAATTCTCTACTGTGAGGGTGGTAAGGTATTGTAACAGGTTGCCCTGAGAAGTTGTGGATGTGCCAGGCCTGGCAGTGTTCAAGGTCAGGCTGGATAAGGCCCTGAGCAACCTGGTCCAATGGGAGGTGTCTCTGCCCGTGGCAGAGAGGGTTGGGACTAGATGATCTTTAAGGTCCCTTCCAAGCTTTACATTCTATGATTGTATGATTCTATGAAGGGGTAAGGGCAGAGTAAGGGCTTGAGATGGAGCCTACAGAGCAAAGAGTTGAAATAATATGTATCAATTCCCAAGACTGATAGACGGAAGAAATATTGGGATGTAAACAGGAAGAGAGAGATACATGAGACCCATCAATTAACAAAGGAAGCAATATGAAGATAAGAAAAGGGGTGCTAATGTTCTCTGTATAAAAGTGAGCTTTTAAACTGACATTGATGATTAGGAGCAGAAATCAGGTTGGCCTAAATGGGCAAGGGTAATGTGAAATCAAAGGGGAAGATAGTTTTGTTTGTAACACCTCACAGTTCGAGGATACCTGTAATAATTATTTGCCTGTCCTGTAATGTCAAATATGTCAGTTTCTTAGGAAAGAGAGCTGTTTCTTGGGACAAAAACTGTAAATTAGCAAAACAGAAACTAAGATGTAGTTATCATAGTTGCAGGGTGTAATCAATCATGCAACTCATGAAGGAATTAAACTCACAAATTTTAGATATCCATTGTTAAATAAAATCTAACACACTGATAAATGAGTTCTAAAAAACTGATTCATAAGTTTTGTATGCTGTTTCCTGGGAAACAGGGCTTACAGGAGTGTGCTGTCCACTTTGGTTATCAGTCATTTCCTCCGCGAGTAACTTTTGATAACCAGCTTGAAATCACTTGGAAAGAAGTGAAAGGTCAATAATACCTTCAAGAAGGCTTTAAAATCTGGGTGGAAGAGAGACCAAGTTAGTATGCCTGAGATAAGCCCAACATTGACATTATATATTCACTTTGGCAACAGCCAGGTCGACAATCCACACATCCTTCCCATCTGCTGTCACAGCATTGCCCTCTCCTGCTCCGCATCCTGAATAACATGGGAGGACAGTAGAACCCGGGGTGTGGGAGGAGGGCTAGGGAGAGGTGATGCAGGACCTGCACAGTGAACCAGGCTCCATTATTTCCTGTTTCTAATGGTATCTTTTTTACGACCTAATTTTCTGACTACTTTTACCTGAGGATTCCTTAAATGCATTGGTTTTATTTCATCTACAACATTAAACAAGCCCAAGGGATTAAAAGATTTCTGTTCCTTTTTAACAGTGGATAGATTTGAGAGCTGAACATATGCTTTTATCTTTAATGAAACTACATACTATTAGAATTTTTTTTAGTTTGAATGTTTTCAGAGTATAATTAGCAATGCATGAGCATTGCTGTACAACAAAGTCTTACTTTTGTTTGCTATTTGCAGATTTATTGCTTATATGGTATAAATTTGTTCTCCATGCGTTTAATGCATACAGTCTGTGAGTATTATTTTAACCTTCTTTGTTCTGTCTTATTTTTTTAAAATATTCTTATAGGAATATAAGAGATCCACCAAGATACAATGTAAAATTGATGCTCTTTAATAAATCAGGAGGATTTTTAAAATCAGTATTAATATTTATTAAATGTAATTATAATACATTTCTGTAATATATTACTATGAAATATTTTTATTATAAGGATATATGTAATAAGAATGTTTATTAAATATTAATAAATTCACGAGTGAGATTTTTCGGTGGCATTGATACCCATATCTCAAGCACCCTAAGTGGAATCATTACAAAATACCTATTTACTTCTCTTAGTAGAGGCTCAAGCTTTAAATTTCAAGGTTCCCTGTTATCTAGTCCTTAAAAATTCCAACTAGAAAACAGCAACTCTTGCCAAACCATAAAAGATACAGAAATTTTTGTGAAATATCCTATTTTAGTTAAATCTCAGCTGCTAGCATTAATAACTGCACAAAAAATTTCATTGCTTTACTATCTGTCAAAAAATCATGTAAGCAAATAGAAGAAAGCTTAAACAAGAGCAACAATATTCATGTTTTACTGTGATCTTTGGGAGAGGTTACCTTGAAAAACTGTTCTGGATGGCCTGGTTTGCTTGCTTGCCAAAGGCAAATTAGCAAGTATACTCAATGTTATGCTCTGAAGATATAGAACTGTAAAATTTGTATCTCTCCTTAATTTATTAAAAGAAATGAAAATGAATGGCAGCTTTACTGGAAAATGTGTTATTTTTTAAGCATTTTTTATACCTTGAGTTGAAGCAGTTGTACCCTTTGGAACATGGATGCTGTCAAGGCAGAACTATCCAGGTGTTGCAAACTTGTTTCTAGTAGGTATGGTGGAAGACACTTTCAAAACTGTAATTTCTACTTTATTTTTAGAAAGAGGAGTCATTGTTTTGTTTGGAAGGGTATATATTTATGGTATATGAAAGTCTCATTTTAATTCATATATCCTCAAAGCACGGGTAGGTGCATGCATTACATTATCCCTTCATATCATTTTAATTGTTCAGAAACCTATTTTTATCTCATCGTCATTCACATTTCATATTTATAGACTCTTTGGTGTATATGTTGATGAATGATTTTAATTACACAGGTTTTCAAAGCTGTATGTGTACAATTTATGAATTCTTTTTAATAGGAGGAGTTTGCTTTGTATCTCGTCTGCATGTAGATTTGATTCTGAACTTGAGACTTGTGTGTCTTTTGTAGATTTCTTTTGATACCTGTTTTGGGATTACATGCAGAGGTGAGATGATTGAGGGCAAAGTTTTATTAAAGTTGGATCGTTCTGACTCTCCATAGGAGTCTCGTGTTGGGTGGATGATAACCAAGCTGATCCAGCTCTTCAGCTGGGAGAGGCTGGTAAATAGGCATTGCATCAACTGTTGATCAGGCAGACAAGCAAGGACTGTTAAGTGCAAAGCTGCCTAATTAATGGGCTTTACAGCAAAAGATCTTAGTCCACCTTGCTGTCCATTTACCTAGCCCAAAATTTGGTCAGTGACAATTTTACAAGAGACAGTGTTGAAAACCATGCTAAAGTTGAGGTAAATGTTTCCCCTAAATAAAATCAGGCTGTCTGCTCCTGGAACACCTTCCTGCCTTTCGTGTTTTTGGAAAAGCTTTCTAGCTAGATTCATCCAAAGCAAATTTGTAAATGGCGGGCAAGTATTTTTATTGATATATATGTATGTATGTATATATATATGTGTGTGTGTGTGTGTGTGTGTATACACGTGAGTTGGCTGGAGGTATAATCTAGATTGTTAATAGGATGCAGTGATCTGTTTTGAGTTGTTAAGACATCATAGTTATTCTTAGGCATACAGATTAGGGTCAGAATATCCTTTTGTCAGGTAAAAATACCCATTTACAAAGAGTTACTGAATTTAATGTTGTCGGGGGTATGCATTTATATAAAAATACAAGTTATAGTAATTGTATTTATTGTGTCTTACTGCTTCTTCCTTTGAAATAACGTCGATATATTTATATATAGAAAAGTCATGTGTACTTTTTAGAGCAGTATGCCTCATTACATAATAGCTATTTGTTTCAATTTCAGGGAACAAAGAAAACTGTTTCAATTTTTTTAATAGAAGAGAATGTGGCAAAAAATTACTAACGTAATTCTTACGTAAGTTTACATCACACCTCTTGTGGTTCAGGAGAAATGCATTGTTAAAGAACAATACAAAAGTGAATTGTTTGAATTTGAAAATACAGTGTGTCTTCTAGCAGTTAGCATTTAATCAAGTTTTTTTCCTGATAACTATATTCACAGAAGACTCTAGTACAGCTCTCAGCTTGCATGTTTGAATTTCAGAGAATTTGGTCATTCATTTGTCTAGCTGTGAAAAGCAGAAGAACGGTATGTGCAGGGTAGTCACCAATTTTCTGTCAGCAGATGGACATGATGACATCTAATGCTGAAGAGCTGTGTCCTGGAGAATTTACACTTTTGGAGGAGTTTGTTCATTTGACAGTTTCCTGTAGAGTTAATCTTTTGAGGATGGATGTTGGTTTCTCATAGATCTCATATATCTGTAATCAGTAGAATTTTAAACTCTAAATTTTTGAATTGGACTTTTTTCTTAAACATTTTAATATGTAAATCCCGTTTCTACTTATGGTAATTGTTTGGGATAAAAAAGATTGAGATGCATTTTGAAAGATTAAATTTACTGTTATTTCTCTTTAGTTTCAGGCACTGCACTCTGTATCACAAACGCTGGGTTTGCTTGGTAGGAACAACATACTAAGAAATTCTTTAATATCGCTTCTCCTGTCGGAAGTCCGTCAGTTTGCTGAGCAGTTGTTGCAGGCTCACCAGGTACTGTCATCTTTTCTTTTCGAGAAGGGCCAAAGAGTGGTGTTGAGGAGCATTTTGGCTGTGTGTATTTATTTGATTCTTAAAGTGTAAAGAAAGCATAATTCTATAGAATATTCAGATTTAAGAACCCAGAAGATGGTAGGAGCTACCTTAAACAGCAAATTCAAAAGGAGAGGCATAAAGTAAGAGAAAATTCCATATGGAAAGGTAAAATTTATCAGACTGTATAATAAATAGACTGTATAGGGTTTTAGATCATACTACATAATTTGCAAAATACTTGAAATAATTAGGTAGAACAGTTAGTGAAATGTACAAATTGTTGACTATGCAGGCAATACAACTTTGGTATTCAGCTGAACACACAATACAACTTCGGTATTCTGTCTCTAGCTCATGTAAAACTGGAAAGTCAGCTGCTTTATTTTATTTCAGAATTAGATTTCATGTTTCACATTATTATTATTTCCAGTTAATAATTTTCATGATGCAAAAGCTATCCAACACATAATACTGTATTTATTTTGTTACAATGAGTAGGAGGTAAAAAGCAAATAGAACTTTTGGTAAAATTTTTTCTTAAGTTAAATTTTTTCCAGTAAACCATAGAAGAGAGTGAGAGAGACAGAGAATGGATGTTCCTTTAACATTTGTAAAAGAGATATATGAAATAAATAGGGGTTTCATAGATTTTTTCATGTATTTGTATGTGTTGGTATGCATTTCATGCAAAATGTTCAGCTTCACCTGGGATTGCAACTTGATTTTACACTGTCCTAGAAACTTTTTATTTGGTGGAAAATAAGTTTATTGATATATATCAAAAACATTCACCATAGATTTATTTTGCAGTGGTCTAATTTAACAAAAGGCTTAAGTGTTGCTCAGGCAGTCTTAACTTTATTCCTTTTCCCTCTAGGATATGATATATTAGTAAGTTTGGACTGTTGGAGAGGGAGTATGTAATTGCCAGCCCAAACTTCCAGTATGTTTGAATCATATTCTGAAAATGCCAGTTTTGAAAGAATTAGACGATGAGCTGTGTCTTATTTTAGGTCACTGTTAGCACACAAGACATATTGATGGCAACCAAAAGTCAACAAACTTTTAACAATTGTAAGGATCGGGAAGTGTGTAATTAAAAGCAATAATTGTTTTTTAAGTTTAAAGCAGTTGTTCATTTTTAACATTATTAAATCTCACCTGTTTAATAGAATTAGTCATCTTTCTTTTCAGAGTTTTGCCAGTGGCAACGCAGAACCTTTCAGTGCTCCACAGTGGTGTCAAGCTCTTACTGAACATTGCACTTTGCTGAGTTAGTTACTATGGAACTGTTTAACCTTGCCATACTGTAATTATTTTTACTGCTTTCATATTTGGTGAAGCCTCAGGAGCTGGATGTCTGTCAGTCTGTAGCTGACACTCTGTAGGACTTTGAAAAGCTGCAGTACATGTAGGGAAAGTAAGTGAAGTTCTGGTTTGCTTAGCTTGTGGTGAAGTCAGTGTTTTTAAAGTTCATGCATTCTTGCATTTAGTTCAAATAGATGTATGGTGTTCATTTACAAACGCTCATATATTCTGTATATGATGATATTCTGGAAGTATATCACGATAGGACTCTAATTCTGATGGCCTGATTTACAGACCTGCTTCCAAATGTTTCTGAATTTGTGTAGCTTGACTTCTGGCAGGTACAATTCTAAAAAGGGTTAAAATATTTTTTCTTATTTTATGATCAAATCTAATAATACAGTATCAGTTGGAAATAAACAAAATGCCAGCTTTTAAAAAAAACTCTTCATAAATGTTAAATTAGAGTTAGCAGAAAGATAATACTTCATATAATCAAACTTCATTAGCTGACAAGTATCCTAATTGTGTTCTGTTACGTAAGCAAAACCAATGTTAATTGCAAAGGGTGTCTCCCATTTAAAACAATCAAATTAGAGACTCTGAAATTTAGTTATGATTAGAGGTGTGGAAGTACATGAGGTTTGTTTTGCTTTGTTGTTAGTTTGTTTCATAGTTGTTGGCAGATAGGAGGAATAAAGAATTATCTAAGGCATGTATTCAGGTTAGTTTGCAATTAACTTTTGATGAAAAACAGAATTGAAAAAATAGGTTATTCATCCAAGCAAATTTCTGGTTTGTTTTTTTAATAATAAAATTTTTCTTTTAATTGAAGATGTATTTCAATACTGCCTTAGATTAAAAACAAAATTATTTTTAATTTTTCTAAATGATTCATCTAGATAAATAAACATTTCTGTTTTAAATTCCTCATTAAAATTTGAGCTAAGTTCCAAATAGTTTGTCAAATGCATGAATTAAAGAATATGCAACTTTATATTCCGTCATGCCTTCTCTAGGAAGTGTGCTCAGCTCAACCCCTTGCAGATTTGTGTATACATCTTCAATAAATATTGAAAATTATTTACTTTAGCATTGTGACTGATTTTAGAGAGTTTGTAACTGTGTCCTCCTGGAACAAGCTTATCAGTCTGTGAACCACAATTTTAAAGCACTATCTATGCCTCATGCTTTACAAATTAAAAAATTAGGTTGGCTATAGGAGAGTGTTTCTAATAAGCTACAACAGAAAAGTACAGAGATTACTCTGAATATTTTTATATTATTCTCTAATTGGTTAAATCCTTTAATCTTACAATATGGCAAATTAGTGTCAAATACTTGAATAATATAATTTTGTATATAGTATTTCCACATATTAATATGGAAAATAAAAGTAATTAAGGAGCATGTAAAACAGTGTAGTTATCCTGATTTTCCACACAGTTAAGATGAATTTTATGTTACTAAACTCTCAAGTAAGTTAGTAGTTTGCTTTGATTCATTGAAGTACTTCATCGTGGGCTCAACGTACAGCTCATACGTGTTTTGCTGACACCAGCCTGCTGAATTCTAGGCAAAAGCATATTAATATAAACTCAAATGGATCTCTTTATTGTTACAGATGTTGTATATGGGCTTTTCAGTTTTATCTATAATAGGAACCTTTCATGCTTCATAAATACAACTTATAAGAATACAGTAATTGAACCTTAACTTACTATGAAATAGAAATTTTCTGATCCCCAATTGAATTCCTACTGCAGAACGGATAGAATTGTAAGACACTAAGATTTCAGAGTGATACTGTGGAAGATGGATTATTTTTCAAATGTTGAGCTCCTTTCCATGATAGCAGATCTTCCTTTATGATAACTTTCAAAGACAGAGGACAAGAAATGGAAAGCACATCGTGGTTTACTGCCCATTTCTAACCCCCCAAGTGTTAATTCCAAGAATTGTGAAAAAGAAAATTAAAAACTAGAAAATAGATTTTAAAGCAGGAAAGAAAGACATACTATGAAGTTTTAGAAAGCTCTATTATTCAGTAATTGCTGATGCGTAGCTCATCTAGCGTTACAGTTTTATATCACGTTACTTTCTATTTACCATTTTTACTTTTTTAAAACTTTAAAATAGTTTTATCACAAAAGCTGTACACTGAATAGTGGTTTGCTTGGGGTTTTGTAATCAAAACACTAAGTTACATGTTATTCTCAATATTATATGGAAGCATTAAGTCCAAATTCAAATGTAGGTGCTGACTTCTCACCTGAAATGAATGGCACGGGATATAAAGGGTGAGATTTATCCTCTTTAGTTTAGTGTATGTAGTAGACCTTGCGTCTGCTTCTTGCAAAAGTCAACCAAGCAGCTAAGGTTAGCTAAAAAATTTTCCAGCATGAAGATAGATAGTCATTCAGGGCTTTGTTGAATGTTACATAAATTCTTGAGAATTGGGCTCATTACAACAAAACAGCTTTGACTCAAAAGAGCCAAAGGAGTTAGACATAAGGTGGGATTTGTCTCACTTGAATTCAGATTGCTATGATGTTTCCATCTGACTTTCTTACTTTAATTTTCCATTGTAGTCAAGGGAGGGGAAAAGTAATTTCTTGTCCAACCTATGTTCTCGTACATAATTATGATAATTGGCCCTAGAGTTGTTTGCTTCTTTCTTCTGGCTATGAGAAAGGACATTTAAGTTGATAAACTGAAATGCAGATATTTACATTGTAGAATTCCAAAGTTAAGGGCTGAAAATCCATAATATCTCTGTGAAAATGTCTTTTTGGATGATCTGGGAAAGAGATAGTTTTTGAGGGAAGGCCTGATCCTGCAGAACATTGTAACGAGTAGTCATGCAAAGCATGCTTCTGTCTGTACACTGACAAACTTATGTAAGTAACATTGTTAGATGTTTGGAACAAGTTATATTTTAGTTACTGTAACTAATAAGTTAACTTAGTTACTAGATACTCAAATTCTATTAGTGTACACAAGAGGTTGGTAATTGGTGATGATTGTCCAGGATATGTGGATTGGAGCTTCTTGTAAGATGCGTTCAGCTATGGTGTGTCTGATGCATGTGCCTCTGAATAGGAAGACCTGTAAAACCAGTGGTCTATGCAGGCACTGTATTGGGGCAGAAAAAGAACAAAGGGGAGCATAGAAGCACTATGATTTTGAGCATTTTCCGAGATGTTTGTTGCTATTCAGCACTGTGTAGCTAACAGTCATGCCACTGGAATGTCAAACTGCACAGGAACAGCTCTATATGGAAGCAAATGAAGGGCTGAAATATTCCTGTGGCTGGAGAGCCCTTTTTTTTCCTATCTGGCCTGCAAATTAGAGACATTGTGAATGTCAAGTTGGACTAGCTCAGTTGGTAGTCAGTTCATTGAGGAAAATGGAGTTTTCCTGTAGCTAGGTTCAGCTAGATAATCAAAAAAGTTTGAAGTGCTGAGAACAGAGCTATTAATGTTAGAGCTTGTCTTCATAAGCCTTTTCTCCATGTATCCATTCGGTATCCAGTGGTTGCTCTGAGCAGGTGTGGTACTCTCCACATGCTGTATTCCAAGTGCAAGTGTGTCTGATGTGATGTAGAGAATTCTTCAGACAAACTTTCCAAGAAGTTTACCTCATTTATGCAGTATGTCTAATCTCTCCAAATATAAGTTTATAGACGTTGCAATAAAGGTTTCTTATGGGTTAGGAAAAAAAAGCTATACTATTTTTTCCCAACTATGGTTGAAAATGGCTAAAATAGTTAATAAGAGAAAAACAACTGAGAATATTATGCAGCTAGAGAACCTAAATACATTTTGCAGTCTAATGTTGTTTGAGGTACTAAAATGGCTATCAAGTTTATTCGGCTTTTTGTAATTTCTACTGTTGACTTTTGCTGATGCATCAGATTAATAATACTTCACCTAGGTAAAAGAAAAGATTGGTGTTATGTAGACCTTATGAAAATAAATTAACTTTCATCTGGACATCTGTTCATCCTTTTTAAGATGTCATTTCTTTCATTGTTATGCTGGTAAGCACAGATCATAGCATATTTCAAATTATGCATTGTTAAAGATGCTGCAAGATAGTGCTCTGGGTAAATGTAGGGTTAATTTTTATTCCATGCAACTTCTGATGTTACTGATAACAAAGGAAATAACGGATGGATAGAATAATCAGTGGCTCTGCATTTTTTTCTTATATACCTAGTGTGGAGATACAGATTTGGGAAAAATGTAAGTCTCTTCCCTGAAAGGCAGGAATGAAAGAATCAGTCAGGACTAGGTATATGCCGAAAGAGTGCCATACACCTTTGAAGCGTATACCTGCTTTGGCTGCATATGTCATCCCCTATTACAGATTAGATTTTAAGATGCTTACATGTCAGACAACTGGAAAATGACAAATGGTTCTTGCAGTTTTCTCTTCCCTCTCATATTATCTTGGAATGATAGCATTAAGGAGAAAGGAGTTTAGAAGTGTTCTTACAGAGCTAAAAGGTAGCAGGGCTTTGACTACACTTAGGTGCTTGGCAAAATTGAGAATGACATGTAATCAGAAAACCTCAGGTGTGTTTGGGAACAGAAGCAGCAAATATCGATTACATGAGGACAACTCTGTCAGCTAGGGTATTATTGCTGTTAATGTTGGTGAATCATGTCATTCATGGAAACATAATGCTGGAAAAAGGAAAATACTTAATTAAAGATACCAAAATATATCATACCTCAAAAAGCTACAAAGTAATATTCCTGGAAATCTTGTTTCAAACTATGCACAAAATTCAGGCTTAAAAAAACCAAAACTAAAAAACCCCAAAAGCCAAAACCCAACAAAACTAAAAATAACATGGTTATAAATTGAATGAAATTACCTATTTGAATTTCTGATGCAGTTAAGCTTTCATTACACCATTTTTAAATGTGGGTTGATGCTGCTTTTGCTTCCTTATTCTCAGTACTAATACTGTCCTTTTCCTATTGGTTTCTTTACATCCCATTTAGTTCTTTTGCATGCCTGAAAGCAGATCATGAATAAGGAAAAAACATCAGATTTTTGTGGCATTTGTCGTATACCTGCTAGTCTGGAAGACCATTTGATTTTTACTTACACCTGTGTCTTCAAATAGGTAGTTTTAATGTTCCTCTTAAGCTCCTTTCTTCATTGAGCATTCCTGCTTACAGAGAATGATTTGCAAAATGGAATGATGTTACAGAAAATTGAGCACTGCTTCCTTAATGCTTTTTGGATATTGCAGTTGTCTATGTGAATAGCATATATAACATATGTGCTCTTTAATGTTCAGTTTCCAGGAAAGGTGACAGATTTTGTTACAGATTTACCTTTGGCTTTTAGTTTTGAAGAATTGTTTAAAGTCTTCATTATGCATGCTCTAACACAGTTGCACTAAATGCTTTTTTGGGATACAGTGTAAATGCACAGTTCCTGTGTCAGTGGCTTTGCAGTCTGTTTGCTGCTTTAGTATTTCACATCTTCATAAAATGGAAGAGTAAAGAGTTGTAGCCCTAAATGTCTAACTGGGAATTACTGATAAAATGATTTCTTGTTTAAAGAGCAACTATAGCTTATAATTAAAACTGTCTTTAAGACCTTAGATAAATATAGTAAAATGTAAATGGAAACTATGGAATTATAGAGGATACTCGTGTAAAATCATAACTTCATCTTTCTTTCAAAACATTCTTTTCATTTTACAGGACACATCAATATCTTGAGTTTCTTAGCTTTGCACACACTTGTCTCTCTAAACAGCTGTGACAGATCTGTACATAATGACTTAGAATATCAGCTTGCCCCATTGGAGCCTCCTTTGTTGGTTTCGTTTGGTTTTGCTAAAAATACCTTTAAAGCTGTGTTTATCTACTTATAGAGCCTATGCATAACCATCATTACTTTAAAAACCAGGAAGATTAACTGATGTTTGTTTGGTGCTTTCTAAAATGTTCAAGTTCTGCCTCCACAGTTGGAAGGAGCTGCTGTCTCAAGTTTGGCTCTGAAACAAGCATTTGAGAATTTGTCTCTCATGGATTTAACTGATGCAGAAGTTATTAACAGAGTAGGTTTATATCTGGGATGAAAGGGATTAACTGCATAGAGTTTGCTTTGTAGCTAAGGTTGGAATTATGGTTTTCATGGCTGAGACATGTGGCAGATGAAATCTGGTTCCATAGCATATTTTAAACTTAGTATGTATTTTGGGTGACAGCACTCTCCCTGGCTGCTTAAGGCATGATCTGGCAGGACAGCAAACCACTATTAATTCTGTGCCCAGAGGGGAAAGTGAGTTTCACAACTGGTGTCAGCAGTAACTCCTATTCATTGCTACATTGACAGCATTTCTGGTGTAGATTTAATTTAGAGAGATAGGTTGGGATGAGCTAAAGCTGAATATCTTTATAGAAGGTATCAGAGATAGATTTAAGGTTGTTGTGCTGAGGACTTAAGAATCTGGGGGTTCAGTTTTAGGTAGGCACTGATGATGTAGCCTCAGTCCACAGCTGATTCAGTGGGGCTAAGGTATTGGTGGGTCTGATTAAGTGTCAGAATAAGAGTGAGCTTATTGGGACTTACAGCAGCTTTGGAGATTCGGGAATGGGATACTGGACTAGTTTTATGGTGAGGGAGAAAGAGAGCAGCAGCTAAGTGTGTTTAGAGCTGTGTGTTAGTTATATGAGTTGCTGGATCGGTGTAAGGCTTGGATGTCCAGGATTTGCGCAGCAGAGGACGTTTTGCTGAAGTCAGAGGTGTTCCTGAAAGAGAAGCTGAAGTGTGTTCAGGCAGGGCATATGATTTATATGGCTTGATAAGATTAAAGATTAATTAATTAATTAAGGTTGCAGTCTTGAACTTGTATGAAATGCAGGTAACCAGATACCTCTGCTAAGTTGAACCACAATTGTAAATACACATGCACAAATACACTAGCACAGAAGAATTTATGGCAGCACAATTTTTATTGCATGTCTTGTAGAGTTATTTCTTTCCTGCTGAACTATACATTTGAAATGCATGTAACATCAACATTACAGAATTAAAAGCAGTTTTAGAAAATAACCTTCTTGAATCCACTCCAGTTTAGCTTCCTGTTATATAAGAATGGTTTATTTTCACTTGATTCCAATAGCAATTCACATAGGGAGAAGTCAAATGCATACAGCAGGAAAATGAGAAAAATACAAGAAAAATGTGTGTGTATTTCTCCTTTCTCATAGACAATGGCATCCCAGGTTGCATGATTATAGTGCAGACTTTGAAGATGTAGCTTGTACATTTTGAATTTCTTGGCATCTGTCATTTCTGGAATTGAGTTGGCAAAGCACAATTAAACCTCTGGGTGTATTGTCTTGAAACAAGATCGTTTGGGCTCTATTTCATCTTTATAATTAATTCTTTCATTAAAAGTTAGTACTAGTGTCTCTCGAGTTTTCAGATTATTAAACTTCTAGCTGAACTTGCAGTTTTCAAGAACTCTTTGTGGAGCCTTATCATTTAATCAAAGCTCTTTCACTAGCCTAGCTACAGCATTTAATATAGAATACTATTGCAAATTGTGTATGATAAATATGAGAAAGTGGAGTAATAGAGTTAAAAATTTAAGTAGTATGTTTGCCTATTGGAATAAATTATAAAAGAACTTCATTTAAAGTAACTGAATAAGTTAACCATTTTGAGTTCTTCCTACACAATTTTAATATGTTAACTATGATTCAGTCCTGTCGATTAACTTAAACAGCGTGAATTCATTGAATGATTGTAGAAGCATGGAATGGAAAAGGTTGGAAACAGCATCTGGACATGATCTAGTATAACAGCCTCCTCAAAGCATTTTTTTCACTTCCGATTGCGGCAGCTCAGGATTTCTTTTGGCCAGTTTCTCCAGCCTTTTGAGATCATTCTGAATGGTAGCACAGTCCTCTGGTGTGTCCATCACTTTTGCTGTTATATCATCTCTAAACCTGTTGTGTTTGATAAATTTTCTAGAAATGAGATTATAGTTGCAAATTAGTTGAGTTCCTAAAAGAAAAGATGTTAAATCATATAGAGACAAGTCAGTTTTCTACCTACGAAGGAGTAATACTGTTCATGAAAGCTTATAGGAGCTTCAGTAACACTCTAGGAGTTACAAACTAGTGAAGATAATAATTATCAGTTTATGGAAACATAAGGTGAATATTGAGACATGTTCTGAAAGTCCTCATTTTTCTCGAACATGCTGTAGAAATGCTTTCATATACCTAAGAAACCTGCAGGATAGCACGTAACCTATTAAATTAGCCCTTAGTCTTCCAGGGCTGAAAGATATTTCAGAGGGACCTTGAATAACAGCTAGAACTAATTATATTTAAGCATATTCCATATCTTTTCTGTTGTTATTTTTAAATTATTTTAATGAAGGAAGCAGTTTCAAGGAAAGCAACACATTAGCTTCTCTATCTAATTTAGATCTTGCCTGATTTTAAGAAGGGTTTTGAATAACTCTAGCAAGCTAGCAAAGTTATTTATCTAGAAACTGTAGTACTTGGGTCTTTTAGGAGCTGTTTTGTTTTTCATCTACATTGCAGCTTGTATGGTAATCTTGATGAACCTTTCTTTGTGTCCACTCATGTCAGAGAACATACATTCTTTTTGCTTCTGGGGGAGGTAAAGTGCTGCTGTTTAGGCCATCCACAGGGAACAGTGAAATGACCAAGGATTACTGAGAACTCGAATTACATCAAGAGCAGTGCTTGCCATGAGCGGGAGTCATCAACATGGTGATTCTTCACTGTGAATAATCTCTCTTCTGTGTCCATCTAGATATTCTCATTGTCTAGTCATCCCTATCTGCTACTGTGTTACTGCTAGGTCTTTGATGTTATCACACCTCCATTCCAGCCACCTAAACCCCATTACAATTATGTTCCTTTTACTTCTCAGACCTGATTACATACCAAACCTCGTGTGTCTTTCACAGACTCTTAACTTAACTCCAGAGTAGCCAGGAGAAGGTAACACCAGAAGTCTGAGGCTGAAGAGGGCAAGGCACACTTTTAAGCTTGAAAACTCTCACTGAAAATACGAAGTAATTCTAGATAATTGGTATGTTTTTCTCAAAAGTAAATGGTGTATAATCTCAGTTGGTATTTCCGATATTGATAGCAAAATTGGATTAGTGGGCTGTGCTTCTGTCAGATAAATGCTGTATTGTTGAAAGACATTACTGTACCATCTGCTGAAAACAGAATAAATTTTCAGGTATAATGTGAAAAGAATACTTATCTCTCTCAGAAACAAGACAAAAGAATCAATTCTTACACAGTAAAATTCACCCACACTGTAGATCATGTAAATGATAGTGTTTTCTATCATAAGAGCTTTTGTTCAATTTGTAAAGTTTGGAAAATGTTTACCATTCAGACTGAAACTTTTTTTCTGTAGATTTGTTTCTCAGGCCATTTTTGTATGTGAAGAGGAAGATATGTGTCCACAGTACTCACAGAACCCAGCATGGGCTTTGCTTTGAATTTATGCATTTCTGTGTAATAGCAGGCATTGTACAATCATGTCCTAGACAGCAAAGAATGGATTAGCAGCTAGATTGGGTATTTAAAAGATTCTTTCTTAAAAATAGGAAAGCATTACCTCACTCTAAAAGCATTTATGAAGTTAAAGTAATATTTGTGGTATGTGTGGGATTATAGCAATGATTGTCATTAAAAAAAAGAAAGTATTAATTCTGTACTCAGAGCAGAGACTGAATACTACACATTTCATGCCCATGCATTTAACAAGAACAGAAAAAATACTGAATAATATTTCTTCTAGTTAAGCATCATCCATTCTCTATAGTAACAGAAGCAAGAACCTTTGTCAAAAAGAAAAACAAACAAAAAAAAAAATCGCAGCCAAACACCTATAGGCATAAAAGAAACAAATTAGGCTTGTAGTGTCATTCTATGGATTTAAAATTGCCATTCCTAGTAAAAGCAGGGAGTTAGTAGTAAATTAAGAAACTATATAAAATAAACAAGATCATTATTTGCAATATTAACATAGTCTGAATTACAGACCTTAATTTCCTCAAAGTTTTGTGATTCTGCTAGTGAATGCTTTGGCCAACCTTTAGAATGTGTCCCACTAGTTTATTCTGCATGGTGGTTGCTTGTGGGCTTCCAAGCAGGGGTTCAGAGATGCAGCGAGGCAGGAGTCAGAGCGAGGAAATGAATTATTTATTAAATTTACAATACCATTTATATATTCTAGTTCTATAAAGCAATTGAACAGTGCTTACACTTCTCCTAGGGTGATTGGTCAAAATCTCAGACACGCACTTAGAAATGTTTTTTCCTAATATAATGTACACAAGGTCAGAAGATACCAGATATGAATGCTATTTACAAAAACCCTATCTATTGTTTACATAGCTTACACAGCAAAGGTAAAGCTCTCACAGAATGAATGCAGGAAGAGAAAATTTCCCTGCTAACAGCATTTCAGCATCCACAGTTGCTCAAGAATTGCTCAACTCTACTTAGCTTGGGAGAAGAATCTACTTAAATTTGAGTGTCTGAATGAAATTAATTAGAAGTTCGTACCTATGGTTTTTTTGTCTGTAACATAGGAGCTGATTCCAGTCTGTGGGTTATTTAAGATAGGTTTTCATGGTCACAGGTTCTTAAAATTCATTATCGTGCAAAAGACAGCTCTTTCTAATCTATACCTGTCTGTTTCTTTAGAGTGTAGATACCACTGTAGAAAAAGTAGAGGAAGTTAACTTTCAGGGAAAGCATAAAACTGCTGAGGTTCTCCTTATACATGATTTAAAGCTAACAAAAAGGAAGAGGGTTTCTGCTCCCCTAATGACTTTAAAGAGTCACATGGGAATTAAA
This sequence comes from Callaeas wilsoni, assembly GCA_013398955.1. Classification (NCBI taxonomy): domain Eukaryota; kingdom Metazoa; phylum Chordata; class Aves; order Passeriformes; family Callaeidae; genus Callaeas; species Callaeas wilsoni. Next base: position 44,996 of record VWPU01005634.1, on the reverse strand, counting down.
CTGCTTACAGAATTATCTTTTTTAAGGAATAATGTTTTGTTATTTGCTATACAGCATTACTAATCACCTTTAAAGTGTAACTTTTGAAATAATGGAAATGTTATTAATATATTTCTCAAAATTCATCTGTTTTCTATGATAGTGTTGCTAAATAGGCCAAGCAGTAAAAGGTGCTTTGTGATGAGGACTGTGAAATGTTGCCCAATATTCATCATAATTGTAATGTAATATTCATTGTAATTGTGCTAGTATATAACTAGGCAACATATGATATATGAGAAAGAGTTGATCAAAATAAAACTATGATTACTAAAAAAATAAATTATGATTACTAGGAAAAAATATTTTTGGTAGTTTGTGGTTTGGGTTTGTTTTTAAAGTTTTACATATATTTAAAAATACAATAAATCATAGAATAGGGCATTTCCATCTTTTATAGGTAATCTTCATGGGGTTCTTTGTGTGCATGTTAGATGTGTTTAGAGATATTGTTGACAAAATGTCAGTTTCCATAAAATAATCTGGAAAAAGAGAGGACTGAGGGGGAAGAGCAGTTGTAATTGTCTTCCAGAACATGAAAAGTTGTTATACAAGTAGTCTTTTTGTGTACTGGGGTGAACAAGAAGAAACGTACTTGGTGGTTAGAGTTAGATGTCAGACTTACTGAAGTACTGAAATACATTCGTGATGAGCATCTTCTGGAGGTGACATAAGTACACTTGAACCTGTCTCAGGGTTAGGGGTAGGATTAAACACTTCAGCACCCTTTCGGTCATATATAGGAACTCCTAAACTCCTATTTATATATAGTATAATGACGTTAATAATTATGGTCAAAATTTTCACAGAGGGGGAAAGGAGGCAAAACTCCACTGCAGATTTCCTCTGCTTCTGAGTTCTAGAAGAAATTGAAATATTATTCTAACTAAGAGTGTGAATGCTAGTTTTGGGGAGATTGGTATAATAAGGATGTAATAATTAATGCTAGTAGGTCAGGAAAGAGGCTTTACAGAAAATTTACAAAATTTGTCTCATTTTAGAAAATTACTAACACATCCCACAGTCAGGATTTCAAATTGCAGGAGGTTAAAACTCTCTTCTTCATGCAGTAATAAAAATTCAGGATGTAGATTAGATGTGTCCTGGCAGGCATTTTAAACAGGTAATTTTTGCACAGAAGTGACTGGTTTGCATCAGAGGAAGCCTTTTGGGGATTTCGTATTTGGAGTCCTGTGAATTCTGTGTTTCTCACACAGATTACTTCTGACGTCCCTGCTTATATTCAGTATTCACTGTAACACCTGTGTATAATATAATTTATCTCTAAAGATGAAGGAAATGGTAATCTTAAGAGAGGGCTTGGAAATTGGGAGAAAAAGGTAGCTGAAGACTGGACTGCACCATTGATCGAGACCTTAGAGAGCTGTGCACAGTTACACGTAAGAATCTGAGTAATGAGTGGATTACAGCTGTGTTCACTGGAATAGCATTTCAAAGAATAGGAACTGTTCTGGGTTGTTTTGTGCTAATGATAAAATTAATAATACTCAAGAACCTTTTTTCTGATTTTTAAATATGTCTATTTATCATAAGAGCTGTTCTTCAAAATGTATTTTAGCATACATTTCAATTTCAGAACCTACTTCTTAACTTCCTTGCAAAATATTTTAAGTTCATTTGGAAGTTAAATTATATTATTGATTCATGGATTCTGAGGTCAGAGGGAGTCATTTAGTCCAAACACCTTTCTACACAGGCAATAGATTTTTCCAGATGCTGAATTTAAGAATGTGTTATTAATACATCAAATCTGAAAGCTTTTATTGATTCTGTTCATTGTTTACAATTATTATTCTCCGCATTCTTTAATAATAGCTTATGAGTTTTGGCTTTCTCTATCTGAATTTTGTTGCCTAAAATTAATTAATGGCTAATAAAAAATCAAAACAAAGCAAAACCCAACGAAAATCTCTGATCAAGATTGATAGAATATGCTGAAAAAGTATAACAGCTGCATAAAGTTATATAGTGCTATATATAAAGTACAATTGTATAGTAAGTTAGAGAAGTTATGAATGAAGTGTAAGCGATTGTCCAACCAGGTTTATGTTGAATCAACTCAAATCAGTAGTATTGACTAAAAATTTTTTTGCTTGGTTATTTATTATCTATTTGTTAAGATATTTATTTGAGGAAGAAATCCATATGCAGAAAACTAAATTTTTCCTAGAATTACTATTCAGTATACTACTTTATTCAAAATTTAAAGACCAGATCCAGAGCCTTTCGCAATCACTAGAGGACTCCATTTTTCAGTCAATATGCCTCATGTTGTTTAAATGTTTGGATTTATACTATGATGACATTATATAGTTGCTGCGTTTGGGTACTCTTGAAATAATAGAATTAAATTAGAATTAATAATAATATTTAAGACAAGAATTAAGAATTTGTTTATGTAAGTATAATTGAATTTCCTTTCCTTCTATTTAGGATCTATATAGAATACTTCTATATAGAAGGATTCTATAAATCCTTCCTAGTGATCTATAATTCTTGCTTCTTCTTCTTCACATAGCCCTTAATTTATATCACTAATTTTTATTATGGCCCTATGTAAGGCATGATTTCATCATTTTTGGTTGTTTATGAAACAAACTCTTACCTAATGCTACCTGTACTTATCAGTGATGTCTGCCCTGGTTGTCTCTTCTACCTGATGCTCTGAAACATGATTCTCTCCTCTGTCTCCCCATTCACAAAGTACCACATTTAGCAAACCTAAAGTATTCTATTTGCATTTTCAAACTTTGTATTGGCCACTTTTGTTATGATTCCTGTGAGAAAGCATCAGTTACAGTAATATGTATTCAGTATCAAACACAAATGTCTACTTTAAAGAAAAAAGAAATCTTAATAGTGTAAGATACCTATACTACTTTATGATTGTTTTCATGCCATCCACGTTTTCCTTCTCTTACTCCTCTTGTTTGAACAGTTTAAACTGCAGTGTAAGATATTCAAAGAAGAAATTAAGTAGAGATTTTGGGGGTTATCAGGATACAAAAAAAAGGGTATTTGAGATTACTCCAGCAACTCAATCTTACTGATTCTTAGCACTGTTGGAATGGTGAAGAAATTTTTTGGTTTTAATCCAACCCTCAGAAAGATATATCCGAAAGAAGATGTACTAAACATAGAAGAATATGTAGTACAGTTGCTATGGCAAAGCTATTCTTTCTGTTGACAGGGGAGGTAACCGGGAGGGCTCCTGCTTTTCCGTGTGCCTCTGGTAGCCCATCAGTCTCTGGTCCTGTGGGACAGCACCCTGGAGAGCTGCTGCCAAGCCAGAGAGCAGCACTTCTCCCTTTAGAGCCAAAGGATCATTTGCTGATCTGGCACCCTGGCACAGCTTTCGTCATCCTGAGCTGCTCCATGATTGATTCTCCTGCCTGAAAGGTGAAGGTAGAGGAACCAATGCAGGCCATTTTAAATATCGTTGCTGGCAGCTTTAAAGACACTTTACTGTGGGTGTTGCAGGTATGAGAAATTCTGTCAGAATAGCAGCATGTAACTTTGCTTTTAACTCTACATACAGCAGCACCACCTCTCCAGCCGAAAGATCTCAGTTTTTTGCTGGTAGTATTGTCTTCAAAGATGCATTCCTCATGACCACATTTTCTTCAAATAAGCAGTTCAGTGTTAGGAAAGAGTGTGACTTTTTCTTCCTCCTTAATCAGTATCCATATGCAGATTTCAGTTCTCTGTGAGCAACTAAGTGCAGTTCATGTGTGCAGAAGTGATGGCTCCCAATGAATTTCTGCACATACAGGAATTGGAATAAAATAAACATGGCAAATTTTGTTGTAATCTGGGCACAAGGTACTGATTTTTTTTTTAATTGCAGTTCTCAGCAGGAGACAGATTTCTAGAATTTCACTGACAAAGATAACATGCCTGTAGCCATTTGATCAGTAATATCTTAATTGTAAATTCTTACCCTAGGCTAAGTTTCAAATTCCAAAGAAGACTTTAAAAAGGTAATACAAAAAATCTAAAGCCAAGAGTCTAAAATACCAATTTATTACCAAGAAACATGTGTCTCCAGCAGGAATTTAAAAGACACAGGGTTTTCAGTCAAATGCATCGTGTGAAATACAAAGACTTTCGGAAATTTTATAGCTATGAAGCTAGGTTGACAGTGCAGTCTGGGGATTTTTTTACAGATTTAATTATGTTGAAATTGAGGCATATTGATTTAATTGCCCTTGTGGTATACTGAGAGTCTGCAGGAGCAGCAACGGACTGTTCTCTTCTGCAGTCATAATTGTTTCTATCACTGGCAAAAGATTTTTTTTTTTTCCCGAGGTCTGAATAGTTAAGCGTAAAAGCATTGCATCTGAAAAACAAACTCAGAAACAGAACTCCCGTTTCAGTTGACATATTTCTAACAAGACCTTCAGGGCTTTGTTGCTATAGGGAAATATTAGCAATTAATGTGAAATTCAGTAAGTGCACATCTGTCTGCTAAGCTAATAAATAAAACATAGATGGGTTTTATTAGTTGCCAGTTGTATCCAGGAGCATAAGCAGTGAACTCTGATACTTAAAATAAATTGGCATCTTACAAATACTGTTTGAGAAATAATTATAGTCCCTGAAATGATTTGCCATAATAATAAATTTTATTTTTCCACTTCTTCATGCTATTTTAAAATTAATTAACTATGTAGAAGTAAAATTATGTTTTTGGAATTTAATCAAATATCTGTTAGTGCCAAGAACTTTCTGGGGTTGAAGAAAGGTCTACTTCCTTTGATATTCTTTATTTGCAGTCCAAACCATGAAATACTATGTTTGTATTGAACATAATGCTTTTTACACTAGAAAATTTGTATTTTCATAAAATTCAGTGTGAATGTAGGGGCCAGAATTGTATTCCAGTCAATTCATAACTGTACTAGGATAAAGGAAATTCCGTAGCAGACAGGCCCCACTGCCTTTTTGGCAAATGCATTATTCTGTTGAAACAGGTCTTTCAAGCAGTCATCTAGGATTAATATACAAGTTTGATGTCCTAATGTGGGTTTTAACATATATTCATTGTGAGAAATACTGCAAAGATGCTCTGGGAGGAATTTGAGAGCATCTCCTAATGAAGTCTTGGGTTGTTGCAGATGCTTTTCATATCCCCAGTTTTTTAGTTCCGTCCACACTATCATATGGAATAGAAATATCTTTTTCTTCTTCCACTTCAGGATTGGAGCAGAAACCATTCTGGACTATTTCTGGTTTGGGTTTTTTTTTTCATAACTACTTACTCTCTTACTTACATTTAGCAGGGTATCTTTATCTGTGGCTTTACTTTTACTCCTAACATCTCTTAAAGTTCTTACGTTTGGGGTTTTTTTTGGGGGGGGTTGTTTGGTTAGGTTTTTCTGGGTTGTGGTTGTTTTGGTTGTTCAGGTGGACAGGATTTTTTACTCTAGCACTTAATGATATTCTATGATCCTTTTAGCTTCTCTCATCAATTACTTGTGTTACGATATTTACCTTACCTTCAGTGCCCTTTGTTGCTACCTGTTATACTTCCTACATATAGATTATTTAATGTTTTATCGGTGCTTTCACATTTTCTTTTAATAGATTCACTTGTACATGAGCATACTTTTCCATTTCCAGTGTTGGTACTTGGAAAATTCAGCTGTTGTACCAGCAACTTATATAGAAAAACAGCGACTTCTGTAGTTTGTCATCTTTAAGATAAAGTTATATATCCTTCTGAAAGACAGATTCACTTTCTGGGAACTTTTAGATCAAGCAGTGTGGTCTTTGTGGTCCTTTCTTGACTTAAAAATAAGGCTGTGTAAAAACTTCATAATACATTATTCAATACTTTGAGATACTTTCAGATCCTTTCTTTCATTAAGAACTTGGAATTATCTTTTAATAGAGGCAAAATTACCACTCTGGTTTGGTTTTATGTTTCTTTGCTATAAGAATTTTAAGTAAAAATATTTGTTCAGAAAAATCTGAACTTGTTCATTTAGTTTGGTTTTACCTCCTTTTTCCAACCCTTCAAGGGCTGTTGTGCTGTAGAAGTACTAATGAATGGATATTAATTTGAAATTAGGAAGGTTATGTCTTATGCCATAAGATACGAGTACAGCAAAAAGAAGGCCTTTGAGAATTGATTTCTAAGTAAGGAAGAATTTTTTTACTTTCTTTTTTTTTGATTCTATAGGACTGTGTAAAATTTCAGCCTTCTGCAGTCTGATACACAAACATAGAAACAATAATGCATGTCACAAACTTAAGGAACTGCTACACATAATACACAACCAAGCTCTGTCTGTTGTAAATTCTAAAAGTAACTGATTTCTTACCACCTTACTGTTTCTGGTGCTTAATTTGTGGGCCTGCTTGTACATATTATTTGAGATCGAGCAGTAGATGGGTTTTCCTAGTTAGGGTGCGCTGTTCAAAGTGGGCTTGTGAGTCACTGTCATTGTTTGGCTTTTTGCTGTCAGCCAGTTTTTGCTGTCTTTCTCAGATCTTTTTGCAACTCTGTCAGCTTTGCATTATTAATAATTTTTCCCTACTATTTCACTATACAGTTTGTTTTAAGACTGTTGATTTTTCTGGTTTTAGAACTTCATACTTTGGATTGACTACTTTTGGAAGCTATACTGCTATTCATCTAATTTTTAGTAAATACTCATATTCGTGTCTTGATATTAAAAACCCAACAGGTATTCTTTGTACTGTTAGTTAAAGAAAAGGGTGCATATTAAAGTTTGTTTTTCTGTGCAGGTCACCAGCAGTATTGCAGTTTACAAACCCTAAGTGGTTTCCATAGTGAAATAAACCTAAACGTTTTGTTTCAAGTTGGAAATGGAAAAAAGATTTGTATATGTCCTTTTAAATGAAGTCAGTACATAAAGGTACTTCTGATGTCTCAATTTCTTGCAAAGAATTACTTTTTTATGAAGAGATAGATTTGTACAGCCTACTTGCTGATTTAGACTAACAGATTGTGCTGTTCTTCACAGCTTACTATATTCTTTACCATACCACTTGACGTACCACTTACATAATATTCACATTTGATAAGTGAGCACAGTAAAACCAGTCTGGGAAAAAACAGGAGGAACATTTGTGTCGCCTTCCACAGCACTTGGACAACATGAAAGGGTTAGCAGCACAGGATGTCTCCTGACAGACACGTTACATTTTCCCAGTGTCCTGGTCCCAGCCAGGACAGGATTAATTTTTGCAGTAGCCAAGAGGGGGCATGGCCAGGAGCAGGAGGTTGTTCTACACCAAATCATGTCACTGCCAAGGGCAAGGGGAAGGGCGTCTCTTCTGAGGAGAGAGGGGTTCTTTCCATATCACCGTAGCATGGGGAGGGAGCAGTCGGGTGGTGTTGTTTCTGTGTGAAGCATTCCCCTCTTTCTTGCACACTCTCTTGTTCGTATTGTTGCTGTTACTGTTCATTTTCTTATCTCAGTGCTATTTCTGGTAAATTGCTCTTATCTTGACCCATGATCTTTAGCTTTTGTTCCTCCAGTTCTCCTCTCCAGCCCTCCACAGGGGAGGGGTAGAGAGGAGCGAGCAAGTGGCAGTGTGGTTTCAGTGGGAGCACTAAATTGGAGAATACCATTCCTAAACCAGGACACCCGATCTTGCCATCTCATGGTTTCTATCCAAAACTTCCCTTAAGGATTGCATTATGCTAATTTTCTTATAGATTATTTGTATTTGTATTGCATTTCCTCCTCTTTCATTTGCCTCCAGAGTTCATTCTTAAAAGTGATTATAATTTTGCATTAGTCTCTTAATCATCTGTGTCAGTATGCTCTAATAGTGTTACTATCGTGCTGTTTCTGTAACAATTTTGAGCTTGATTGTCTCTGCAGTGAATACTGCAGTTACTGGAGTAATCACTGTACACGAATTAGTTAACTTTTTTTGAAAAACAAATACTAAAGAAATTCTTTCAGACATGCACAGAGTCAAAATAAATCTAAAAAATGTTCCTGTGTTCCTGCAAAATTATTCCCACCACTCAATGACTGTCTTCTCAAATGCTTTTAATATAAATGCAAGGAGAGCATTTCAAAACATGAGTATTATAAAACCAGTAGAATGGCAATTACAGTGTGTATAGAATACTAATGTGCTACTTAGAGTGAAGTAGGCCTTTGTTACAAGTTCATTTTATAGGTGAGTCAATGTAGATTGTTTTCAATATGAAATATGACAGGCAGTGATATTAATAAAAACTTGTTGCATATATTGCCGTCGCTTAATATGCAATTAAGCACAGTTTTAAATCCTAAGATAAATCATACTGCATGCAAGAGCAGCAAATTAAAAACCACTCCAAGTATTTTGTCATTATTCTTTCATCAATTAAGGTAGCAAGGTGGTACTAGCTATTGTAAATTTAAATTTTGAAGATTATGGTTAGTGTAATTTTTATTCATTAATGTAATGAATTATTATTTTGTTTAACCCTCAAGAATTAGTTCTTTAATGTGATTAGCCAAGTACAGGAAATAGGGTTTTAGCTATTGTTTCAATGAAGAGCAACTGTTCTGAAACATTTATCAAGATTGTAAGAGAAATGAGTAAAGATATAAATGATGAGTTGCAGCAAAATTGGTCATGTGAGAATGTCTTCTCAGAAAATACATAACAGACTAGAGTTTGGATAAACACAACATATGTGGAGACTTGTAAAATCCTTTATTCTGGGACAACAAATGATGATGATTTAAAGAGCAAACAAATGAGAGTTACAACAGAAGTATATAAACCAGTGTATGATATAAAGAAGCTAAACTGAGTATTTTTTTCTGCTCTTTATCATTGTGCAAGAACTAAATTGAAATTTGAAGGTAAGAAAAATCCTTGCATCTGAGAAAGGGATACCTTTGTTCAAAGGTAATATCTAGTATATTTTATTTCCTGATCTTTAGATCCTGCACAAGAACATTCTAGCTACATTCTCTGTGCGAATATTCCATAAAAATTCTTGTCATATGAGCTAATTCTCTGTAATCTTTCTTCCTTCTCTAATTCATCTTTTATCTCTGGGCTGTTGATATCACTGCAGATGTGCTTCTCTCTTACTGGCTGAATTTTCAGCCAATACTTTGTGCTTCTCTGAGAATCCACATCTAATGGATCCTAAAGGGTGAGTAAGAAGAGTAAATTCTGGAAATACTGAGATTCTAACCTTGTTCTCAGAAACTGCTAGAGGATGTTGCAATTCAAAAAAGGAGTCCTAGATGTACTAAAGAATTTAAAAACTGCAAATTTTCTTTGAAAACTCTCACTTGGTGTTTCTGAATGTTTCCAAAACTGTTTTGGTTTTTCAGAAGGAGAATAGGGTGCCTGTTGGCAAGGATGTGATGATCAGATATGAGTGTAATAACTATTTCTTCATCACAATAGTCTCCCACCTATGAATGCTGGTTGGTTTCAGAAGCGATGCCTGTGGATTACCCACCTGATCTGTTAAGCGCTTTTTTCCTGGTACAAATGTGGTGAGAAAACATTGGTTTAGGAAGAATGTTCTATTGACTGTCTGAATCTCTCAATTCTTACAGTCCTGCTAATCATTGAATATAGTTCACCTTTTCTGTTGATGTGCACTTTTGTGTGACAAAATGCAGTGTCTTAAGTCAGGCAGTATGAACTTAATGGTCAAACAGAGCTCTGTAATGAAAGATGTTTGTCCCAAACAATGACGATGTCCAGCTGAGGAGTGAAGAAGGCAGAAAGCTGACTTTTCAGGTTCTGCTACCTTTTTTCAGCGTTAAGGAAAAAAATTCGCAAAGCTTTGCACAATTTTTGCTTTTAGTAGCAACTTTGTCATTCACCTCCAGTGATGTCAAAGAAAGGCAACAAAAGGCATTGACTTTATCCAGAAGGAAGTCTTCAGTCTCATGTTTCAACACCAGCAGGAGATGCATATACTGTGTCTGGCATCACTTTCATTATTACTATTTAAAGATAGTGGTATTTAAGAAGAATTACCTTTGGAATTGCTTGAAATCTTTCAGATAACCTCAGGCTAGACCAGCTGGCTTGGGGATTTGGTAGTATTTCAAAGCTTCTTTCTCTTTGGACTCGTTATGCTCCTCGTGATGCCACAACTGACTTGCTTTTGTGAGTTCTGACTTCCCTGAAGCATGGGATTCTGCCTCCTTCCTTTTTTCAGTTGTTTGCTGAGTGAGAGTGTAGGAAAAGCAATACAAATCCTTCTAGAAAATTAGTGGTCATCCTCATGAAAGTCGTGAGAGGGTATTTCACTGTTCAGCACGTGTATACTCTGTATGCTTCTGGGATAAGCCTATGCGTTTTTTCCCAGGTTGATCCCTGAAGACTTTCAGCCTGCCATTCATTCTGGTTTGATCATAAGATCACTGTACATCCATGTCTAGAATACTTCCTCTGTCACCAGATGTTGGCCAGAATACCTCTCTGTTAACAAGGCTGTTTTAAATATGGCAAAGTCATTATAGAAATCTCCAGTTTCAAGCCGTGTAATTAATAGATAAATTAAAACAAAAAAAAACCAACAAAAAACTCCAAACCAACCAACCAACCAACACCAAAAAAAATCAGCACAGCTTGATTTATTTTTCATTTGGGTGAAGGAGGTTTGTTGTTACTTCTGTGTCTGCATGGGAACAAGTGGAATATAAGTGTGAATATAAGTTAAGTTCTAGGCATAAGGCCAGAAGCATGACATTGGAATTGGGAAGAAGTTGCACTTATTTGCATCATCAGCTTCTCCATCTAGTTATTAAGCTATCTGTGCAAATTTAAAGTTCTGCATAAACTGCCCTCCCTCACCAATGTTTTTGTACTGACTTCAAGAGTTTTTCTTCCAAGGCTTATTCATTCATCCCATGGATTTTATAGACGGCAGTGGTTGTGTTAATATTCCCTGTCAAGCAGGGTGTTGGACAGTTTTCATAAGGAGTACCTCCAATGAGGAATCCAGTTCTGTGGATCATACTTAGTGAGACTATACTTCTTCACCGTTCCACACATACAGCCAGAGTTGGGTCCACTGAAATAATAGTGTCAGCATCATGCACATAACAGCCTAGTTTGAGAAAAGTTTGATAAGATACCTACTCTCACATTGTAGTAGACCCAAGAGGCCTAATACATGCCTCTTATTATTTATTATTTTTTCCAGTTTTGACTATAATCCCTTCTTTTAAGAATTGTATTTACTCTATATCTTTGTGTGTACATTTGTATTGTCACAGCCAGAAGCGGTTCAATTTCATTTTCTGTATTGTCACCTGGAACTGCTGTTAACTTTGCCCCTTTCAAGGAATGATGCTTGTGAAGATCTTTCACAACAGGTTAAGTTTTCTTCTGCTACTAAAAACAAGTGCAAGTTTTATATAAAAGGAAAGAAAGTTCTTCAGCTAAGGAAAGAAGGTTCTTCAGCTAAGATTTTTGCCTTTTTTTTTTCTAAAAGACAATGGAATTAAGATACTAAGTTCCTTCATCTGCACATGAGTATTTGAGTTGATAATTCTGATACAATCTCAGACATTCAAGAATTGAGTTGGAAAAAAAACCTCAAAATGGATTTCCTTCTTGTTGCTAAATCCTGTGTCCCTTGGGGACAGAAGTGTTTGGAACAAATGATAGGTTGTATTTTATTCGGAAAAGAGATTGTGGCTGTCGAGAAAGTTTCATGGGAAAGTAATGCAACAGACAGAGTAGTAATGGTTAAAGGTTGACCTTGCTGAACACTAGACTAAGATCTCACTGAGGGAACAGTAGGTGGAAGGAGCCTGATTAACCCTTTAGGGTGAAGAAAGTCAAAGTCTTTATATTCTTATTGTCCAGAGGATTGAGAACCAAAAAGAGCATTTGATGTGCCATAGTTCTACATGGTGATAATCCTATGTCCTCCCTCTCCAGCAGGGAATATAAAATACAGAGTATTAAGGAAGAGAGATGGAACTGGGACAAAACCGAATGAGAAATTTTTATGTTTCAGACTGGAAAGCTTAAAAGCTTTACTAAATAAATGACTATGCCCATATGGCATAGAAGAACCTTAATTCAATTTAAATGAGTTAAATTTGGTAGCAGAAACAGTCAGAGCATGAGTTCTCTATTGGCTAATTTGCTGTCATCAAGGAATCTTGAAGGAATGTATTGCATGGCTGCCTTAGAGCCAAAAAAATGTAGCAGTATTTTCTTTCTTATTTGTTCACTCTGCAAATTGCTGTATTATCCCAGAAGTTTTCCCTGTGCATACATATTCTCCACAAAAGCATAAGCACAAGAATCATGACTTATTTTTTATAAAACAAGTTTGAGCATTAAAATAGGAGGCTTTCTTCATGTTGCAGGTGATGTCTTTCACACATTTGTAATGTAACAATTACTATGCCAGATAGTCCAGACCTTCTAAAAACTAGAAATTTGCTAGGAGTCAGTTACAGCATATCAAAGATGATCTATGTACCTCAATTCTGATAGGATTTGATTTTGTTTCTTCTCTTTCAATGAGTCAGTCTCTCTAATGATTTTCTGTCATATTTTTGTTAATGTTTTCCTGCAGTCATCTGAAATAATTTTGAAGAGTTCGGTGGCCTGTGCGTTTAGTATGATTTGTTAATGTGTTCTTTTAATATCTTTCACAGTGATTTAAATCTTGTTTGATAAATTAAGCAATTATGTTAAATTGCACTAAATTTACAGCAAAAGAATTGTGTTGCTAAAGGCACTTAAAAAGCTTTGCTAGATTCTTGTACGTATTGCCTAGTGGTAATTATTTCCTGATTGTAAATAATGTGGTACATAAAATAGCGTAGAGGTATTTTGAATTCTTACATCTGGTCCACAGTTAGGAACATGCTTTGTTTCTTGTTCCAAACCATTTAATTAAAAAAAAAAAAATCTGTCCCAAAATGAAGCTTAGCTATCTTTTTGAAAGGCTAGTCATCCTCTGAAATGTTGAAATGTTTCTAATCTTTTCGGGCCAATTTTTTAACAAATACCAATCTCTATCTAATGTTGCATTCTGATGCACAGTAAACCTGACAAGTGTGCTGGCAGCTTCAGAAAGAGCAGAGTCATCTCTGAGAATCCTGGCTGAATGTTGGTTGTCTTAATTTTGGTAGGATGATGCTATTTGTTGTTTTACGCAAAAGGTCGTGTGGTGTCTTAATGGTGGTGAGGATTAGGGACTGTTTTCTGTAACCTTCTTGAAACTTTATTAAGCTTTGAAGTTGTTCAGGTAAATACCATAGCCTAATTGCATTTTAAAAATCTACTTTCCGTAGAAGCAGCATGCAGTGTTTTACATAGTGCTAATTATTCTACTAGTCCAGTTCCCTTCGAAACATCCATAGTTTTGTAGTGAATGTAAAGAGATTTGTATCTTTTTCTTCAGTTTGAAGATTTTCTCATTTTCCACTCTTCCATTTTTCCCTTCAATGCCATATTCTTGTGGGAAATTCAAATTAAAAAAAAAAAAATTGTATTTTGTCCAGGTTTCAAAATCAGAGGCATGGTCCAGACTCATGGTCATGCCAGTAGGACATTTGCCTTCTGTTTTCTAGAGATGGGGGAAGGAAAAAATAGAGAAAAGCCAAAAGGATGGTGATGGGAGTACAGCAGGGAAAGGAATGGCAGAGCGGTTTGTAACTGGTGAGGAAGAGAGGAGAGCTTTTCAGATGCAATTCATGTAATATTATGATTGGTTCAGGCCATCAGAGGAAATCACAGCCTTAGCTCAAAGGTGGATTTCAACTCCTATTTTTACAAAAAACTAGAACTAGATTATCTTTAAGGTCCCTTCCATCCTGGGCCATTCTAAAATTGAAGTCCAACAAATGCAAGTATGTTCTTGACTTCCAGTGGCATCCCTGACATGCCATTTTTTTGCTGCCGTTGTTTATGTTGTTCTCTGGTGTTATTCTGGTTTTCTTCAATACTGTGACGTTTGTTTTATGCAGCTGTCATACCACATTCACATGAATGACTGTTTCTGGAAACTTTAGCTTACTAACTGTTGTCAGGGTCCTATATGGGCCCCTACAGGTACATTTATGTCAGCTTTCTGTAACAGATCCACCAGACACCTCAGTCATTTACCTAAAACACTATCTTCTAGGTTTCTCAAGTCACGTGTTGTTTCACTGGGCTTCATTCAGGTCCTTTTTGACTTTGGAAGTACTTTGAACTCGAATTGGGTTGTTTTTTTTCTGGTTGCAATTTTTTCCAGAATTAATGCTTCTCATTCAAACTTAATTGCTTTAAACTTCTATAGTATCTCTGTAGTTTGGTTGTAATAGTCTCCTTTTGAGTGACTCAGTGCAAAAGAGTGCACTTGCAGAATTGCATTTTTAGCTTTTTTTTTCTTAGATATTTGTCTTAGCAAAGCCATTTGATAAAATCATCTGTAGTTTTGCTAGGATATTCAGCTTTATTGTATCCAGTTCAACCTCAGAACATTATCCTTCAAACAGATTCTGTGAAGAATAGAAAAGTCTGTCATTCCCTACTACTTTTCAGTTCTAGTTAGTTTTACTGACCTGTGTTGAAGCTTAGGCATAAGAAATTATACCAGAGTGAAAAATCCCATGCTTCTCTTGCCATATGTAAATCTTCCTCAATTTTCTTTAGCTTTCCTCTAGGTCATTTCAAACCCTTGCATTCCCAGATTCCTTTCTTGATGGTATCCTTCTAGCGCAAGGAATGAGGCCTGCTATAAACAACTCTGTGCTTGCTGAAAACAGTGGTGTTGTACATCCAAATTTTGGCTTCACTCTGCACTCTTGAAGACACTTTCCTTTAGTTAAGGCAGCTTTTACCCTTGTCAGCCTACATATTTGAGATTTACAGAATCATCCAGGTGACAGGTTTGCCATGTAGAAACTCTGACTTGCATAGCAGACAACTTTCCCCAGACTACTTGGAATGAGAGTCAAACTGTTCCAGTTTTATGAAAAGGAAGCCCTTGGACTTGGTATGACCTAGTAAATTTCACTATATAATAGTACTCAGAGCACAGAACTTTCTTCAATAATTCTTTCATTGTTTGTTTCAGCTGATATCATAACTTTTAGAATTATAAGCATTTTCCTGTACATAATCCTTCCTGTATATTTCTTATATTTTCTCCTTCAAAGCTAGAAAAACTAGTTGGCTTCTGAAGGTCAATTTAGAATTTAATCCCTTTCAAGTTTACTCTGCTTTTTTGTGTTCTGTCAGGATGCTGCAATTTTCACACAAGTTACAGAAGATTTTCAGTTTCAAAAGAATCTTTCTAAGTGTAACTGTCTTTAGAGTTACTGCTGGCATGCTGAACTTGAGAGGCCCAATCTTCAACTGCATATCACTGCTTTCCAGCACCATGACACACATTCTAAACTGCTGCTCTGGAGCTCTTAAAAACCTGTCTTCTTACATTACTGTGCTGCTAAAGCACTTGGAACAAACAAACGAACAAATTTTAAAAAGTGAACTTGTCTAGACAACTTCTCATTTTGGGGCTTTCCAGAAAAGTCTATCAGATAATTAATGGAAAAGTAAAATTTGAAAGCAAAAGTGTATTTGCCTACAGTCATACCCATTTGGTTTTTGTAAAGCCTAAAAAGGCTGTAGGTAGAAATCTGTTCCATTTTCCTTTTTGTTATGTTTTTGGTGAAAAGGTCTAATTCCTTCCAAAATTAAGTTTTGCTGCATGTATGCAAACTTTTGGATATACTGTGGTGTTCTCATGATTTCATGACATTTTTTGTTTTGTGTGATTTTTAGTTAAATATGTTGATTCTGTAATTTCTCACATATTTAAGCTGAATAAGCAATATTTTCATGTTGTTAAATTCAATTAACCCACTCAAGATTTATTCTACATATACATTCCACATAGTTTTAAATATAGTAAATAAGAAAAATAGCACTGCTTGTCAACCCTATCAAATTTTTATGAAATTATATCTCTTGAGTCTTCCATGTCTCCCATGTCTCTTGAGTTTTACAGTTAAAGTTTGGAAGACTGTCATGGTATTCTCTGAAAATTCAGAGGTTGTTACAGAATTTGGTGACATAACTGTAGTGGAAAGTAGGTGTTTAAGACAGATGGTAGAATCACTGAAAAACCATTGTTGTCTTGTTTCAGTTATATCTAAGGGAAACATTAATCCATTTTAGGAAAATAGTTTGGGAAAACATTGTATATATGTTAAATATAAACACTTTCCTAAAGACTTTTTAGGACACTATACAATAAATATAAGATTTTTTCTAAAATAGGAGGAAAGATAAATAGATAAAATACCTTTTCCTAAATCAAAGTTTAGTTTAATGTTAAATATTGCCTTGAACAGTTACAGAATATTAAGTCTCTTACTATGGAGGAGGAAAAAAAACTACATAATTAAAAGGAAACCTGTCTTCTTTAGCAGTATCATTTTTTATCTATTAAAAGTATACAGAGACTTTGATTCCTTAGATGAAAGGGATTCAGATGTCAACTTCTTTTGCTTACAAACATTAAGCTTGAGTTCCAACCAGGTTTGTCCTTTTCCTCACACAGGGCACTGCCTAGAATCACTCCTCTTGCTCCTTCTTAAATGTTTTGTTTTTTCTTGTTTTTTCCTGGATTTTCTCTTTTCTTTTGAGGCTGATAAATACAAGCATCAAGCCCACATTTGTTCTCAGTTAGTCCAAAACCACCTAGGTTTGCTTATGTTTGGGCTGTTTTTCTTTGTGATTCTGAGCCCGGAGTGGTGGATTCTGTCACTGGCTTTGGAGCAAGGACTGATCTCATTGAAAACGCAGAAGTGGGGGATGCATGTGGAGCCACTGGTTGCAAGCTTCCAGAGCTGCAAAGGGGAAGATCTTCTTCTCTGAAGTAACTTAACATTGGTAGAGGATGGGGCAGCAAATTAGACTGAGAGACAGAAAAACACGAGAATCGTCACTGTGCCGCTGACAATGCTCATAGTAAATGTTCAGAGGAGTTTGGAGATGTTTTCAAGAACATTCTCCCGCTATTCGTCAGTTTGTGCTATCCCAGGTGAAGAGCGATTGACCGTTTTTACGTGTATATCCGTGGATTTCACTGTCATACAAATGTTTACTTTGCTTTCAGCTTTCACAGTATCCTGTGGCAAGAAATTTAAGGGCACGTTCTGTGACAGCCTTCTGCTTTGGTTTGTTCCTGGACCAGCCATCTGCCACTTGCTAGGTTCAGTTGATTCTTTCCATCCCTAGCATTGGAAGAGATAATTATAGGAAGTCAAGCTCAATGTGAGGCAAAGTTATCCTGCTTTTAGGGGAAAAAAAAAAAGCCTTATGAGATGAAAAGCTTCTTTTCAAAAGTTAATGAACGATGATTAAGTACAAATAAATGTGTATCTTGCATTGCTGTCGGGATTGCCTGCCCAGTGCTAGAATCTCTAAAGCAGAGTGATTGCTATTTATTTTCTGTACTTGTGTGCATTTTCTAAAATAGGTAAACTGTCAAATCTTTTGAAACTAATGTAGCTGTATTTTTCAGCAATCCATTGTTTTCTGACATGATTTTAATTAATGGAGAACTTTTTGTTATTGCTATTATTCAAAACAATCTTATTACTTAGTGTCCTATTACCTATAAAAATGTTATATATATGATGTTTATTTTCAAGACCTGCTTAGATCACTGGCTTGGCTGTATACTTATGACATTTCTCACAGGATGAGAACTTAATTTCTTATGTCAACAAACAACATCTATTATTTCAATTATATGGTTATTTCATGTGGTACTCTTACACTTGTAATTGGGCAAGTCCTCCAAAAACACAAACCACAACAAAGCCCTTTCTCTAGTACTAAAGTGTTCATAATTGAGAAATTTTATTAGATTGTTTTGTTGCTTTCTCCTGATAGAGACTTTACATGGGATCATCTGATCTGTAACTTAATTTTCAAGTTAGAAATATTCTTAATTAGCACATTTGATTTGGAAGGACCCACACTATAATAGATATATTCACAATCTTTTTTCAGATTCTTTTCTGAAAAAAAATATAAAACCAAAATCAAACCAACATATTTCACATGCTTCAACTTGTGAAGAATTAATTTTTATAATTTTAGAATAAATTTCAAATATAACATACATGTGAGAAGTCAGATTTGAAGTATATGCCTTGGAGATTGGAATACGTGTTATAAATTCCCATTATCCTAAGAAGGTTCACAGATTGATACTTTTTGACTGTTCTCTCCAAATGAGATTGCTTTGTGACTTATATTTTAGCTTTCTTTAACAGGATAAAGGGGATTAGAATTTGGGTTTTAAAGCTTTCTGTTACTTCCAAAGCAGTTGTTGCGATTCTTGCTCCAAAATAGAAACGTCAGTGCTGTGCTGCTGACATATTTAATTTCTTACAATATGTTGTGGAAATTGTATTACTAGATAAGAATAATATTGCTTAAGATGTCTTGGGAATTTCTTGTAATTCAGTGTGTCATAGTAAAAGCTAGTAACAGATGACCCTGCTAAGTGATATGTGGAAGAGGCACAATGCATAGATGCCTCAGGGATAAGTATCTTCCCCTTGGGAAATAGCAAAGAGAACACTCTAAATTCTAACAAAAGTATTTTCCAGAGTATGCCAAATTATTATGTCTGGACAGACACTATTTTTGCAAGATTCTTACTGTTACTTCTGAAACCTCTCTAGCTTGAGGCTGTCTGGGACTTCTAAAGTGTTGTTGCCACTGTCTTGCTCAGGACTAGTCACTGCGCATGCTGTAGATTAAATTGTTCCAAGAAATTAGCTGATGGTCTCTCCTCTGGAATTTAACTTTTACAAATGTTGGTGTTTAATAATTCCTTGACCCTTGGTCCTTGACCAGTGACATTTGGTCTTGATCTGTAAGAAGAATAGCTGAAACTTAAGGATCTATTTGATAATAAAGTGATACTCAGCATGAATAAAGACACAAATAGAATTTCAAAACCCATTGAATAAAAGATGAAAATATTTTCAAAATTTGGGCTGTGAGAGTATGAATTTAAATAAGGAATTGCATGTTCTGTGAATTTTGCTTGATATACTGAAAGAGTTCATGTATCAGTTTGAACTTACTTGGCAGGTGAATAATTGTCATGGTTACGAGGATTATGATTATTGGGAGGGTTACTCTGGAAATAGGCGTTTCAAATCACAAAACAAAAAGCTCTTAAAGAGACATGCTAATCAGCTAAAAACTGAATCCTGCATCATGACAATTCATAATTACCCTTTACCTTAGCACAGTAGTATTAAAAACAGAACAAAAAGATTTCCAGTAAAGACTTTCATGCATGCCTGCCTTAAATATTTTAGAGATGCATATCTGCATATTATTTAAACACTAAACAACAATTATAGATAATCTTTTTTATCCTACTGTGATTTATTATACTGTGGCTATTGTTGGGTTTGTAAGTTTTAATGATCAAACAGAGGTTATTTACGTGTTTGCAGAACATCCAGTTAAGATTTCTGTCTTGTTTTGAAATAAAATGCCTACTATCCAAATGTTCTCAACTGTACTCTGAAAAATGTTTGTCTCGTATTTAGCACTTGAACACAGCAATAAGTAACCTGGATAGGGATTTCTCAAAGGAAAACTGAAGAGTCAAGAACAGAATTCCCTGTGAGAATTAATCTTCTTTATTCATAAAATGAGAATGTGTTGACACTTGAGGAAACAATTCAGTGATTCTTGAAGCATATTTCCATTAACCTCTGACCTAGACTGGATAAGTAGAGTAAAACAGTGTTGATTCTACTGAAAAATTAGGTTTTCAGCATACCCTTAGTAAACACAAAATTTACCAAATGGTGACCGTTTGTTGATAGAGTTTTCAGTCAGTCACTTTTGACTTGTTTTTCTTATGCAAATTTAGAAACATTTTTCTTAAAAGGTGATGCTGTCAAATATCTCTCCATTTAGGAACTTGTATTTATAATTATATACTTATTAGAACTATAGCATTAAAATGCAGAAAACCATTTCATACTCCCACCTATATGCAGGCATAGTGAGCACAGAAATAATTTTTCATTTATGTGAGCATCAGTGACTGCATTTAGTATGTCACTTCGTAGTTGTTTAGTCCCAGTCACCTTCCTCTTAGTTCTAGATGAAGCATCCCCTCTTACCACCAGAAAGCCAAGGCAGCAAGTAAAATGAACCAACAACAAAAAAAAAGAGTTTGGATAATTGTCTATTAAACAGCCTACCCAGGACTGTGTGTCTCTAGAAACATGTAAATCAAGCTCAGACATTTTTTAACACTCATGCTCCTCTTCAAACATTTTCAAGTGGTTTGAGTAAGTCCCACGTTCCTGTGGGACATCAGCTTCCCCTTGCTGTGTGGCCTCCTGGCCCATGAATTTTAATTTTCTTGCCCAGCATTCAATCTGCGTGTGTACCTGCCTGTCCTAGCCCCCTGCAAGGAAGCAAGGGGGCACTGGGACTGTTTGCTGAGATAGTGTTTGTTGGTGTGGGCTGTGTCAGAAGAAATGTATGCGCTTTGTTTCTACCTGCTCTGGAAAATTTCTAGGAGCTTTGGCTACGTTTTCTTGCCTGAGGAGGGGACAGACAGGCCATGGGGGATTTTTTCTGGAAATGGCTAGATGGTAGATTTGGTTCTGTTCTATCCTTCATGCTCCTTAACCAAGTAGTCACAGCCCAGCAGCTGATGCTGCTGCAATTCCTACTGCTCGTGCTTCCATTGGAAGGCAAAACTGGCCAGGCTGTAGCAGTTCCTCTTGTGTATTTTGGCCTACCCTTTATGCCTGTCTGAAAAATACGCGTGTAAAAGAGAGGAAATACTACCTTGTAACACTTGATATTTCAGTGAAATTTTACTTAGAATTTCTTGAAACACAGGAAAGGCACTTTGCTAGCATGAAAAGTTATGTCCCTGCTGAATAGTAGGGATTTGCCAAGAAATGGAAGAGTTAAAAGTTGCAAGAAAAAGTTTACAAGAAGCAAAACTGATAGAATACGATGGATTGGGGTGATCTGGGCAGAATACTTTTCTGCTAAAATAACTATCTAGAAGTGTCAATTTTACGACTTTCTAAATAGCAGAGGTATATAAACACTCATCTTTCCAATTTGATTAAAGTTTGTATTGGTATGTCAGTGTTTTATATAGCATTATGTTGTATAGAATTACTTGTTGAAACATATATTTAAACCTGGTATTGTCATGGGACTTTCAAAGCCTCAACAGATGTTAACTAAATTACAGAGATAGAAAAGGAGGGAAGCTTTTTGTCTCTAATCAAACATCATGGTGCTTCAAAATTAATTTTAATTGTTTTCATTTTGTCAGAAGTTTCAGCATTTAAATCCTCCATTCTAAACCAAAAAAAAAGAAGTTTTCCCAAATTAGAGCTGTTCCTGCCATATTCCAGAGAGCATACAGGTGTTGCTGACACCTTGTCCATCATCTACATAAGCGTCTGAGCTGCATGGAAGCAATCGCTATGAACATACTCCCTTTCTTTTCATTTAATTTTCATTTGCTCTGGTGAAGTATTGTCTCTGTTCTGTACATCCTTTGAGATGTAAAAGGAATAAAACTCACTTGCCTCTACTCAGAAAGTGTCATCAGCCTTCTGCATGTGAAAATTCCAGGCCCAACGGACTGCGTCACTAGAAATACGACTTGCGGCTGGTGACATGGCTTAAGAATTGTAGAGACGTCCTTCAATTTCTTTTCTTGTTTTATATTGCTGTTACTAATGGCATTTGAATAAAATATATAAATGTGCATAAACCACTAAGACAAGAAAACAAAAATATTCTAAGTACAATTAGGAATCTGTTTCCTAATCCGTTCACCAAGACAGCAGCGGCTTGGAATTTCATCTGGGGCCATCTGATCTGTTGTTTTGCAAAGAGGAAGTATAATAAAGGGCCAGGGACCTGGAACACAGCAGTTTCTTTTAACATATTAATACTGGTTGTGATAGCATTGTAATGAAGACAGGTAAGAGAACTTCTTCCCTGCTTTCAAATTATGTAGTAAATATTTGTCCATTTCCAGGTGCTCACCATGTAAGGTAGGAGAAGCTTGGAGAATTAACTTCAACCAAAGATTTTGACACTTCTTGCCTTCTGAACTTGGTGATATAAATACAATTAATTCTAATTAGCAAATCATCAGATCCAGCTGGGAGATCCTTGTAACCCTTGTTTCCATCTTATGTAAAGCTCAATTTTAGATAAATAATTTTTTAAAAAATTATATAACTCTAAAAAGTTTATTTGTATTGAGAAATCATAATAAGAAAATTATTTCAAAAGTTAAATTTAAAACTAAGGTACATGAAAAATGCATATTACTGCTACCAAACACATTTCCAAGTACTTGGTGAGGCAAAATTGATGATGACTGATCTCATAAAGCATAGTGTCCAAAATCTATACTGCTTACCCGTCTGATCTGTAAGAGTGATTATCTTAAAACTGATTCTGGAAAACAGAGCTAGTGTTAAAGTCACTTAAAGTTGGTATCAATATATTCTGGAATAGCAGCACATATATGTAGATGAGGCATGCTTTATAGACACACCTTCTGAGCTTTCTGGATAGCTCCGTGCGTGTACACATATGTGCACTGCTACCCGCTCACACACATTGGTGGGCAAGATTAGTAGGCCTGTTATCTGACTCTGCACCACTAGGGAACAATAAAGACATCCCTTGACAAATTATGTGGCATAAATTTCTATTGGTACTAATTGCATCAATCAGTGCTATAGAAGACATCTAACAAAAGAAACAGAGACATATTTTGTTCAGATTATTATATGGATTGGAAAGGTTAATAATAAGCCTTGGTCCAGAAAGTGTTCTAGACTGATTTTTTCCCCCTCAGTTATATAATACAATATTTCAAAGTGCATTTGTCTCCAGAAAAACAATTATCTCAAAAAATACTTCCTCCTTGCCATCATACTTACCCTTTCTCTTCAATGTCAGTTCTGTGTGATTAAAGCAATTTTCCTTTAATGCAGTAGTATTTGTAGAGGAAGCTAATTAGTTAACTCCTGGATTCTATTATCCATAATCAGATAGTTTACTAAGCTGCAATAAGTTGCACCTTTCCAGACCCACTGAAAGTAACACAATTGCTTAACTGCTTGGAAGAGCCTGAGGTTATAGCAGTAAGTGAGGTGACGTAATTTGCCTTTCTAAAACATTTTCTATTGATTACTCATGTAAAAGGAGTGAATTTTCAAGGCCAACATTTGAGAGTCAAACAAAGATTTCTGCTTGTAATGTTGTACATCTAATTTCCAAATTACAGGAACTAAGAACATAGAACTTCCATTTATGTTTCCACATAGTCCTTTTTTTCTGAGCACAGTCACGCTTTACCACTGTAAAGAGTTCCAGGACATGGTATATCTGAGGTTCTAGTTTGAAGTGGGATGAATTACATGCCTAAAGACCCTGGGAACTACTCAGTTACAAAAACTCAGACATCTAATAGTGCACCTAAGGTACTCCTCCGGGCTTACAGCTGCTACCCTTGGGCACGTGAAATGGCAATAGATATCTACATTCAGACAACTGCGTGCCCCCCCTTGCTTCCCTCCGTCAGCTGAAACAGGAACATGGGATAACAATCTCAGCTTGTTGATGCCTGTGTTTGGTCAGATGACCCCTACACTGAAAGTCTTAGGAGCAGACTTTGTAGGGCTTTAAAATCATGTTTCCCAGAAATTCAGTAAATCATTAATAACACTTACTTTCTCAAATTTGAAAGCTGTAATTTAGTCTAATAAGCCAGTTAAATATATTTAGCTTCCCACTATTAGTTAGCAGTCAAAACAATCAGTATATAGGCATGATTGTCCTAGAGTTGGATGTTTGATATTTGAAGAAACAGATTATCTTATTACCTCTGATTTGGAAGGAGGTTTTCCCAAATTAGGCAGTTTGACTTAACTAGACTTTAGAAACATGCAAGTACTTAATATTGTCCATTTACATTTTTTTGCTGTCCTTATAAGAATGTCAATACTGAATTCTTGGCATAAGCTTCTGAACTGTACATTTTTCTTACCAGGTTCCAGAGAAACAAAACAGGACTATATGCAAGGCTAGGGATAATACGTTTTGGTAATGAACCTAATTTTCAAGATTTCTAGAAAACTCAACAAAATTATTTTGCAACATTGAGGCTTTGCAATAGGATTGCTGTGGTGTCTTAATTTTGTCTCTGAGGTGGGAGGCTACCTGAAAACCATTACCCTAGGGTGCTTCAACACAGATTTTAGGTTTAATAACTGCTGTCTCAGCCAAAGTAAGCAATCTCTGAGCCAACATCTGCCACAGTTTTCGCTGGAGAAGGTAAAGTGCTGTCTTTTTCTTGGATTCTAGAGGAATCAAAAATAACTTACATTTTTTGTAAAACCAATGACTGTGTAATAGATTTCACACTTTGGAAAGTCTTACAGTATGTAATTTAGACTGAGTAAAATGATTTGAAGCTTTTTCATAGACCCATGTTGAAGCCTGAACCCATCTGGCTTTGTACCACAGGTCTAAAGAGTTTTTTAGATTTGCTAGAGCTATTGGTCCATTTTCTAAAAGATGTAATTAATTTTCTAGCAGCTATGATTTTACCTTTCAGTTCTGATCATCTACCTACTGTAATTGCAGCCTTTTTCAGAACAAGGTCATCTCATATTATTGGTAGATTTTGCTGTTAAGGACACAAAATTTCATTCCAGAGAGACAATTCTCCAAGGTTTAAGTTTGTATCTTACCAGTTATTTCCTATATACAGAAAGCTTCTGTGTAAAATTCCAGTTTCTAAATACAGAATAGGTAAACTTATATTGGATAAAGCTGTAAGACTTCTAAAAAGTTTTTAGTTTGGTCAGTGTCCTTTTTCCAGCTTTTTTGAGAAACTGAATATTCCACTTTAAGTGGCTCAGAACTGGCTTGTGCATTTTCTATTGAGATTGAGAATTTGGACTTTTAATTTGCTTTCTGGAGGTGTCACTTGAATAGATGAGTGTCTATATTTAGGAGTAAAAAATTCTTTTTTGCTTGTTATTTTATTTCTCAGAAAACAGAAATGCACCAATTCTAATTATATGCCCAAACAAAGCTGTTATTGTAGTTGTTTTTCTGTACATCACTATGGTATGTCACAGCCTGTGGATAATTAGGTAAAGCAGAGTTTCTCATGAAGAGGCGGTTATTTTGATTTTTTGTTTGGTAGTGTGATGCAGTGTTAGTTGTTTGACTGTTACCACAAAAAGGAAAACAAATTTTAGAAATAGTCATACTAAATGTATAGATGTCCTGATTATACAAATAGTACTGCACATTTTAACAGTACTCCTTAAACTGTCATCTGAGATGTTGGCCTGCAGAAATGTTTTCACACTCTACTTATATACTGATTTTTCTTTATTCTCAGGTCCAGTCTGTGTATGACATCACCCAATATGAGAATATTTTTCTTTTGTGCATGATTCTGGAACAACTTCTTCAAAATGAGACAGAAGAAAGTAACATTTCAAGCTCAGACTATGAAGGAGAAGAAAAAATCAAATTTCTGAAGAACCTTGATCAAATTATTCTTCATCTCTCGGATGAATTCCCTTTGTTCTCTTTATATTTGTGGAGAGTGAGTGTTCTTTTGAACTCAGGTCAAATGCAAGTTGATTAAAACAAGCAGCCTACTTTTTAACCATGCATTTGTTGTGGGAGTGCATTGGAAAATTTTCGAGCCAGACAGGGATATTGTCCTTATTGGAAAACATTTACTTTAAACTACTATTCTATACAGCAGTTTCAGAGATAATGCAATTTATTTCCAATTCTGAATATAGAAAAAATGTAATAATCCAGGTGCCATTTTCAATAAATGCTGTTTCTTGTAACAGAAAACAGTGTGTTGGTGTTTGTGCACACAGTGAAAATGGAACAAAGAAAGTTGTTTATGGTGCTGTTTAAAATAAACACTATTAATTTTAAAATACAGTCATAATATGTGTGTAGAGCTTCCAAGGTAGAAGACTAATGCCTGTCCTTGAAGAGTTGTATAGCTTCTGTAGGATTTAGAGAGAGTGTCTGGTTGGCTGAACTAGAATTGTTTATTTTAAACTTGGTAGCTTATCAGTACAAATTCTTATAGGACAGACTTTGTTACTGATAATCAAATGAGTCATTACTTGAGCAAAATGAAATCTGGTGCTCACTTTCACAGCTTTCTTACATTCACTGTATACTGCTTGGCTTTACTTGTGTAGGCACAAGTTTAAATACAATAGGCCTAATTCACTGAGTTGAGTAATGATTTCAGAGATCTAATCTGAAGAAGTGTAACTCATTTAATAGTTACTTTAAACCTTTCTGTTCAAAATTAATTAATATTGATAAAATCCTCTTTGGTATATATTTACATATCATCTGATATTTATTTTTTTTTCTGTGTGATGGAATATTCATAGTAATAAGTAACATATTTTAATAGAAATTATCTTAAAAGGTCTTTAAAGTGTGAGCTCAACAATATCTTAACTGAACCATAGTCTGATAAATCTAAAGGATAACTATTATGATGAATTGTTTTTTTTTCTATTAGATAAACAACATTTCAGTTTTATTATGTCTCCTAGGAGTGTATATTTACTATAAATGCAAAACATTTTGAACATTAGTCCTTATCCTTCCCCTTGAACTTGTCAGATCATTCCTTTACATGTCAGGAAAATTCTCTGAAACACCACTATCTTGTTAATTTAAATGCACTTATTTTGTAATAAACCTTTGCTTTATATATATGTAAAATACATTGATATTTAGAAGGCGGGTTGCTTTGATGGTGAATTGGCTCTCCAGAGTGTTTCTTAGTTAAGCCACTGGCCCCTGTTCTGTTTCTTAAACTTCATGTTTGATGTCGTGTGCTAACATTTGTTTAATGCTTTCTTCTAGCTAACTTTCCTTCAACCGAAATGTTTGATTTTCAAAACAAGTATTCCTGACTAGTCATATGAGAAAATCAGATAGGTTTAACCAAACTAAAGAAAATAAATCAGTGTGTAAGTTTGGTAGCCACTCAGGAACTACTGTGCCCTTTTTGTTGCTGCTTTACTTGTTTGTTTGTTTCCTTCTGGTGGAGGATCAGTTCTTCCTTCTCCCTCCACAGCACTGAAAGCATGATTGCAAAAACAGAAAGGAAATGAATAAACAAAATGAACAATTAGCTAATTGATATAATAATTTTCATTTTAATTTTTTCAAAAAAGCTGCATTCGAAAGTAATATGTAAGCAAAAGACACAAAATGCAGAAGGATACTGGCATCTATATAATAACAAAATGTGTATTGTTTCAAGATTGTTATTTGAAAGAAAAGTTTCAACCCTAGTTTGCACACCATATTTGCTCATCGACTGGCAGAAAGTATTTTTGTTGTTAGTAAAGCAACTCAGGCAAAAAGAGACACATATTTTTTTCGTTGCAGATCATAGCACTTTCTCACCAGCAAGCTCTCTAGGCCACTGGAAAAGCTATGGATATTTTGGGAAATATATGCATCCTTGGTAAATTTTGAAGTAACTTCTCCCTTGAGACATGATGATTTTTGAAATCATTTTTTCACAGCATACAGAAAGACAAGGTTTTGTATCCAGAGATGGCACCACTATGTGATACTTATGCTCTGACAGGGATTTGGAACAGTTGCACAGCTTTGAAAGTGTTGAGGCAGAGTGAGAGTTCCCCTTGGAATGCCATTGCAGCAATCTAGACACACACTCGCCTCTCCGCAGCAGTGCTGTTAACTGGTCACCAGGGCTCTCCTTATCTGGTTAGTGCAGAATTAAATAGGGCAGTGAACCACATTAATGAACACCTCAGCTTTGGTGGGGGCTATAACCCCAGCAATCCGAGTACTTTCTAGATTGTTGTCTCTTGTTGGAGATTTTTCACCAAGAGGGGACTTGCCTCAAGATGAAAATGTGCAAAGGTAGACTTGCACATTTACATGTCTCCATTTGGCTGGGAGATCTAATCTATTAAATACTTGCAAAGTAACCCAGTGTTTTCATCTGGGTATCTAGCTTCTGCCCCAAAGGACTGCAGATCTTCTCTAAGTCTTGTGTCGCATTTTCTCTCTTCATGTAGATGCCTCTGATACCCTTGAGCATCTTTAGTGGCACTGTCACTTAAATGTGTCTGCTTAGACAACCGGAGAGTGGTGATAGCATGAGCTTAGATATGTAACTCATCACCACAAACATTCATTTAGGTGTCAATCTGAAGGCTAAACCCCACATTTTTGATACCTTATATGTTTTAGAGTAGGAAATCATAGGTTTAAATCCCTGCTCTTTAGACAATTTCTGCTCTTATGCAATGACTGTTAGATGTAACTTGAGTAAACACCACTGTCCTTAGTTTTGAAATAAACAGGATGACGGAGACAGTCCCTGGAGGATTTACAACCAGGTTACAAGAAACCTGCCTGCATCTTGGACTTAGTTTAAGTCTTCAAGTACTTACTAAGTAGGTATGACCATGTCCAAGTTTTACCTGCCTGGCCTCCAGAGAGGAATACCAAATCCAGAGAAAGTACCTGTGCTCTTTGCTGAGTGTAGACTACTGGATGTCTCAAAAGAACAATCTCAAGGTCTGATGTGCTGAGCATAACTTCTCATAGACTCAAATAGGAAACACTGAAAATAATTTGGTCTGGCCTGTCATTGCTCTCTGGAGTGTTTTACCAGATTTACCCTTACAGTTTTAAAATGAACAGTTCAAGGATATTTCTTTCATCTTGCACATCTCTTTTTTTTGTAAATACCTGTACTTTAGATGTTGGCAAAATGCTATTGTTCTGCAAATGCAAATTGTTCAGCCTTATACAAATGTAAATGTAAGCACACAGTTTAACTATATATTTATATGGTTGATATAGCAATGCTTATTTATTAGTAGCCTAATAGCAGTTTATGATTTTATAATTTGTTGTTCTGCTACATTCGTAACTTTCTGAGTGACTGACTTTCATGCTTGTCTCTATCTCTTTTAAAAAGAATTTTGTGGTAGAGTGTATCTTTTTATGAAAACAGAAAAATTATGAGACAAAGAAAATAAATTTTTATTTTTATTCTAGTGCTGCTCCATTGACTGTTCTATTCCCTGAAGAGTTTTGCATGCCTACTAATGACAGTAGTGGGTGGGATTTTGAAGTGAACTGTCTCGGAACTTTTTTGTAAAGTTAGTTTGGAATCTTTTCATAATCTGTTTGTAATTTATTGATTTTACAAGTTATTGCTTATATATGTTGGTAACAGTGAAAATGAAGTTGTACCTTGTTTTAATCCTGTAATAATATTTCTTTTTCATTCAGTTATCTATGCATTACTATCTGATACAGTTTGTAGTTTACTGTGGTGCAACATTTAGTTGATGTTCACAGGATCATAGGAAAATTTAGGTTGGAGGGGACCTCAGGGTCTCTAGTCCAACCTCCTGCTTCGATCAACATTAGCTGTGGGATCAAATCAATGTTGGTTGAATCATTGTTGTCTGTTGCTATTTCAGTATTCAGTCACGTATTGAAAACTCTCCAGGACATAGTCTGGATAACTGCTCTTTTGCTTGACCCTCTTCATGGTGAAAAAAATGTTTCCTTGTATACAGTCTGAACTTGTGTACAGTTACTTCGTTTATAATTGTTGTGGTGACTGAAGCAACCACAGGAACACTCAGGGGACCGCATAGCCCTGATAAAGAGGTTTGGTGGGCTGGCTCCAAAGGTTGAATCCCCCTCTGTGAGAGTGGCTTCTCCCATTGAATTCCTGTGACCTGATGTAGGCTCGGTCTGTCTGATTGACAGTGGACAGACACCCCTTGTATCTCCTAAGGAAAGGTAACCAGATCTATCCTGCCCCTTCCCTTCTTCCTATAGGTCACTGCTATGTCATGCCCCCCCCCCCCCCCCCCGCCTTCCCTGGTATCCAGTTTGGTCCTGAAGGTGTGGAAACACAGGCAATAATCAGTATCTTAAATCTTTTTGCCACGCAGAGCCTGGATCTATCCCTTTGGTACCTTTCCCATAGATAGGCACTGGAGGCTGCTGTTAGGTGCCCCTGCATCCATCTCTTTCCCAGGCTGATGGGGCCCAGCTGCCATAACCCCCCGCGGCAGAGATGCTCGAGCCCCCGGCGTTTCGGTAGCCCTGTGCTGAATACGCTTCAGTTTATCAGCATCTTTTTACTAGGGCCCAAAACGGGCCGCAATACAGCTGCAGATTAACGGGTGCTGATTAGAGGGGGTAATCCCTTCCCTTCAACTGTGCTCCTGCTGGCACAGCCCAGGATGCCCTTGGCCCTCATCACTGCCACGGCCACTGCAGGCTCCCAGTCAGCTCTCTGCCCACCAGGGCCCCCGGGGGCTTTGCCTGCGGAACTGCTCTCCAGCCAGGCACTCCCAACCTGCGTCACTCAGAGGAGACTTCCTTCCCAGGCCGGACACCTTGCACTGGTCCTTCCTGAAGCGCAAGTCTCGGTGACCAGCTTGAGAGAAAAGTAGTTAAAAACTACAGTCAAATAACATCAGAGGACTAACATTAGCATCTCCTATTTCAGTTTAATAATGAAAAGAAGAGTGAGTTTTAAAGAATTTTTAATTATTCATAATGCTATGCACAAATACAGGAAAAGCAAAGGATGCTTGTTGGTTTTGTTTTCATTCCTTGAGCAGATGTCCATATATGTGTGTTTCCCTTTAGAACTCAAAGTTTTATTGCTTTTTTTTTCCTATAGCTATATACTTCTAGCTTTCCTGGATTGTGCTTTTTTGTCTGTCACATGCCAGTAAGGGTCTTTTTCTGTTCTGCAGTTCTTAATTGCCTTGATTTGAGACAATTTCTGTAACTTCATCCAGATGGTCTGCTTCACATAGGCCTTTATTAAATCACCTCCCCCTTATGTAAATTGTTTCACCCTCTTTATCTTTTAGTTTTTCCTTTTTTGCATAGAAGTAAATTCACGTAGTCTGCACCTGTTTCTTTAATTGAACAAAGTTAGTTTACAGCCTTGCTTTGATTAAGCCATTCTTTCAGTATGGTTTCTTCTAAACTTGCTGATTTCAAATTCATCTTGAATTCTTAGAAGTTATGCCCACCCTTAAAATAGTTACACTAAATAGAAGCTCATCCTTGAGAAGAGCACTGTTTGCATATCACCTGTTTACCAGGCTTGAGTTCATGTTTGAGACAATCCTTCAAATTATACTTAAGGAAATGGTCTCTGCAAACCAGTAACATCACCCAGTGAAGAGAAATAGTTCCAAGCCAAGATCTTTGTTTGGGGTTGTTTAAAAGGGCAGTCTTTTTTCTTCGCTTATTCTCATAAATGCCTGCGATTCATGTGACTTAGGCCAATTCTGGCACCTTACAGAATTCAGCTCTTCAGCACATGCAGCTTAAAAAGCAGCACACAGGCATTCATTAACAATTTCTCTGGCACATACAGGAGAAACTGTGCACTGCAGATTTTAGCAATGATGCTGGGTACTCCTCCAGGATGTCTTGGTGATTTCTTGCTTTCTTCTGTCAGCTGCTCTTTCTGGTTTTCTTCTGTCAAAGCAGAGGGATTTTTTTGCAGTTATAATTACTGAATTTAGTTATATTCTTTAAAGACTTTCTTCCCAGCCTGTGGAGACTGAAATTCATTTCTGTCATCCCGAGTAGCTGACCTCCACTGACCCCATAGCATGATGACACCTACGAATTTCATAAGTATGCTCTCTGATGTATTCAGCTGAGTTTGTACAGTCAGAGGAATATTATGAAGTAAAATATCTGGAGAAAACAACAGAAATTTAAACTCCTGTAAATTACTACTGCATCCTGAAAGAAGATAAAACATTGAAAGTAAAGGTACTATTACAAGAGAAATACAGAGCCTAATCTCTTTTCTTGTAACATAAATGAGCTCCATTGCTTTAGTGAAGCATTTGCCTTATGTTTCTGCTGAAGGCAAGAAAAACATAAAGAATTAACAGGAAGGGTTTACAACCACAGAAGGCTGTGAACACACTTAAATACTACATTTTTTTGTTATGTGATAACGATACCGGGTCATTTCTGACCTTCACAGCTCTTCATTCTGTTTTCCTCTGGAAAGTTGTTACTTTTGGCCATTGCATGTTCTGAGCTTTGTCTTTTGAACCAGAGATTAGGAAATACATCTTGAGCCAGAAAAGGAAAGAATGCAAGATTAATCTTGTACCTTACTATTTTTTTTTGGTGACTGACTCCTTTGAACTCTTTTCCTTTTGGGTGAATGGGGTGGTGGTGGAAAGAAGAGGGCTAGCTATCCCCAAGGGAGTTCTCAGTACTGTTTTCAGGACTTTTACAGGATATCAGGATACCTCCTCACTGATACCTCACTGGTACTCCCTATTCATGTGGTAATGAGTCCTATCAAGATCAAGGCCTTAAAGACAACTGAGTGTTTTTCAGCTAATGTTTCAATTTATTTTAGTAGCTATCCGCAAAACGATTCTAAGGGCTGAGATAATTCCACATTAACTTTGCTCTGAGGCTGTCTTGTCCTCACAATACAAGGAAAAAGAGACAGATGAGAAAAATTAAACAAAAAGATAAACCTCGATGAGACCTCCCAGAAAGTGCAAACTCCAGTGAAATTTTCTAAAATCCTTCAGCAGTGTGTCATCCTTCTAAGGGTCCAAGCAGCGTGAACAAATCATGCCTTTCAGGGTCCTTGCCATTAGGCTGGAGTGAGCACGGGCAGTAAGAAAAATGTTCCCTCCAGGTGGTGCAGCACACTCAGCACTGTGCACTGCAAGGATCCACAGGTTACTGGTTTGGGTCACCAGGGCAGGCACCTGGACACTGAGCAGGTAATTCACTACGGGTTTCTTTATAAAACTAAGAATAGTCTGCTTCCTTAATAAAGAGTCACTTGCAGCTTTTTCATGTGTGTTTTGTCAAAAAAAAAAAAAAACACAAAAAACCCCCAAAAACAATTCAAGGAACCCCTCATAACTAGGCAATGTAAATTGCTAATGTCCCATTTGATATAATTTTTTTCTGTTAGTTATCACTTTTTAAGGCAAACAAGCTAACTATTTCAATGGAGACTTTGTTTTTCTCTTTTTGTTTTTGTACAAAAAGCTCTTGTGAGTAGAGAGAATTTATAAGAAACTATGCAACACTTTAAATGTTAGGCCACCACCATTAGAATGTAATAGATTTTTTGGTAGGTTTTTAGTGCAGCAATTTGTTCTACTATTCAGAAAACAGATTGTACTATTTGAGCTGTCAAAAGTCTTCTCATATATTAGAAGGTAATAGAAGCACAAAGGAAGCCTGTTCCACATGGATACTACTACAAATTCCTTGTTGCACTAAGGTATGGTTGCAAACACCTCTGTGTGACATTAATGTATACTCTCGAGCAGCATACTCAGCTTCACTTTTTTCTTCCTAATGATTATATAAACCAAAATTGACATCCCAAACTGTAAGAAGTAAACAGACAAGAACTGTAGGAATCTGTTTGGCATTTCTAGTTTTTTGCTTCAAATGAGAAAGAAAATCTACTTAACATTATTTGTGCTGTAGTATTAAAACCACTTAAGGCAGTAAGTGAAACAAATAAGTTAAAGAAATATGTGCCCGTTGTGTATCTCACCAGAATTATTTTTGACACCTTCTGTTTTTTCCGCTCATTAGTTTCCAGTAAAGTTAAAAAAGGTACTGGAGGCAGGTTGCACTCAAA
The DNA here is from genome assembly GCA_013398955.1 of Callaeas wilsoni. NCBI lineage: Eukaryota > Metazoa > Chordata > Aves > Passeriformes > Callaeidae > Callaeas > Callaeas wilsoni. Next base: position 11,149 of record VWPU01005634.1, on the reverse strand, counting down.
TCATTTCACTGCTAAGTTAATGATCCTGTTCCACACAAAGTTCCCTTATGGCTATTTTGAAATAAACTAAGTGTTTTCATTTTTAACAAGGGACAATGTTGATGGTTGAAAGGCTTTGTTGTGTTCTGTGACTACACTGCCCACAAATACCACATCTACCCTTATTGTTAGCACCTTCCCCCATGTCTTCAGCCTTGGTTGGGCAGACCATAGAGTGAGAGCTAACTGCACCTGTTTGGTGGTTAATAAGAAGGAAGAAATTCTGAAATTGTGTGATCACCTTTAAAATTAAACAATCCCAAGGTCTTCTTATCTATTTTATTTTTGCAAGATCTTTCACCTTTGTTTTGGTGGCTGCAGGCACATAGATGTTAAGTAAGGGTTAGATTCTACATTCTTTGGGGTTTTTTGTTCGTGTTCCTGGTTTATTAATTTTAGCTTCAAGATGCACCCATGATGCAGGAATTGATAGAAAAGCAGAAACGTGAATCCTAAGCTCCCGTAGCATTCTTGTCCCAAAGAGCAGAAAAGACAAAAACCTTATAAATTACACTGATGAAGAAGCCTGTGTAGTTTTTAGAGGTTTTTAATGTATTTCTTCCAGATGGATTATTTTCAAAAACATTTTGAAGAAAAGAGCTTATCATAACCAAACTATCAAATCCACTTTCAAGCTCAGTGACTGAATTCACATCAGCAGCACTTTAAAGAAAGATGAGAAATTATAAGTGAAAAAATGTCTTACTAATTTCCAGACTGATAAATATCAGAACATTTTACATGTTGTCTTAGTAATGTGCTACGAAATGTTGATAAATAGGAATACATCCATTTAATATTCCATGTCCCTGTCAGATCTTATATTCTTCACTTGATTTCATTTAACTCTCTGGGTTCTCCCCTGTGATTCAGTCTTTCTAGGCAGCATTACTTGTGTTGATATCCTGAGCTGATTTGATAATAACTTTCTGATAACATTATTCTGCTTGAAGAGTAGTAATTCTAGCTGAGACTGTACTTGGTCTGCTTTGTATAATTGCAATCTTCCTTGAGCATGTTGCAGCTGCTTGTACAAAAACACCATCCATTGTGCTGGATATATTAGACACTTAAGTCCACTAACACTACTGGACAGGTTTGTGCATTAAGATTTAGACATGGAGTTTTGTTGTTTGGTTGGGGTTTTTTTCAGTGAAAGAAGTGGCTAAACTCTTCTAGCCAGTCTCTGATCACACTGGTATAGGTGTTTGGTTAGGTTGGCTCAGTCTGGCACAAACGTGCTCTTCATTTCAACTGCGATAGTTTTGGTGTGTGAAGAAGAGCAGTTAGGTAGGTTGTCATGATCCCAGGCAACTGCAGTTTAGAAGTAATTTTGGGAAGTGACTTTTTCAGTCAGTTAAGATGCAGTCAGGAAAAAGTAAGTGTGTCTGCAACCTTACCGATTCCTGAGCTCTCCTTTCCTCTTTGTGCACTTAAATGCTTTCTCTTCCCTCCTTCCTCTTCTTCATTTTCTTCTTGTGATAGATGCCTGTACTATTTGCATCACTCACCACACAGATTTATCAAAGAATTAGCTTAAGCCAATATGACCTGTAGGGCTTCTCACAAAATGCATTTATGGTCCCCTGGTTCAAAAGGTGGTCTCTGCAGGTAGTAAGGACATTTGTTTATTTTTCTTATGTGGTATCCAAGTGGGTCACCCATCCAAGTGTGGAAAACCAGTGATCCCTGCTCAGTCTGACATTTCAGCAATAGGCGATTTATCCTCTCTGTCCTGACACTCTCTAATTCACCAGCACAGACAAAGTCCTCAGGTTTCAAAGGTCATGCAAAAAAATAGGTTTTTGCAAAGACATAACTGTTGCCAGAAATTTGTATAGGTGTGTTATGCTTTGCCTAATATGTACTTACGTGTGTTTACAAATTCTACTGCAGGGTTTTGTGCCCTTTGCTTTAAATGTCATCCTCCCCCGAAGGAAATGTCAGCAGAGGTTCTCAGCTCTGGAGAGGGTGTCAGGAAAAGTCCGGGAGGAAGCAGGGGAGCAGAGCATTAGATGGTAACAAGCAATGGGGCCTGAACTTCCAGGAAGGAGAACAAAGGGAAGTCAGAGTAAAAGGATTCCTGAAAAGTAGAGCTAGTGCCTGTGCTTCCAAAGTAGATGGCATGGGAGAGCTAGATCACAAATCAGAAGCTGGAGACAAGATATCGTCTTGGACTGAAATCTCTAATGCATACAAGATTATTTTCTTCCTGGAGACATTAATTTTTTTCTCTTAACTGAAATTTTCTGTGTTTTATTTATTCCTCTGATTAATTTTACCTGTTGATTTGTGATTTGCCAGTTCTCTCCTTATGCCCCGCCAGTGTTTGAGAGAGTTGCTAAGACAATCTCTGCTCCTTCTTGCTGATCACTTCCGACAGAATCATACACTGTCAGTCTTATCCCCATCCTCCTCAGTACACTCCAGGATAGCTCTCTGCAGTCATTCACCAACATTTATCATTACTTTTTGCTAATGCTGCTTTTGTCAGTTTTTTGTTTACTCAGGTAGTAACATGCCTGAGCCATGGGCAAACTTCGAAGGGGAAATTTAAGTGACAGTCCACATAAGGTCCCCAAGGTAGAGGTGAACAAGCCAGGCTTAAAGAGGGGATCATCAAAGCTAAAGGTCCTGTTATATATTCCAATTCCATCTCCAGCACCTGTTTAAATCTTTGATAGCACCACTGATCTTACCCATTTATCAGCTCCGGTGTTTATCATCCTGAAGGAAATAGTAACTGTAAGGGGGAGCAGCTGACAGTAAAGAAATTAAGACTCAGGGGAGGGTAAATCACTCAGAAAAAGAAGAATATCTTGGTTTGACCTTCAAAAGGACAGCTTTAGTGGGAATCGAGCATCAAAGTATATGATGGAGAGAAGAAACTTTTATAAAAATCTGTAACAATCAAAAAAATTACAGTAGGAGATACCTGTTTTTCAGTAAAGGCTGTCTCCTGAAATAGCTGCAGCTGAGTTATTATGGAAGAGAAAAGCTGAAACTGAATATGGATTCAATAGTGTGCTAGAAATTAAAAGGTAAATAAACAATAAAAAATAAAAAGTAATTAGTGCAACTAATATTGACTTCTTCAGCTTTAATAAGTTCATTAGGAATTATGTTAAAATTGTGCTTGTTGTGAATTCATGTCAGTGTAGAGTTCTGTTCACAGCACTTTCAAGACTGACCTTTACAGTGCTGATATCATTATGAAATCAGGAGGGGCAAATTTTCATTTACAGATGTTGACAGTAAGATAGATACATCAGAGTTAGTAGTCTATATTTCTTGTAATGAAACTATTGTTTCGTATTGGACTTTTATTAGATTTATCAAGCATACTTACATGTATATTTAATTTTATTTTAGACTAATTTCTTTTATGTGTTGTAATTTTGTAATAAATTATGCAAACATACTCATGGCTATTGATATGCCATAGCAACTGAGACTTCTATAATTTGAATTGTTACTTTATCTTTGGTTTAAATTTTATAAGCAGCTGTTGCTCAGTTCTTCTTGAAATATGTTTGTCATTTTGACTTTGGTGCCTCCAGTTTGAAACTTGAGATGTTCCTGCAGTCATTGTATCCTAAGAGAGGTCTGTGGCACAGCAGAAAAATATCTAAGTTTTATTTTTTTGAGTAGCACTTGCTAGAGATCTGCTATCCATAAGTCTTTTTTCTCACATATCGTTTATGCTCACAAAGTTTGCACAGCTTACTTGGGTTTCTAGACTGCCTGTTACCTATTACTTTTCAGAACTGTTTTGTTTTAGCATTTGTATATAATTCCAGCTTAAACTCCGTGTAGGTGTGTTTCACATCACAGTCGATTTGTCTCATCCAGAAAATAATTATATCCAACTTAAGTATACAGCAAGATTGTTCCAGTACTTTGTGTTCAAAAAGGTTTTAGACTGCAAGTGGCTCAATAAAGTGCTAATAATTAAGGATTTAATTCAGCAGATCAGATTGCATTAAGTTCAGCTCAAAGTTGTTTAGACATATCAACAATTAATTCTATAGAAACAAACATTTTTCAATAATGAGCTGGAACCCGTTAATATGGGACTCTTTGAAAACATAAGCCGAAATTACAGAAGAATGTAGTCCTCTGATGGAACAGCTACAAAGTTTCTTTCTAAAAGATTTTCTAATGCCTCACTGATTTCTATTTCCTACTCGTTAAATTATGGCCTAATTAGTGTAGAGCTTTGTTGTAGAGAAACAGTTTTCACTTTCTAAAATGTTGATCGTTTCATAGTTCTACTTTCAGCAGTATTTTCTGTCTAAAAATGATGCAGCTCTGCATCAAAGTTGCCACTTCATTTACTGTTATAAAATGCTGAGGTGATGAAGACTGTGGAAATTGCTGTAATTATGCAAGTATTTGTGCTTGCTTATTGTCTCACAGCTGCCTAAGTGTTATTTGAAGATAGGGCTCTTCAGCAAACAAAAACTTAATTTACTGATTTTTTTTTTTGTCTTTTCACATTAAATTCCTTTCAGTACAGTAGAAAAGACAAACCTTCAACCAAGCGACATTCCTCACCTAGACAAAATTTCAAGCTTTTTACTCTTCTGCAATCTGGTTGAATAAAGATCTTGAATCTGTTTCTATATTTCATCTGCCTTAGCTTACAAATTATCCATCTCTATGTCTCTCACAACTTGGGTATTCTTGGTGTGATTAAAATCTCATTTACCTGGTATTTAAATCTGTTTAAAAAATCTACCAAATTTAAGAAAACTTACTCAGCAAAATTTATTTTTTTAATTAAAACTGCCCTGAAAAATAGGTTTGTGTGGTGGACATTTTTCTACCAAAAAAAAAAAAGTTTTCTTGAAAGTTCCCAGTCAGCTCTATTTAGCTGCTGAAAGGGGGAACATTTTGCTACTATAAATCATGCACAGCACTTAAACATAATTTGTGGAGCAATTAAAGTATCTACGAAGGTTTCATGGTGTGCAATTATGTTTCTTCCATCAGAACATCATTAGGAGAATACTTGTTTGCCCTTGCAAGTGAGCGTGTTAAATGTAAAGAAAAATGCAACTGGCAAGCAATAAAGGGCAGGTTAAGGGACAAATAAGATGTCCAAAGAGTTCTTTATGAGTGGGGCTTTTTTTGTTTGCTCAGCTTTTGTTTTTCTAGCCTTCCTTGGAACACAAATAAGAGCTCAGAAAACCCATTGAATTCTGTATAGTTGGCTGACAGTTTAAATGCAACTTCATTCATCAGTGGTAAATATACTGGGTTACAGTGAAGTAACAAAGCAGTATGCGCTGAACTTGTGAACATCACAACATAGCGTTGGGTACACCTGGTTTTTCCAGAGTTTTAGTGACTCTCCAAAAGGTAGGCTTGTGATTTTTAGGACTGTAGGAAAATTCGGGTTGGAAAGGATCTCAGAAGGTCTAGTCCTGCCTCCTGCTCAAAGCAGCATCTACTAGAAGGATAAATCAGGTTGCTCAGTGATTTATCCAGTTGAGTTTTGAAAAATTCCAAGGATGCTCAGTTGGAAGCATGACTGGTTCACAGACTGCATGACCACTCTGGTCAGCACGTTCTGCTGTTTGTTTGGCATGAGTCATGGTGAGAATGTTTCTCCTTACTCAGTCTTAATGCCTTTTGTTTTCACTTATCCTTGTTATTGCCTCTTCATGCCTCACTCTGGAAAGTCTGGCTTTGGCCCCTTGATAATCTCTCTGTAGGCAGGGAATTGGTGGTTGTTTTTTTAAACTTCTTTGTGCTTAGGCATCTACCATGATGTTTGTGGGAACACCGGAAAATTAGAATCCTTTAGCCTAATAAAGAGAAGACTTAGGGGAGCAATTATTAGCAGTTTTCAAGTACATAAAAGATGTATTTAAATATTACATCTGACTCTGAATTTCTGGTTCATACGTACACTGAAGGTTATAAAGTTACTTTCAGGAATCAGCATGGCAGAACAGCTGTTAGATGGAGCATACTCTAGCTGAACTCCAGCTTAAAAAGGATTGGTTTAAAGTACAGACAGAACTAAGTCATGCTTTACTCTCTGTCAGAAACTTTATCTCTCAGCTGAAATAAAAAAAAGAAGAAAACAGAAAGTAGTTTGAGGTATTTTTTCTGTTTAATCCATAGTTTTTAGAAGAGATAAAAATGAAATGAGAATAAGGTCTGTTCAGACAAAATATCCAAACTTCTTATTCATGTTAGGCATCCTCATGTTTTAGGGAGAAAATGAAGGCAGGAAGAGGAGACCTCTCTATCTACTGGATATGCTATTCAAGAGTAGTAGCATTTGTGTCATTTTTTTTCTTGCTGCACTCCTGAGAGGAACAGAAAGTAATTCATCTCTGTAGCAGTACATTGTATTCCCAGGTACCCACATTGAAGGTGTATTTAATTTCTCATTTCAGACTTCGACTGAGTAGTCTAATATTTTGGCTGATACTGTTTTCCTTTAGGAGTGCAAAACACCATTTCTTCTTTTAACCTCTGCAGCTAGAATAGAAGTAGAATATGAAAAAGCCCAGGTCAGTAGACACTTAATAACTTGGGTAATAGATTTCTACACAACTTCACTCAGAATTTCCATTTCTTCTTCTCAATTGTATCACCATCTTTTACTAGACTGCACTACAAGTTAACATTGAATTTACAGAATAATAAAAATATAAGTTTCTGCCATAAGTAATTCTGAATTTAAATTAAATTTAACACAGCGGTAAGTCAAAGCTAGAATACCAGTTAAAACAGCAGATGACATAATAAAAAGTGGGGAGGTTTTTTCAGATTTTCGGGTTTAAAATTTGTTTGAATTTGGGAGTTAATGTCCAGAAGGCAGATATGATGTACTAGTACATGTTCAGAATTTTAAAAATCCAGTTTTGCGATATTAAAACTATTTAAAGTGACATTTTATGTTCTATAGGGTGGACCTTCTACTCTCATTAAATTTCTGGATAATGCGTATGCCAAACCATGCCTGACTTAAAGATTGTTCACTTTTGTGGTATTTTAGGTTATTTTTCAAACATTCCTTTCTCTAATGCTCTATGTAAGACTGCCATGCAAAAATGTGTGGTGATTCTCATTTCCTTTTGTCAGCAGTGACTCAAGACAGATGTAACATTTCCTATGTAGCACTTCTGTTCTTGTCAATATAGTTTCTGTTTCATCACTTACTGGTTTACCTTGGCCATGAAAGTTTCATTGATGATCTTTTTTTTGTATGTCATATCTTTTTTGTGTGTGTCATGTTGTCATCAACCACCAACCTCCATCTACAGTGGCTGAACATAGTCACGGTGCTATGCATCTGTTTTGCCAAAGAACATCTCAGGAAAATGAGACTAAACTCAAGAAAATGCCGCAGAAGCAGATTTTGGAGATTTCCTCTGACTGAAAAGGGCTAGAGGCCATGAGTCTTCAGCTCCTTGTCTGGAATGTGTCATATCTTTGGGCACCAGCCAAGTTCCAAGTCCTGAGAGCCCCTGAGAGACCATTTAATGATGTCGCATCAGGACCCCCTTCAGTTTCTCTGAGTCACCTCTGGCCAGAGCTTTTTCAACATAGTCCCAGGAATTCACAGATCCCATGGCCTAAGGATGTATTATCTATATTGTGGTTTTGCTGTCTGACAGCCTTCCCCTTTCTGGGGACTGTTTCAAGACACAGGGGACTCTGAGAGACCATTTTTCCATCTCTTGGCAATGTTAATATTCCATCTGATTTTTAAGTGTCTTTCTGGTTTTGGTAGTGTCATGAGGAAGGGAGAAAAGGTTTGAGTGCTGTGGTTTATCCTCTATCTGCAAATACTTGGGTTCCCTGCAGTTTCTGATTTATCTAATTCAGAGGGCTAATCTACCTGTATTCTATTGAGAACTTCTTATCCCAAAAGTGGACTCATTCTTCAGCAGCTCCTTTGTCAAAAGCACATTGCTTTTCACCACAGAAATCAGTCCCTAAGATTGTTTCTGCTGGTAATTGGGAAAAAAATGTAGGATTATCTCCTGCTAGAGGTTCTTAAACTAGATAATTGAGTTATGTCAAGGTCCAATATGAGACTAGCAGGATGAGGGCTATCCTTAGCCCTCCTTGGAATTCAGTAAAACCTCTGTTTCCATCCAGAGACAGCTATGGGTAGTTATGATACAGGAGGTGTACTACTGATACACACCAATATGCTGCTTCCTCCCAAGTGCAGTTTATCAGGCATTATAATCCCTCAGGACTTTGAGTGACCTACTTTGTACCTGCACTTTCTTTTGGCTGGACTCTGAGCCTTACACATCAGGGAGGAGTTGCCTGCAAGCAATGGCTCCAAGGTACAGCAAAAAGGTTTTTTGGCACACCCATGCTCATATGCACTTCTGTGCTTTTCCTTACAGACTTTTTAAAAACTGAATTGTGCTTGAGTATTACAGCACTCACAGAGGGGCCACAGTTGTGTGTGTTTTTATGGACTGCTCCACTAGTAATATACTTCTCAAGTCTGATTTAAGGGAGCAACAATTTTGATAGGCTGTTGGAAGACAGTCTAAGTGAGGTTATATTCTGCAGTGCAAATTCCTGAGCAATAATTGCAGTAAATTTCCTATCCACATCGATGAAGCTGTCTGATGCTTTTTTGGACAGTGTATCTCTGGGTTCTCTTCCATAAATCATGTCTGAGCCCATGCTCTTTCCCAGTAGAATTTAGACTGGTAGAAAGCTGGCCAATCTTCATCTTGGCCTCTGGATCCTCTCTTGCCTTGGTCTTGTGGCTAGTGCCTTCTTTTCTCACTTTCTTGGCCTTAGCTCATGCTTGACTATGCAGCTCCTGTGTTCTTTGCCTCTTCTGGCTCCACTCCCATCTTGGCCTCAAGGTCTTCCTTCTATTTCTACCTAACAATCCCCATGAAGAACAACATTGTTCAAGCAGGATCTCAGATCTTAAACATCTTCTTGTCCTGTTCTTTTATTGGTTTGTGGTTTTTTTATAATTTTATGTTGGCTATTGTCTAAATTCATGTAGTTAAGATGAAAGAATTGTGCTGAAGTTGTTAATTTTTCAGTAGTTACCTCTATTTTTTAAGACTCATGTTAATTTCTGTGAAGGAAGCAGGAGGAAAACTCATTTTAGCTGCAGTGAGATTTTAGCATTTGAATGAAGGGAAAGCACTTAAATCTCATTATTTCTCTGCAATTAGCTGCCCTTTTGGGTGAACTCCCTGAGTCAAAGAGCTACATTAAGAATGAACATTCAAGTTTTTCAACTGTTAAGTCAAGGCCATAGTGGTAGACAGGGCATTAGTTTATTGGGCAGGAAGGAGACAGATAGACAGGTTTTTGGCTTTTATGTGTTCTGAAGCAATGGATGTAATACATCTTCCAGCAGTATCTCCATGCATGAATTGTTGGGGTTTTTAAAAAGACATTTTTTCCTTATGTCAGCTTCATAATTTATTCTCTGTATTAATTCAGTGACTTGATAATTTCAAAATTCAGGAGCAAATTATTATTGATTTATTGGTTGATTCACTCAGTCTTTGATTTGATCTATTCATTGTTTATTTTTAATTAGCTGAACAATTTACAGTAATTTAGCCCCAGTCATTGTTATTGTTATTCACTTCTTCCTTTAATCATAATCCCTACACAGAGAAGAGAATTGATCTTTCAATTGCATCGTTAACTCCAAGTTTGTCAATAACTTGGCAAATAACTTCAGTTACTTAAGCCATTTTTTCTAAATTAATACTTCTATGTCCCACTCCAAATGGACTATAAAGTCAGTAATTAAAAGCAAATAAGGAAGATTCATGTGTTCTGAGGGAAAGATATACCATAGGTGAATACAAAGCTGAGAGACCATGGCTCTGTGTCAGTCAGGGTCTGTCAGTGCCTGCTGGGTGGTGTGAGGTGTCTTGAGGAAGCTGTGGAAGTAAGAGACTCCACAATTGGGTTGTCCTTCAAATCTAGCATTAAAGTCATCATGAATTAATGTCTGGGGCTCGTCTGTGGTTTCCAGTTGGTTTAGCTGCATTTTAGCACGTTATTCCCAAGTGTAAGGCTGCCTCTGTTCCTCTCATTTTGATACATTCTTCTGTTGCGACAATGCTTCCCAACATTGTGTCTGTTGTCAACTTATTTCACCTTTCATTATCTATGAGAAATACTTATATTCTTAAATAATCACAGAACAGTTTGGGTTGAAAGGGACTTTTAACAGATCCTTTAACATCTAGTCTAACCCTCAAGTAAGATTTGTCCAGAAAGCAACCTTCAGAGAAAATCCTCATCTGTCCTTTCAGTCCAACTTCAATGATTTTCTATTACCCAACTGTTGATGGCTTATTTGGATTGCACACAACTGTGCTTGTTTTACTACATATGATTCAGAAAAGATAACATTGTTCCTAATTCCCATTTTGCAGCAGTGATAATTAGGGAAGAGCAATGGTCAATAGATGTGGCTTTACTTTAAAGAAATACCATGGGAATGCAACTTGAGTAATACATTAACTACTTTCTTACTATTATTATGCAAGGACGTTTACTTGCTTATGAGTTCTGAGAATCACAGAATCACAGAATGAACCAGGTTGGAAAGGACCTCTAAGATCATGTAGTCCAACCTATGACCTAACACCTCCTCATCAACTAAACCATGGCACTGAGTGCCACGTCCAGTCTTTTTTTAAACTCATCCAGGGATGGTGACTCCACCATCTCCCTGGGCAGATGATTCCAGTGCCCAATCACTCCTTCAGTGAAGAATTTCTTTCTAACATCTAACCTAAACTTCCCCNAACTTCCCCTGGCACAGCTTAAGACTGTCCTCTCATTCTGTCAGTTGTTGCCTGGGAGAAGAGACCGACCCCCACCCAACTACATCCACCTTTCTGGTAGCTGTAGAGAGTGATAAGGTCACCCCTGGGCCTCCTTTTTTCCAAGCTAAACAACCCCAGCTCCCTCAGCCGTTCTTCATAGGGCTTGAGTTCCAAGCCCTTCACCAGCCTTGTTGCCCTCCTCTGGAAGCGTTCAAGAACCTCAATGTCCTTCCTAAACTGAGGGGCCCAGCACTGGACACAGCACTCAGGGTGCCACCTCATCAGTGCCGAGTACAGGG
>VWPU01005633.1:26840-105183 GCA_013398955.1 Callaeas wilsoni | reverse complement strand
GCCCGGCCCCCGCCGCCGGCGCTCCGCGCTCCGCAGGCGGCAGCGGCTCGCAGGCGGCAGCGCTGGCCCGCCCGTCTCCGTCCCTCCATCCCTGCCTGCCTCTCTCCCCGCCTGCCTCTCCCGCCTGCCCAGGGACCCTCTGCCACGGGGGCGCCGCCTCCCCCGCTCGCTCCTTTCCTTCCTTTCCGCCTCTTACCCGGCCGGTGAGAGCCGCCGGCTCGCCCCGCCGGGAAGCCTGGGCGCCCCCCAGCCATCGCTGCTGCTCCCCATGGGGATCCGGGAGTTCCCCAACGGCTCCGCGCGGGGCAAAGCCGCCACGCTGTGAGTACCGCCGCGGGGCCGGGCGGGCGGGCCAGGGGGGACGGGGACACCCCACACCGCCCCACCTCACCTCACCCTGGCCGGCGGCGCCGCCCGCTCCCGGGGGTCGCTCCGGTGGAGGGCGGCGAGGAAAGTTGTGGGCACCGCGGGCCCGGGCGGTCTCCCCTGCCGGCGGGGGTCCCGCCGCCCGCCGCCAACTTCGCCCGGGGCCGGCGGAGGGCGGCGGCACTGGCAGCGCGGCCCCGGGCTGACGCCCCTCTCCCGACCCGCAGCGGCATGCGGCGCTCCCCCGATGTCAGCCCCCGGCGGCTGTCCGACATCAGCCCGCAGCTGCGGCAGCTCAAGTACCTGGTGGTGGACGAGGCCATTAAAGAGGACTTGAAGTGGTCCCGCTCCGTGGAAGACCTCACCAGCGCGTCCGTGGGGCTCACCTCCATCGAGGAGCGGATCCTCCGCATCACCGGCTACTACGGCTACCAGCCCTGGGCCGCCAGCTACAAACGTGAGTCCCCGGCACGGACGGGCGTGGGGGGTTGCCAGGATGGGGGCGAGCGGGCTGAGGGAACCGGCTGAGGGGTGTGGGTGCGAGGGGCCGATCGCTTTACCGCTACAACAAACCTCGCTCCGTGGAAGGAAATGCTCTCTCGGTGAAGAATTCTGTGCCCGTGTTGCCTTAGTCCTTCGGCAGTGGCTGGTTCACGAGAGCGTGGTGCTAAGAATGATGACAGCTAAATTCTGCTAAGAAAATAGGTCAAATATTTGTCTTCATGTTGCAGGCACACTTAGCGACGGTGATTACCGTGGGCTGACAGCTGTGTAAAAGCCCCTGCACGCTCATGCACGTACCATTTCCACAAGTAACGCGTTATCAGTGTATGTTTCCGTTGTTTTAGGAGTCTGTCAAATTTTCACAGCACTTGAGCTGTATGATCTGTCTTTTCCTATGTCGAGTGGAACTGTTTCTTCCGTATGCATGCCACTTGAGAAAGAAACTTCCAATGATACCGATATGAAAAGAGGTGTAGCTGTATTCCTTCACATACATGATTTACAAAGGAAGCATTACCTTGAGTCGTCGTAATATATCAACTAGGGTTTTTTTTGTGTGTAATGCCCCGTTTCTTGTCCATCTTTCTTCATGTTTATGTCAATTGTATGCATTAAAAACTTCTAGAATAGTTTACCAATTAATTGAAGTAATAACGTTATTTTGGTTATCTTAATGCCATTTGTAACATCACAGGGGTTTTTGTTGAAAAAAGGGTACTGCTGTAACAGAAATCATTGCTTTGCTGGAAACACTGGCTCTGATAAAGTGGTTGTTTCCGTATTGTACTTCACTAAATATTACTTGCAATTGTTCTGTAATACTTACTACTGGATTATCTATTTGGCAGTGTGCTTAATGGAATAGACTGATACAAGAATGCATGACACAGTACTAGTTCAGTTTTTCTTTGAGGAGCCACTCCTGATTGCCTGAAAATAGGACTTTACTAATAAATATTCTAATACCTCTTCTGTGAGAGCCTTTAAAATTTTTTTTTCTTCGATTGCAATTATGACAGAAATATCAGATACTTGCTACTTTACTCACTAGGAGTACGGTATTTCTATAGAGCAATTCCAATGCCTGGATTGGGGCTGTTCGTGAGAATAAAGCTTATTCAGGCCAGTTTTAAGGATCAGATCATATGTGGATACCAGACTGAGTTGGATGTTAATGGCTCTATCTGACAGAGTGACTAATAGTCTAGCTGAAGTCACACTGAGCTGCTATGGCTGAACCTTCTGAAATAATAAAGGTCATGCTGGCTCCTCAATTATAACCTATTTGTTGAAATTTATAACTCCGTCTGAAAAAGTTAATAGCAAGCCTAAGCCTGCTATTCTAGTTACATTTTGTCTCCTAATTTGATCTGAATAACAAAATTACATACTTGAGTTATAATGCTGGGGAATAAATATACAGAGTGTCTGGTTGTCATAAATATATGCCTAAAAATAATAGGTTATGTGAATTTGTTGCAAATTTAAAATCTGAGTTACTACGAACATAGAAGGACACAGAAGGAAAGATACATCCCTACAGCATGGTTTAAGGAGAGCCATGTTGATCTGCATCAGCTGAATAGCTGACTGAATAGGGTATATCATCTAAAGTGGGAAGACAACTTTTGTCACAGCCACTTTGAAACCTCTTTGAATACTCCTTCAAGTTGGGCTGATGTCTAATTTTGGGATGTGGACTTTCCTCGTGACTTTGCAGGTAGAAAATTTATTTGGCTCAAGTATGGTGAACAAATGATTTTTGTTACGCTCAAATTGCAACCTGGGTACTTTTTGTCATCTTATTTTGCATCCTTCTAGACATTTGGGTGCATGCTTGTAGACATTTGGATGCACTGTGATTATAATTACAGAATGCATTAATAATGAACCTGCTTTGCAAAAAATAAATCCATAATATGGTCTGATCTAGATTTATTTAGTCTATCTCTCTTGGTGACTTTCTTTTTATTGTAACTAAATTGCCTATAAGGCCAGATCTACTTGCTTTGCACCGGAGTGTATTCCTTTCATACTTTATTTAGACTGTTTATATATATAGGTTTATGTGTGGACATATAAAATTATTTGAGAGATTTCAGAAAGCTTTTGCTTATTTTTTTTTTTTTATTTTAGGAAAACTCCATTAGGGAAACTACCACTCATAACCTGAGATAGTGTTAACATGACCCCAAAACTTGCTTGGAGAACAATTAAAACACACTAGGATGCCTCAAGGTTATATAGCAACTCCAGTATTTAATATTCTTATAAATCAGTTGGAAATAGAGGAGGAAGATGTGAAAACGTGCTAAAGACACAAACTGGTATGGATTGGACAGAATGAGAAAGGACTCGTAGCATTACCCTAGGGAGACCTGTCCCAGCCAGGTGACTCACTGAAATGTCAATAAATGTCATTCAGTTAACACAAACAGAAGCCTCACGTTTCCTGAAAATGCTAAAATTACCTGCCAGCTTTCACATTACATTGGCTGGTGATTTGGGGACTGTACACAGCTCAGGGAAGACCTCTGCTGTTTGATTGCACTTGCAAACCAGATTTTAGGAACTGGAATAATGTAATGTAGTTCCTGTGTGTTAGGATACCTTCAGCGAATTTAGTGAAATACTGTAATTATGGTTTTCTACGCTCAAAGAATATTGCGGGAGGCTCTGAGATGAGCAAGGATAAAGAGTACAGGCAATCTGTAAAGAGTCTCAAGAGTTTTTGCTGTTTACCTTAAAGAGGTTGAAACAAAAGTATCGGGAAGTACTTGCACTCATTCCTTAGGCAGGTAGAGAGTTTTTCTTCTTACTGTGTCACATGAGAAAAAAGGTAGACAGGCAAAGAAGCTGAAAAGCCATCAATTAAAGACTGATAGAAAAAGAAATAATATTGAAGAAAACATGTAATTTATTCTTGAGATGAAGATTTCAAGGGATTGTAATAGCAGTGACAAGATCTAGAATTGTGATAAAATGGGAAACATATTGGAGAGAATATTAAACTCCATTATCCAGAATTCAAATTAGTCCCTCCTTAGGCTGTGAGGAGACTTTTCCTGAGGGTTTCTTGTGCTTCTCTCCATAGCATCTCCCAACCTTCAGACAGAGAATAGGAGTGTTCCCTGATCTAATCTGGTAGTTCTTATTTTTCTGAATTCTTTGATTTCCAGGGTAACTAATTATGTGGTTAACTGCTCTCCAGTCTAAATCAAATATTCATACGTGTTCCGTGGGGAATATTTTGCAGCATGTGATTTGATTTTTCAAATATAAAGGCAGAGGGGAAGAAACAGATAAGATGCAGTCAGACTGTAGAATCATACTCTTCTGCAGCTACAAATGTAACAGAGCTCAATACTTGTGAAATTCTCATTATCAGTAAGACGTATGTTGACTTCTAAATTTTTCTTTTACTTAGGACGTAGGGATAAAAGACTTCAATAAAAAAAGCCCCCAAAACAATGCCATGAGATTTGCAGATTCCATTGACAGTCTTCTTGTTGTACGGAGAGGAAGCTGTTGTTAGAGCTGTGGTAGCTCTGCCATTCTCTTTCATGAAGGTTATGTCAATTCTCATGATTTCTGCCTCTGGAAGCCTGGGACTTCAGTTGAAGAGCAGAGGCAAGTTTGGAGATGAGTAGCCATATTTTAAGTTTCCATTTCACAGTATTGTAAGTTGGAGTTAGTTTTCTAAATATCTTTCGAAGTATAGTTCCCTAGGAGCTTTTCTGTGCTTGAGAAATACAGGTGTCACAAAACTCTTGGACTGTCCTCCTGGTCAGTATGGAAGACTTGTCTATTTTAATGATTGTAGCAATCAGTAGGGTGCTTGTTTCCACAGGAAATGCTCACAGCTATCACCTTTGCCAAACATTCATTTTTCTCTAACTAGGTCTATTTTGTGGTGATTCAATATCACAGTGTGTCATTATGTGATTAGTATTTTAAATACTTTCGTGTGGGCTTGAGACTGCTATCCCTATTTTGCAATCTCCTTCCTACAGATCACCTGCTTCTACTCCTTGTTTAAGATTAGGGTCTTTCTTTTAAAGCAGGGACTTTCATATATCCTTAGCGTGTGTTCGTAAATACAAACTTGTTATGGACAAATCAGGATTATATGGCCCTTGGCCTCCCTCTTTTTTTCACTTACATTGTTTGTGTGCTTACAAACATTTCTCTTCCTGCAGAAAGAAAATTAAGAGAATAGTATGTAGATTTAACTCCTCTTAGTTCTATTTACTAGGAATTGACCACTCTCTGTGGATCATGGCTTGTGAACATATATTTCTCTGAGACTTCGACCTTGAGAATAATTCCAGGTTGTCCCAGTGATAACTCTTAAAAGGCATGATGTTCAGGTGTAAGGGAAAGATTGTGTCCACTAAATGAAGTTCTCTGGCTTTGCTTCTCTCTGCTACTGTAAATATTAGTTTTCATATTTTTAATGTTTCTTCCTAGTTATTTCAGCAATAACCAAATAAACCATATAATTTTAATGCACAAAATTTCAATATAGTACTCATCCAGTGTGTGGCACATTAGGTCTTGACCTGAATGTGGAATTGAAGTGCTGTCACCAATTTAAGAAACATACTAGAATGCATTGGCTGAATAGCCTGAAGATTGCTCAGAAAGCATAATTGTCTCAGTATGCCAATCACAGAATTATATTAGAATTATTTGGGTAAGAAGGGACCTTAAAAGTCATCTAGTTTCAACGCCCCTGCCATAGGCAGGGACACATTCACTGGACCGGCTAGCTCAAATCCTCATCCAGGTTGGCCTTGAACACTTCCAAAGATGGGGTACTCCTAACTCCTCTGGGCAGACTGTTCCCAGTTATAGACTTTGACAGCCTTTCAAGGTAAGAGTTTAGTGTGGGTTTTAGCTAATTAAATGTATGAGCACTGTACCCTTTTAAATATTAGAGTATCAGTTATCCAGCTAAAGACCAGTGTTTCCAGCTGATCCCCAGTGTTCTTCCTTGTGATTTTCATGTGCCACTGAATGCTGAAATTTCACAGTTGCTAAAAGCAAATCCAGCGAGGATATGAATCAAGAGAAATTTGTGCAAATACCATTTTCATGTATTTGCATCTGAGGGAGAATTTAACTTACTTTTCGAGGTGATGTACTCCAGAAGTTCAAAGACGTAAGTTGAAGACTATAATTTTCTCTGGGGAAAGCCATTTTCAGGCCAACTGTAAGCAATTAATTTAAACTGACTGCTTGCTTTCCAATGCATAAATACTGAATGTAATATGTTTATAACTAATGCAAGATTTGGTATCGTTTATGTTACTGTTTCTGAGGTCAAATGATTATGTGAGAATCTTGCTTTTCAGGTGAAAACATGGAATAACCTCTAGGTGTCTTGCTTGGTGCAGCTATCCAAGTTTCTCTCCCCAGGATCAATCTACAGGTGAACAGACCTTCTACAACACCCAATCTGTAGGTCAGCACCAAAGCTTAGAAGATGAATAAAATCATGTACTTTATAGCTTCATTTTTTTTTTTTCTTTAAGATAGGCTTATGGTGTCTGACATCTGATTTATTTTTTAATCAGTGCTCTTCAACTCTTCATTGTCAATACTAACATAAGTAATTTTTATGCTACCAAGAAAACCTAAGAAAACACAGGAACACCTACAGGCAGAAGAAAGCATTGGTGATGAATTGCATTGCAGATTTAAATCTACTGTAGCGTTGTTGTTGTTGTTTCAAATGTCAGTTGCAGTTGTCTGCCGCAAGCTAAACCTACGTGTGGTGATACATGAACCAGGGATGTTACTGACTTATGTCCACGTGACAGCTCACACAAAAACTTCGTGAGCAATTCCCTCATTATGTAGTAGTCACCGTGACTGAGAAGAGCTGTCCCCAGAAGCAGTCTCTAAGTATTTCAGAGACCTAATCATGAGTCTGCTTGTATTCCAGATACTGCAGGATATGTTTTTCTCTTTTGGAAGGGAACCCATTGGCTCCCGTGGGTTTTAGCTCTCTGGGTGGTCTTGCAACTGTGAATGAGCACAATCTGGCCACCTGAGGCAGGCCAGAGCAGTACAGGTGCTGAATACTGAGCAGCCGCAAAGATACCACGTGAATATTTAAAGAAAAAACCTTCCAGAATCTTCTTTTTTAAGATAATTCCAATAGAGAAGAAACATGGGGGTTCTTAGGCTTTTGAAAATTGGTAAGAATTCTTTGGCTGGTACTAAGTAGAGGGCTGGTTCCTGTTACTATATAGAGCTTAATTAATTGCAAACTTGAAGTTTTAAATTTTGTGCTGGCAAGCCAAGCAAATTCTAATTTAAACTGGTTTGCTAAACGTTTTTTATTGTTTAATAAATATTTAGTAGATGGTAAATGTTTAGTGAATATTTAGTAAGTTGTTTACTTAACAGTTTTAATTGTGTAGTGTTAAGAAACCACCACTTTTAATTAAGCAGATGGATAAATATTTTGTGTTTTGTATCTAGTTTTCATAGTGAAGAAACTAAAAACTATCACATGCAAAATGGGCCCTCTTTTTTTTTTGACTTGTTTGCTGTTCAAACAAATTAATTCATTGCTTTCAGCTTTTTGTTCAGCACAGCTTTAATTACATGTCATCTTCAGCCATTTATGCAAAACAGTTCAGGGGACAGCAATTAGAAGTCTGTTGACTTCCAGCATTCATTTTATACCCTTAATGAGTATTATCATCAAATGCTGCTGTGTTAAAATATACCACTGAAGTCTCCACCATGAAAACCTACTGCTAAGCCTACTTGTACATCTTTGAAAAGTCAGGGCCCATGTTGACAGTTTTGAAGAGTGTTACCTGGCATTTAAAAATCTTTTCACTGGAAAACGGCATTTATTTCTTTTTTTTTAAAATAGAAATGTGAATGTGTTCACTTACCAGTCAATGGATTGTTTGACACACATAAGTTAATTTTGAAAAAATAATTTGGAAACTATCAAGAATTATGAACAAATGCTTATTTTTGGAACTATTTTTATTGCAGACCCTTCATCAGGGTAAATTTCTGTAATAGTTCTGGAGTGCACTGTGTGATGAATATTTTCAACTTTAAATAATGATTTCTTTAATAAAGGCAATTAATTGCACAAGATAATGGCATTGAAATCAGACTACAAAGCCTGTGTTGTTCTGCCGTGATATCAGATACTGTTGTGTTACTGGAGTGTTACTGAAATACAAAGCCACAAAAGGACAACAACCAGCAGTGCTCATTAGCATAACAGCTAATTTTACTAGATTCTGGCTCGTGTCAAGGCTGTCTTCAAGGTGAGTTTTTGTGCCATTATCTCTCTTCAGTATAATGAGGTGTTGGTGTTTCATATTCCTTGTGTAAATTGCCGGTAATTTCTGCCATTTACTTGAGATCAAGTAAGTCTCAAGAGAAAGAGAGGGGTGGCAACCAGGTATAGTGGTAGCTATCCCTTGCCATTGGCAGGGAGTTGGAACCAGGTGATCCTTAAGGTCCCTTCCAACCCACACTGTTCTGTGATTCTACAGAAAAGTTACGTAAAGGCCACTTTAGCCCTTTGGCAGGCGCCATCCTTTGGAATGTGAGGGTGTGGTTCTGTCCCTCTTGATGCTTTGGAAGCTGAAGCCAGAGACTTTCCACTGTTGCTTGTGAATGATGACTACTCTGAGAGCAGTAATAAAATGAGCACTTTTGTTCGTAGAAATTTATCTGCAGATCATGGTTCCTACCTAGGTAATAGCTTGCCTTCATGTGGTACATCTTATTGTAGAAACCACTTCCCTGAGCATTTATGATTCCCTGTTTGTCTCCACTGGGCACGTGTTCTTTCATCCCTCAGCATATCCTTGGAAGAAAAAAGGATGCTGTGATTGCGTGGAAGACCATAGAGAAATGTTTTCTTTATGAACCACTACATGAAGTATTCTTTAGAGAGAAGGGATGCAGTGGTGATATTCCCTGATTTAATTTTCTTTAGAATTTGAGAAGCTTGTTCTCCACTCAGTCATCTCCTCTTATAAAGTGCATCTGAATGGTTTCAGACACCTCTATTTTTCTCTGGAACCTGAGGGCCTAATAAGGTTCATTTTTTTTTTACCAAATGTGCCTTATTTTGTTTCCTGTCATTTTGTTGCCATGCGTGTATCTGGCCAATACAGGAATTGGGTTGTTTTCTGAGAAAAGCTTGTCCAGCAGTGTTGGAATTTAGGTGGCCTCACATTTAGAAAAATAACAATGACATCATATAGCCAATGGGATATATTAACTCAGCAAGCCAATCATCTGAGGCAAGGAAATTTGAATATTTGAGCCTCTCCAGGACAAGAGAATGTAACTGGCTTCTAGTGAAATAATAAGGCCTTAATCTTGCAATTAAATTTTCTTTTTGCTTTGCTGTAACTGGCCTCTGTCAAATAATTCATGAAAAGTTCCTTATATGTCTAAAGGCAGCAACCAGATTATCATTTTTGAACACTGCTGGGGAGTCCTATTGATGCTATTGCAATATAAATATTGTGGCGGAGCTGATCCAATAGTGACAACTTGAAGGGGTTTTTTTTCCTTGACTCTTACATCAGAAATACCACGAATTTGAGGCTTTTCCTCACTATCTCTTCACACCAGCTGAGGTACCAAAGTAGAGTGGAAATTGAGCTGCTTGTCCAATGTCCAAGTTGAGCAGGCCAGGTCATTCCACCCTTAAGCTCACGGTTGTGCTGTTTGTAGCCCTGTGGCAGCCTCGGGGCTCTGCCTTATCCAAGATATCTTGCTTTGGCTTTGCCAGATCCATGCAGTTGTGTGAACAGAGAGAGCACAGGTTTGTGCTCAGGTGGGAAGTGAAGCAAGGACCTGCTCCTTCAGAGCTGACGTGCTTGTGTGAGGATGGTGATGGTGTATTCATGGTCATGTCCTGAAAGCCTGGAGGTGTCTTTCCTTTTTCAAAGAGTAACTGCTTTCCAGACAATCTGGTTTGTTGGGTGTTCAGTAGGGATCATCTGCTTGCGTATTTTTGCCCTAGTTGCAATATGCAGTGCCAGGATTAACATCAACAGTGCAGTGTTTGCATCATGAAACAGGAAATACAACTTCATGGCTTTGTGATTCTGTTGTCTCTCCTGCTTACTTTATGCAATGTTTATTGGGAACTTTGAGACTGATTTAATTAACATGCAGCCACTTATTTTGGACAAGTGAAGATGATAATCATGTTTACTTTTTCATTTTAGGTGCTAGCTACCATTTATGGTTTTGGTTAGTACTTTCTATGGAACAGAAATGAATGACAGAAACTGTTGTTCCTTTTACTTTTGCTGAGATGATTTTTTGCTGCATAGCATTTGGTGTTCTGCTGCCCTGGTAATTTCTCAGTTGTGGGTCTTTCTTCCCTTCAGAAACAAGCCATTTATAAAGAAATATGTTTAGATTTGATTACCAGAGGCTAGCTAAAGAGAATAAATTGCAAAATAATGTAAAGGTAGAAAAAGGCAGTCAAGATACAAACCCCTTAAAGTCAGGGGAGCCATGGAAAATGTCTTTAATTAAGTTCGGAGATTTGGTCACTTTCCAGTTGAGCAAGAGGAATGAGAAAAGAGCAGAAAAATCTTTTTTTTTTTTTTTTTTTTTTTTTTTCTTTTAACAGATTTGGCTTCCTGACACTTCTACATCATATGTTGTGACTAGAGGCCTCTGTTTTTCAGGACTTATATTTCAGCTATTTCTTTCATATATTACAAATATATTCCATTGGCTTGAATTTTGGAGCTCAGGTTTCATGCAAGCCAGAGATTATGCCCAGACAAGGTGAATTCTGGTGCATTCAGGAGTTCAAAAATTATTTAAGTTTTCTCGATAGATATGGGAATGACATGTGGGTCTTGACTTGGAAATGAATGTAAGCCCACATTCAGTTATTATTGTAGGTATATCGTAGGACTCCTACATACAGCCACGTGAACTTTCTTCCAGTATATGGGAAGTAAAGTCCTCTTTATCAGTCTGGGAAATTACATGAGTTGGAATGAAAGCTGGGTTAACATGAAGGAATAGAGCTACTCTGTGCATGGCTTCAGGGATTTCAGGACGATATCTGACTCCTGCCTGGTTTCTCCAGCTTGCCACGTTATCTTGGGAGAATGTATGAAGAATGCACAAAGACATCTTAAATGACTGCCTTCCCACGGTTGTTGGCTTGTAAGACTTATGAAGATCCTCTTAGAGGGTGCAATGTGGAATTGGATCTCTGGTTCCAGTTCATAAAACTACTTCATAGTCTTTGGGAAGTATTATTTGATAAACAACTTATTTAATAAACAACTTCTTTATTTGCTTTTCTTGTTTCAAAGACAACTTGCTTTCAAACTTTACAGCTTAGTAATGTGTAGTTTAATATCTATAGGAAGTTCCTCATCTTTTGCAAATAGTGATTTCAAGAGGTAGGGGGCTGTATATGTGTTCTGACTTCACCTAGGGTGAGAAGTGGTTTTATATTTTATAATATTTTTCCAAATGGAAACAAAAATGAGACTAAGTCATAGAAACATGGATGAGTAATTTCTTTTTTGGGAAATGCATGGACAAGAAACACATCTTGTACTGGGAACAATACTTCGTGCCTTCTGTGGCTGCTGTCTGCATAGTAAAAATTGGATCTTGCTGGAAATCATTCTGACAAACAATATTAGGCATTCTGTATTTATTTCTACTAAATGAAAAGATTTTTGCATAGCATCTTTATAGGAATCTTTGCTATTAATATTAATTTAAAATGATACTCATATACCAGACGGTGTTTTATCTCTGCATGTCAAATTCTTATGCATCCTACAATAACATTTCTCTAAAGGCACAATATCTCTTGTCTACATAATGAAAATACATTGGAAGTGGTACTGAAACTAGAATCTTTAGAGTATAAGCCTAAACTCTCTTATGACTCTCTAGATAGTTTTTGTTTCTCGATGAGCTTACTGAACAAGGGAAACAGGGAAATGCGTCTCCAGTACAGCACGTTTTAATGTATTATTTAGTTCTGCACTGATAATAATAAGAGAATTAGAAAAGCTGTTGGGATGAATCCCTGACTCCCACCAAGCCCGTGGTACTTTTCTCAGTAACTTCAGTCAAGCCAGGTTTCACCTACCAGGCTTAAGTCTTTGAGTTTGCCTTTTAAGCAGGCTTCCTGCTTTGTATGCTGAACATTTGTTCCTAAGGCAACTGCATCCAATTACACCTACCCATACATGGTCTTTATTATATGTTCCTGAGCACTACTGAGGAGCTCAATTTAAATTATAGAATAATTATTTCTTTTAATAGATGTGCAGTTTAAAATTTCTTTAATCTTAAACTTGATGTTTAGTTGGTACTTAACAGCTTGTCCCAACATGGGTAGAAAGCATCTACAGAAATTGAGAAGAGACCACTCTTTCTTCCCATTGTGTAGAAAACTGACTACCAGAGCCCAAGTGCTGAAAGGAGAATGAACACATATGCAATTATTTACAGTTTTAGGTTAGGAGTGAAGGATTGAGACTTCTACCAGGGCCTGCTATAGAAGCACCAGAATAGGCGAAAAATGTCCTCAAACAGGTCTGTTACCAGTTGAAAATTTGTATTGCCCTAAGCTCAAACTCACATTTTTATTAAATAATAGAACATAGTTCATGTCTTTCCACTTCAGATGAAGACAAGGAATCTGCCTGTACTAAAGTGAGGGGTCACTGAAGGGGTCTGAGGCAGAAGCCTTTTAAACAGTGAAAGAAAGGCATTCTAGTTAATCATTTGTATAAGCAGCAGTTTGGAAGCCAGTTAGGTTTTGACAGCCTGGACTCAGTCTGGTGAGGAGTAAGAACATATAAACCTAGAACTCCTTGCAAATGTAAACAAAGGACAGTGTGTAATGGGATGGAATTACAGTGTTCTTGGAGAAATTTGACATGGTAGAGATAGCAAAATGTTTTAAATCCATGTTAGGTTTTTGTTTTTGTTCTTATTGTTAAACTATCTCACCACGAAGCCATATATGTGATGGGCAGGATGTGGCTTGGAGAAACTCCGTGGTAAAGTTTAAAATCTATCTAATGAAGCTGTTCTAGTTAGTGCATTAACCTCTTATCCCTTTATTTTCAAAGGCCAGAATTGTTTCATCTTCATATTGGTAAAACTGATAGAAGCTAAGAGGAATTTTGCCTAACTAAAACCAGTAACTAATGGCATGAAGGAATACTGCAGTCTTGAAGGGAATTGAGAGTTCTGGTCTGACTGTGTAATAGGTTTGTAAAAGCTGTGCAGTTTGGCAAGCTTGGACACTCTTAAACCTCCAGAGAGTCCAAGAGCACGCTCACCAAAGTATTTTTACTAACAAAATATACTGTATCACAAGGCTAGAGTTTCTTTTGCTATTAGAACATGTTCTGCACCTTTCAAATGGAAGTGCAGAGTGACAGGATCTGGTCCCAGCTTGTAGCTGAGAGCATTTTTATTGCAGCTATATATTGATGTAAACGTGTATAGTAAATTCCCTTCCGGCCAAGAGCATTCCCCTTGTGAACATCTAGTGAATTCTTGTTTCCTTCACTTTTTTCCATGCAGAAGGCAATTAGACAGCTGGTATTTTTGATCCTCCAATTATCTATGAGAAAATGATCCTTCTTATTTATGCTAGGTGAGAACAGCATGGAAGCAATGAAATTGCGTTTCTCTCTAAAGCAGTTCAAAGCAGGAAGAGGTAAAACAATCTCAAATGTTGAGGTAATTAGGATCTTGAAACACTTTTTTGGAGGGAGGTTTGTAGAAGCTATGCAAATTTGCATGCCCAATTGTAGGAATTGTACCAGAGGTCAAGATCAAGATGCATAAAATACCCTGGATATTAACTGCACTGGCTGAGTTACTTGCATTGTAGAATAACTGGAAGGTACAACAAAATCAGCACCTCACAGAAAGGCTTCTTCTTCTTGAAATGTATAGCTCTCAATTAGTTCAAGGTTAAAACAGTTGTAATCTGCTTTGTGTAACCGCAGTTGATTTTACTAAAAGATAAGTGATTATATAAATCTCAGCTCAGTGTTGAAGCTGGTGAATTTTACTGATGAATTTCAATAACCAACATTGCAAGTCTGATCTTTCTTGAGTTTTTTGTTGCTGTTGATTTTTTTCCCAATAGGCTGAATTATTCTGTCATCTCATAAGGATGATTTCATTAGTTTTTTTTTTAGTGTTAAAATTAGAGCAATTCTCAACCATTACATAATTCAAATAATATATCTCAAATAATTTTGCATTTATAAGCTTTTGGAACTAACTAATGAGTGAAATTTAAACATTATAGTAGTTATGATAAGGTAACGTGATTCAGGCATGTCAGCATTGAAGAAGCATTTGGACAAAGCCCATAGTAATACGTTTTAACTTTTGGTCAGGCCTGAAGCTGGCAGTTGGACAAGATGACCATGGTAGGTCCTGTCCAGCTGAAATTGTTCTATTTTTTCCTACTCTTCTTCTCTCATAATTTTTTTATGCTAATGCTCCACCATTAAAATATTAAGGACCTTATCCAGTAACCGAAATAATAGCTGAAAATACCCATGGGTGTAATTACAGCATCATGCATCTGCTTTGAAATTGAAAAATAGGTCTTTAGTGGTTTTATTCAGTTAAAGAATGAGGAAATGGTATTTTGTTGGAGTTACTGAGTTGCAAGGAAATGTCACTGCAACTATTTGATACACAAGTTCCAGGCCTGAAAAATTACATAGGAGTAACTTAAGCTGTGCAGAAGCTCTGTGGCTAAAATTACTTGTTTGTATATGTTAGCTTTGATGATGTTAGTTATTTGTATTGCCCCAAGTAGTTGGTTTTAGCCAACAGTGAATATGAAATTTTTTTTAAATACTAATTTAATATTCTTCACATAATAAAATATAATTTTTGTTTGTCTATGCTAATTATTAGTATCTAGAAGATTGCATCATTCCTCTCATATATAAATTCTAAGTCAATTTGTGGGTGAATAGACAAGAATTTTTTTTGGTGCAAACAAAAATAATTCCATGCACTGTCAAAATACTTGAGTTCTCGTAGTCATTTTGTCCTTTTCAATGTAATCACTGATCTATGGTTTAATTTTTTTCAACAATTTGATCTTGTCATTTTTACAGAATGTAATACAGTCCAAAGTAATTTGCATGTGCTGAGCAATTTAGCTTGACACAAAGGTCTGTCTATAAGGAAAAATTCTTGTGACAAGGTTTCTTCGTGGTTTATTTAATGCAAATTAAAACCTGTATAAATTAGTGTTTTGATGGGTGTTTGACTTATTTCAGAAAAAATGTATTTCTTCAGGTAATAAATCTGAGTGAGCCATTAGACCTTGTTGCAACATGTTGAGAACTCAAGTCTTTGATACCTTATTTGCAAGAAGCGCCATTTCCTTAAGCATAAAATCCTCTTCAAACCAAATACATCATTCATTTTATTAAAATTGGTTCTCTGTTGACTTTAGTGAAGTAAAGTACTAATTAAGCTACAAACTTGTAGAATACAGCTTAAAGTAAGTAGCTCGGAAAAGACAAGTAAAGGCAATTATCAGTTGTAGGGTTTGGGGAAAGAGCATTACTTTTTCAAATGTCTCTCTGAAATAAAACTATAGTTCAGATGCCCTGGATCCCAAATGTGGCATGTGACAAGAAACTGTAGCTACCTTTTCCTGGTGTTTTTGTTTTGATTGGTTTGGTTGTTTGTTTTGTTTTGAGGAGTTTTGTTTGTTTGGGCTTTGCTTGTGTGTTTGAATTTACCTCTTAGTCAGGTTTTTGGGAAGAGAAAAGATTTTGTTACACACAAGTCTTGTAGACTTGTAGACTGTACAAGATTTGTAGTCTCTTATGTGGAACACAATTCTTGTTCTACATAAACATCACTTAAGGGACAGCCATCTTTAAGTAGCCACTGTCAACCATACTTTATTTGCAAGTGATTAGCTGCAATTTGAACAAAGAGAGTGTGGGGAGAGGGAGAGAAATTAATCTTACCTACTGGGAGATGTCCTGTGGGAAGCTATACTGTTGCTTTCTGTTCTCCAGACAGGTCATTCTCTTATTCAGAGCCCTCAACTTCTTCCTTTCTGCACTCTCTACCCTATTTACCACTTCATTTGACTTTCCTCTCAACTACTGATGATTTTTTTTTTCCTCTCCTGTGTAGGTTTCTTATCTGTCATGGTGAGGTCTCTTTCATTTTCTAACAGCTGGCTGCACTACCAGCTGCAGTACTGGCCATGTATAGATAAAGACCAGACCTAAAAGAAAAGGAAATTCAGAAACACTAACAACATTCTGGACACTGATGCTAAAAATAAAAATAACAATAAAAATAAAAATAAAAACTGCTAATATATTCTGAATTTTCTGTGGGAAACCCAAAGAGATAAGGTGGCCAGTGCTAGAAAGGCAACTCTCAAAGCCAGTGGGGAAAAATGGCAAAGGGGGAGGCTGGTAAATCATGAGTTATACCAGTTAATTTTAACATTTAAAATGAGTAAATGTAGGTTTCCAAATAGAGATGGCGTTTCATGTTGCTTTATGATAGGTTCTGTACAGCTCCTGGGTACCAGTACAAATATTTTGAATGTAAAGTGGTATCCGTCCTGCAGAGAAATGTATTTCCCAATCTGTTTGTGTGTAGCCAGTCATCTCTAAGAATGAAATGTTAGTAAATTGTATTGAAGCCCTCTGCCTCCTTTAAACCAGCATTTTCTGAAGAGCTGGACAAACTCTCTGACCTTCCCTCACAGCTCCTGCAGGCAAAATGAGAGATGTCAGTTCACACAGCAAATGTCACATAACTCACCTGAGTTCTGGTTTTGATAGGCACAATGTGCTGGACTATCCATATGCATATATATGGCAGTTAACAAAAACGATTTTGGCAGTAACAGAGCAACAGGGATAAAATATGGAAATCTAAGGAAAACACACTGAATCAATTCACTAAGTAAAAAATTAAAAACAAAATAAAACACAAAGTGAAAGAGATTTTTATGGAAGTGTAAGAGTGCGTGGGTGAGATGCCATATGGAGCATTGGGTTGTGGGCAGCCAAATTTGCATCTGATGTGAGCTCTGTGAAAACTTGTAAGGAAATAAATAGGATAAGAAAGACATTGAAGAATAGCAAACCCATAGGAGAGGTCATGAAAGTTTCAAACAGGTCTGAAGAGCTAGAACTGAGGAGAAATCTAGGCTTCTCTTCTGTTGAAAATCTCAGAAGTGTCAAGGTTTCTGGTATCTTTATACATTTGTTGTACTCTTATTTAAATAGATTATGAACTCAAACATTAACACTTGAACTGATTGCACCCCAAACAAGTTTTGTTAAAAGGTGTGTACTTTTTATACTTTTAAGATAGCAGGGCTGTGTTGCAATTGTACTATTTCATTTTCTATGTAGGCAGAAAGAAAAAAACAACTTTATCTGAAGTAACCAAATTAAAAAACCCCACATGGTCTAATATCAGTCAAAAATTACCTTTGCATATCGCCATATAAATACTTAAAGAGAATGTTAATAATATTCCTTCAGCTTAAACATGTCCTTCTCTCTGTACTATATCCTAAGCACCTATAATAAACAAAAATAGTGGTCAGATCTTGGTTATGCTTTTTCTCACCTAGTATTGTTTCCTAACTTAGAAATTTGTTGTCCAGCAAACTCTGCTGTTCCTGATAAGGGACAGAGAAGAGAGACATTTTCCATGGAAAGTAGATTTTGGGGGCAATGAGCTACAATTGGGTGATCTTAGAAGAAGCAGCAAGGTCTACCTGCTATTTTCTACGGATATTGCTTAGACTTGTATCGGTCCAGGATAACAGGAATACAGGGAATGGAGTAGCATATTGATGTGGTCTGTGCTCTAGAAGTGATTTGTACTAGGAAGTTGTCTGAGAAAGGTACCCTTCCTTTCCAGATAAATTGTTCTTGGCAACATGACACTGGAGTCCACTGTTCTCTGTCCCTCCTTTGCTTTGTGGCTGATCTTGTCCATATGCAGTATTCCAGATATCTAAATCAACGTTTTAATCCTGATGTTACAGTGCTCTGTGCTTTTCATTGATTTAAGTATAAGTATGGTTCACACACATGCAAACCAAATGCATGTGTGTGCAGCGTTAGCAGCCAGTGCTGTTGGGCTTTCAGCGTTACCTTGGTGAAATGTGTCCCTGAACAGAAACGGTTAAGTTCTATCAGAACAAGTACCACAAGAGAACACTATGTAGTGATCCTCACTGACATGTTTGGATGGTTTCTTTATGCTGACTGATTGTTCTTGCAATTCATTTCCCCCCTCCCTTTCTAATAGTTTAATTTGTTCACTTGTATAAAGCCCATTAGTTTTGCACTGAATTTATAGTCTCTAGCCCAGCTATGGATTTGTTCATCTTAGGCATTTTGCAAAAGTCTTGATTTAGCATTTTCTAGAGTTGCAGCAGTGAATATTGTAGTTTGACAACCAGTTATTTCAACCTGCATAGAGCACTCTTTGAGTGGTGTTCATAGTGAAATGGAAAAATTGGTAAGGGAGTTTGACAGAAAGTCTATGTACTATGCTTTTTACCTGGCCAGAAGAAACAAGGCAAACCTCTTTAGGGAAAAGCAGAGGGAAGGCATTAGGAAAGAAATTTGTACCTTTTTCCTATGACTAAGCTGTTCTGCTAAGAAATCTTTAAGCACGCACAGTGTACTAAGATCCCTGTTTTGGGTGCTCAGTGGAATTCAGAGGCAGATTTTTGTTTTAATTTAGAAATTGGAATGTGCATTGAAAATATATTTCAAAATACTGGAAATTTTTGTGTTGTCCATGATGCATAATGTTGAGCAGGTAATGAATAAAAGTATAATTTGAAATAATACGGCAATACAGTTATAATGAGAAAGTTTGAATTTTTTTAATGACTTCTTATTCAGTAAGGTTTAGGATCCACAGACAGGGTACTGTAACCAGAAGACACCACAATTACATTGCCAAGCGCCAAATCAGATGTGTTTATTCTGGACTGGTACAGTCCTTTTAATTTAGACTTTCTAAAACCTAGACAAAGCCCATTAACTCTTACAGTACTTCTTTCCAGTAACTCCTGTTACTTGAGGACAGAAATACAGGAATTGCCATGGTTGCTCTGACTTAAGTTCCATCTAATTGTTATTTAGCTTTCAAGAGAAAGCAAGGTTAGGCAGGTCTGAGAAGGTATTATGACAGAACCTCTCCAGAAAGTTGCTGTTAATTTTTTGTGTTTTTTTTTTTTTTTTTTCCCCTGATCCCTTAGAGTTAGCTGGTAAAAATAGGAGTTCACTTATTTAAATTCAGGTTTTGAATGTTTTGGCAGGTGGTGTCTTACAGGTTCAGATAGCATCTTAAAATAATCTAACAGCTTGCCTATGCATATTTAAACTGCAAAATAGAATACACTGTGCCAGTTATGATAAATTATATGGAATAATTATCTTTGGCCATGCAAATAACAGGGGACTTTATTGATTTGATTGTCACTGATTTACTTCAGAATTCTCAAATACCTGACAAGGTAGAACAGGATTGAAAGATAACAGCAAGCTGATCATGAAATGATGTTTTGCTAAGCAGTAAAAAAAGCCTAGCTACGAAAGTAACAGTGAAAAAATATCAGAACATGATGTCATCCCCCCTTATGCCATGTGTCTTAGGAAACAAACTTGTCTGAAATGGGAACACAAGCAGGTGAACTAGATAAAGGAGTATAACCTAAAATATTTCTATGTCTTAATAGTATAAAAACTAGCTGCACTGATGCCTAGACATTCCACACAGTTTTGTTGAAGGACAGGAAGATGAAAAAAGTAATTTTAATTTTCAAAAGTATCATCAGAAGATGGACTTATTTTATTCTTGGTCTGTTTCTCAAATTAAATTATGTGTACTTTTTCTAGAACCAGGAGGCCTTTACAAAAGTATAAGTACAGTTCAATTACATGGGCATTACTCTCCATTAAGTAAAAAGCAAGCTAGTCACAAACTGTTGAACAATGCAAAAGATCTTTGAATGTAAAGTGTAAGTAAAAATTCACTTATTCTATTTCACAATATCACTCTTGTGCAAGTTTGACTTAGTCTTTAATGGAGTTCAGATTTTCAGTTATTGTTATGTTTTCAAATGTATTTAGCATGTTATACCTAAACCCTTTCTCTCATGCTAGGTTTTTTCACACACTGGAACCACTTCTTGAAAGTTTCTCCTACATGGTATCCAAAAAGACCTGTAACCTGATAACGGGTATTAGTTTTGAATATTGCTCCTAGCTAGTCCAGGCATTAGGTATATTTTGTGGTTTTTGCCACTGTGTTTCCTCCCCAGACCAGTTCTCCCCTTGTCATACCCTCATTTGATGCTGTTTATTTTGTACTACCGGGGAAAAGTGCTCTAAATAATAATTCTGTTATTGATACTGATGGTCCCAGTTTAGGTGGGTTCTGAATGTTACCATAATATAAATATTAAGAAGTTATACCCACTGATTGTAATGCCAAGGGTTGATGTGTCTCTTGTCTGACATGGAGAGGCTGCAGCCCTGCAAACCTGTCAAATGGCATACATTGTGACATGGCTGGGAAGGAGGGATTGTGTGTGGTATTTTTTTAATGGGAAATAGCTCATGGAGTCAGACAAAGCATTTGGGTTCTCCCGGTTTTGCTGGAAAAAAGACATCTGTATTAGTTGCATAAATGTTTTTCTTTTCTTTTAACAGAAAAAGGTAATTGAGAGAACTTTCCTGTTTATAACATCTATAAATATGAGGTGGGGTGTTTGGATTTGCTGTACAAGTTTGTTAGAAAATGACTCCAAGAGGAATGCTATTCTCTTTTCACATGTGTCCTGCAGGGTCGTTTTGGGCCTTTACATGCCTGCTTGGGTAACCTGTAATAATCACACCGGGAGGTGAGTGACCTCAGACTGGGGGCAGCCTGGATCTTTCAGATGCACACTGCTCCACAACTTGGGTCTTTTACAGATTTTTGAAAACTTCTTTTTCACCGATTCCAAGGTGACTAATGCATTCAGAAAGATTACATCATGTTAATTACCAAGAAGTATTTGACAAGTTATGTTCTTTCCCAGGGTGGAAGTGTGAAGTGCAGGAACATAAATCAATAGCATCAAGCCTTGTGCAGAACAGGCTGAGACAGGAAGTGACTGGAGATGGAATAGACAATAGTCTTATTTTGTTATAAGCAAACTGAAGTAATCTCTGAATGTAAGTTCAGGAGGAAAGGAGTGACATTCAGCACTGTTCTTGGCGATGACTTTTCCTAACACCTGGTGAGTTGACCTGTCAACAGATATGTGCAGGAAACGGTGACAACCTAGCGAGGAAAGTGAACAGCTTGAGTGATGGCCTCTTCCCTCTCTGGTTACTGTGGCTGAGATCTCCCTTCTGTATGGTTTTTCCAGTTATTTAATTATTTTATGCATTGCACAGGAAAGGGAGCATACTGCACCAGGAATGAACCTCTGAGAAAATTTCTGTTCTTGGTGTTGATACTTCTGCAATATGATGGCATCTGCAAGGAAGGTGTTCTCTCTTGTTTTGTCAGGCTTAACTGTCCTCTGTATGATACAGTTGAAACAGATATTTTTTAGTGCGTGGTGGTCTTTTTGGGAAGGGATATGCCTGGTGGAGCAATTTATAAAGTGATGAAATTATGGTTCAATAGAGAAGTATTCTGATGTAGCAACTGAGGGTGGGAGATTCCAGTGGTCCAGACAAAGTGAGCAGACTTGTTTGATTAGTAGCATTGCATGGCATTTTTCTCCTTTTAGAGAAAAGGATGAGATTTGCAAAAGCCTGAAGGCTGGCATTTCCCATTGCTTGTTTTGGAGGCTGTTTATTATGCATCTCACTTGCACCTTTGGAAGTTTACTTAATTGCCTCACATTTTTAAATGAAATTAAGTCATTCCTCAACTCCAGCAGAGTGGGCTTTTTTTCAGTCTTAGAATTGTTAGTAATGGACACGGTAAACTGCAGTAAATTTTCTTTTCTTTATATAGATAAATAAATATGTAACATTATTTAAAGGACTATGAAAGTCTCATAACTAAAGACTAATTTTGAAAATTTAGGGGACTTTATGCCTAAGTAAATACATTATAATCTATTCAGATAATTCCAAGTGAGTTTCTAAAAGTGATCAGTGTAAAATCTTTGTTTGCTGCTGAAGTGTTAAGAAATGTCAAAAATTAAAGACATAGCAGTCCCTGGTTGTTTAACCAGGACTGCATTTTTTGTATGGCTGAGCCCACTTTTGGCATTTATAACCTATTCTGGAGGAGTGGAAAGAATTTGCTCTTGATTGAATAAATCAAATGAGTAAGCTTGGAAGCTGAAGATCATACTACAATAAGAAGCTTCTTTTCTGCTCTGTGAATGAAGATGCAGTATGTGATTTTGATTTTACTGTTTTGTTGGTTTTTTTAAAGGCTATACTAGCTCCCTAGATTCCTCTTGAGCCTCCTTTTCTTCAGTCTAAGGAAAGCCAGTTCCCTCATCCTCTTCTCATGAGTCTTGTGCTCTAGATCCTTCACCAGCTCTGTTGCCCTTTTCTGGACATGCTCCAGCACCTTCCACGTCTAGCAGTTCTCCTGGACAGCCCCACAGTGTGATGAGACCTCAGATGAAGAGTGGATTTATAGGAGTGTAAGGAAAAAAGAGACAACCAGGAGTTGAAAAGAGCAGTTGGGAGTCTGTGGAGAAGCTGGCAGAGAGGTTGCAGCCTGGTCCCCGTGTGCTGAGGGCTCGCTTTGGCCACCGAAGGGGTTTCTCTCAGAGCTCCCATCACCTGTGCTGTGAACACGCTTGGGCAACTGCCCCATGGAGGGACTCTCCAGTTCCTGTCCCCCAGGGCATTTGCTGGCCCACTCTGCTACCCTATGGGCTGCCTGCTGGGGCTGAGGCATCAGTTCATGTCCGGGTGGGACATAAGGAAAAGGAAATGGTGTGAGCAGAGCAGGACCATACCGAGGTGTTTCCACAGAGCTGTTTGGAGAGAGCTCTCAGGAGTTCGTGCAGCCAACTGCGGATGCAATGTGCAGGCAGACTCACAGGGCAGAGGTTGATGTTGCTAGTAGAGCTGGGTGTGACAGGGGTTGAGGAGACTTTGCCTGTCTGTGGGCTTCTTGAGATGGAGAAAATGGTTGTCAGATCCAGGGCATCACTTGTCTCCTGGAGCCAGCTGTGGGAATGCTGATGGGGGGGGCCTGTTAGCCTCCACACTAACTCCCTGTGGCAGCCTTGTTCATTTAAACCATAGTCTTCTGCCTTCTGGTTAAACTGAAGCCAAACGAGTTAAAGTAATTTCCCTTCTCTTGAATACTTGTCTTTATACATGGTCCTGCCTGATCTTCCATGGGTGAAAATTAGTGAATTTAAGAGTTAAAAGTGAGGTCCAAGGAAAAACAGGTTTTGCTTGTATACCTTCCAACCTTCATAACCTTTCCATCTCAAAAAGAAATCAGTTCAGGATTTCTTTAATCTTCTGGTCTTTCTTTTGTTTGTTTGTTGGTTTTGTGGGGTTTTTGTCTTGTTCTTTATGTAGGAATGGCCATGAAGACCAAGATTGGTTGTTTTGGTTGAAGGATTCTCTGAAGTACTGCAAGAATTTGTTCACAGTATAAGCTTATTCCATCCGTTCTCATGAGTTTACATTAAACAGGTTTAAGCAGAAATGAAAAATAACCAAAGAATTTTAAATAACCTAACATCCTTTCTCTTTAATGAGAACACCCCAAGTCAGAAGCCACTGTGCTTTATTCTGTCATGATTCCACATGTTCATTATTTTTCAGTTATCCGTCAAAACCTGAGGAATCTACAGTTGTTTAACATGAGGAGAAACACTCTCCGTATCTTTTATTTAACACCTCCTTCTAGGCATCCTTCATTCTTTGTACAGAGGGAATAAAAGATACCAGCTTTTTTGTTTGTTTGTTTGCTTTTTGCCATGTTAGTCATCTTTTAGGTTCTTGTCAATATCTGAAAATGTTTTCCTTTAATTCCAGCTTGTATAGGTAATTTCTTTTTTATTGATATTATTATTATTTTTCCTTCCTTTGGTAAGAGTAGTTCTGTAGGTAAATGTGAATAGAATTCAATGCTGTTTTTCAGGTCAAATACCTTATTTCATTCTGGCTTTGTCTGGAATTTTGAGACCCTACTAATTTTGTTTGTCGGCTAAAGAAGCAAATTCAGAGATGGCCCTTATTTGGACATGTCGCTGCAATGCTTTGTGAACAGTGAGAAAAAGTTTGGTTTCTGTTGAAAGAAATGTTACAGTTTGGATGAAATTATCAATATTTCTGGTGGTTGCTTAAATATATTTAACCGTGTGGCTTAACCATCTTCAGTTTTTTACACTGCTTAGGTATAAATTATTACATTATTGCATTTATTAGGAAAAGAAAAAATGCCGTAGAACAGTTGTATCTAGTTAGCTTCTAGAGTTTCTCATTAAATTATTTGTCGTTTGCTCCCTTGGTTGCTACAATAAATTGACTGTAAGTACGTATCTGGCATCATTTTTTTTCCTTTTTCCTTTTTTAATATTTCTACTCTGTTGCTATATTTTATATTTTTCCTAGCACCTCCTGTTTGGCTGCCTCTGCATATTTCCATCTTATGCAAAACATCTGTAATTTCATTTTCATTAGGCACATGGATAGTGAGGATATAAGGTCTCTTTTTAATTAACGGGGGAAGACATAATCATCTCTAATTCTAACAATTTTTAGATGATCTATTTAATCACTGGAACAAAAATAAAATAAATTTTCCTTTAGACTTTCACCTGGAAGTTCCTATCTATTGCTTTTTCTTACTTTTCTCTTAGAGTAACCTCAATTCTTCCTTATGTTTTTCCTTTAATGCCTTAAAACTTACAGCTTACTAGATAGTTGTGGTGGTGGTGGTGTTCTTTTGGGGGTTTTTATTCCGCAGTCAATGTTATATGCATAAAGCAATTTTCTTGTGGAAGCAGTTAGGTATGTGCCTAAATTAGTGCTCTTGATCCTAGGGGATCTTATGCATTACGTCCGCTCTTCTTTTGCAGTCTTCCTGATTGTCTTTCCTTCAGAACCTCCATCTGGCTCGGGGATGTTGTAACCTGTAGTCTCAATTCATCTGTGCTGTTAATGCAGCCAGAAGGCCTGACCTGCAAGGTCAAGTGCTGGATTCTAAATGACATATTTGCTGCATAGGAGTGCTGGTACCACTATGCTTCCCCAGCAGTGCTATTCTTCACAAGTAATTTCGGATTTTAACAACATTGCTTAATTGAATATTTATCAGATGCCCACGCAAACTATTGTGTAGAACTTCTGTAATTAAGTTTTAGAAATGATGAAATCATCTTATTCGAACAGTGTAAAGGAATTGTTTATTTTTCATAACTTAACATGCTTTTAATATGAATAGGCCAAGGACATGTGGAGGATGTAGTTCTGTGGCACAGTCAGGTTTCCTTATTGGCAAATTGGATTTTGCTGGAATTTTTATGGTGGTTTTTTGTTTATTTAGTGTTTTGTTGTTTGTGATTTGTTTTCCTTTCTAATCTTTTTACACAGTCATTGGTACCTGTGAAGGTGATATCCTAATTAGTTAACAGAATACGATTAATGCTGTAACAGTCTTAAAGATTTTAAAAGAGCAAAAGTGTTAGTTGTTCCCTGGTTGGCATGTTACCAAAAGGTAGGAAATCCTGTCTTAAAATGAATGGTATCTTTTCATTAATCTGAAATTTAGCTCAGCATCTCTGCTTAAATGGAGAGGAGAATTATTGGAGAAAGTAATATACTGCTAATACAGCTACACTTTTAACACTAATTCTACAGAACATTGGTAGGAACAGTAAGTAATATAAAAAGACCAAAGCAATTTAGAAATAAGGACAGAAGTAAAAGCTGAAATTGAAAAATTGCTAAGTCACATCCACACTTGTGAGAATTTTACTTCACACAGTTTCAGAAAGGGATTTTTTCTACATAAGTGTTTTTTAGAAAGAGAAAACGCCTGCGACACAGCAGTACTGAGGGCCATCTGACAGTAGGAAAAATACTGTAGACATGAATTTATAATGGGATATACTGATGGAGGAAAATGTGGCTTTTCATGCATCATCCTGTCCTGGCAAAAAGGCAGTTAAGGCAATGAGGGAATTTAACTGCATATGTACTTAGTTTGGTTCTGGGTACCATCTCCTTCGTATATTGTCAAACTTGAACGAACCCAAGGGAAATAATGTATTTTGTATTAGATGGTTGAAGGGGGCCATGTTGTAAGAGAAGAACAGCAGAAATCAATACAGTATTTAGCTTCCTTAAGAAATTAAAGATGGGACAGAAACACAACACATGCTAATTTAGCATTCATGTCTCTGGAAATAGTTGAGACAATAATTCTGCTGTTTTCTACACAGACTATCAGAATCAGCATTGCCTGAGACAAACACACTCAGGAGCACATTTGATGTGCTTTTCTGGCTGTGAAGCATCAGACCTTCTGGAAGAAAATGCCTGGGGAGGTCTTACTGGAGTTGTATATCTTTGATTTGTTAGCGACCACATCACCTGTAATGCATTTACCAAACCTTCACTGTGCAGGAAACTACCTTAAGGAGTTAATGTGTACTACCAGTGGCATGTTTGAAAAATAGATCCTGCTCTGTTGCAGGCACATAAATAAGTTGTACCTTCCTGCAGGATCTTGTAAGTTATTAAAAGGCAGTGTAAGGAGTAGAAGCTAGAAGAGATTTATATCCAGGTGGACTGAGACAAAGCAAATGGATAAAGGACGTAGAAAGCCTGAGCAACTCAATAAATGAGTGAGTCTCCTTACATACTTGCTGCAAATAGTTAAGCTTGCTTTGTTTTCCAGGTCATTTAGGTTAATTAATAATGAGTTTTTACCCATAATCGTGACTGATGGCATACCTCTTTGTCCTGCGGCTGACACCAGATATTATTCTCACTGCAACATTGCAGAGACTCCCAATCACTTTAGCTCACTTCCTAATAGAAGAATATTGCTGTATATACTAGGCAGTCCAGTTACTCTTAAGATATTCAAGTATTCTATTAAAGATGTCATAATCTCTAATCTTGTGAGTTGCATCGGAAATCATTGCTTAGAAAAATTAAGGACATAGTCAAAAATGTTAATGGGGTTTTTTTGAGGTAAACTCTGTGTCTAGCAGACTTTCTCCATTCTGAAGAAGAATTTTTAAAATAAAATGCATAGGTTTTAGCTAAAATATATTTCTTATCAATGGCTGTATTTTTTAATGCAATATCAAAGCTGAACTTGTAGTTATGTTTTAAAATGTCAGCTTTGCTTTAAAAGAGACTCTGTTGTGCATTATTGTAATTAGAATGATATACAATAGTGGAGAATTCTAAGGTCAATCAACCGAGATCACGTAAAACTCACTTTTTCATGCAGTCATTACATATGCCTGTTTTTCATCTTGCTATTCTTTGGGGGAATTAGATTTTCTATTTTAAAAATTGTTTGTATATAATTTTAAGAAATATTTTGCTTCAATCTTACTGCATTTGTTTCTGTTTCTCCTAAGGTCAACATATCTTCCTTTGGTAAGGTTTTGATGTACTGATGTTTCATGTAGGTCAATGAGGTCACATCCTGGAATCTTTTTTCTCTTATTCCCTATATGAGATGTTTTGAAACATTTGCTTTTCCATTATTTTTTGTGGATTTTCTGAATCTGACTTATTGTGCACTACAGTGGGCTTGTAGGTAGAAGACCTGTCATATACTACACAACATGGCAGGGAAAATGTCAAGAAGCTTGGTGTCCTGCATCATCTTGGAAAACTTAACAGGGAAGATAATGGTTCTTACAGTTTCTTGCTTTGATCTCCTTTAGCTCCCATAAACATCAGTGGTAGAATTCTCCTGGTTTCAGATCAGCCAACACCAAGAACTATGAACGTGCAGAAAGGGGCTTTCAAAAGCACCAAATAAACACAATTTGATTAGCTAAGTGCCCGGTAGCCCTGAGGGAAAACCTGTGCTTCCCTACCTTTCACTCACTTCTTCAAACCAGCGGCTATGGTAACTTTGCTGAGCAGTTGTTAGAGGCATATCTCAGGCATCTCATGCACACAGGTTTTAGATGCTGTCACCCATAGCCTCCTACCCTGTGGCAGACTTGGCAAGAGTTGTTAGTATGAAACATGTATGTTAGCCCCTCAGCAGAGTCCCATTTGCA
Source organism: Callaeas wilsoni (assembly GCA_013398955.1). Lineage (NCBI taxonomy): Eukaryota > Metazoa > Chordata > Aves > Passeriformes > Callaeidae > Callaeas > Callaeas wilsoni. The sequence goes on along the minus strand of VWPU01005633.1, from coordinate 76,997 downwards.
GCACACGTTCTTTGCTCAAACCCAGTGTCACCTCAGCTTTCAGCTGTTCCAGCTCAGATGCTTAAAACCAAAGCTTTGTATGGGAATGAGTGAGCAATAGGTTCCTATTCTCTTCTGCTGCTGTGTGGTGGGGCAGGCAGCACAGCAGAAAAAAGAACTGGAAATAGTGAAATCTTGCATTCCTAGGGCGAGATTGCCACAAAACGTCTGCTAGTACTTTGACAAGCTGTGGAGGAGCTGGATCATTTACGGTATTGTTGGTGAGGTTATTGATAGTGTGTAACACCGCAACTGATAATTGGTGCCATGTAGTGATAGAAGTATCCATCCACATGGTTATTAATTGGGCCTGTCTGTTGTTTTTTTCAAGAGAGGCTGGGAGATATTAAACACGATGGAAATTATGCATGCCCTACAGTGCCAATAATTTTAATCATGACTGTTACATCACTAAGATTCCCTTATGTTTATTAATCTCTTGTACATGTTTTCCCGGTAGAAACAGAATAACTTAAGCTTGAAGAAGAATTCACATATTTATCTAAGAATTCCCATTCTGCGATGTGCCACTGTGATACAGGCTTGGTCCACATGAGGATGGAGAATGAGCAAAATGTCAATTCCCTTTCAAATGATGCCCAACCTGTGTTTTTCCTACTGTTGTTTCATCTACTGTAATTTCAACCTACTACCAACTCCAGAGGCATATACTACAGTGCAAAGCTTAATTATAGCCATCTGAAGAAAAGTGATGATGAATCAGCTCTTCACCAGGCTGAATATTAAAATTATTCAAAATAAGATATTTGCAGCATTTACAGATGTAAAAGATTCTGTGGTTGCCCAGCAACCAGGGAAGGAAAAAGCAAACAGAGAACACTTTTCTTCACTAGTAATGGGGAGCAATGATGCTTCCTTGTCACTGGCAGTAGTCTGAAATGGAAGACCACCTCCTACTAATGTAGGTTTCTGCTCAGATGAGCACATCAACCTCCTTCTGGACTTGTTGACCTTCGCAGAAGGTCATTAGCTAGAAGATCAATTGGCCGTGGCTGGTTGTGTAGCCAGCCTTGCTAAGGAGAATGTGTGGAAGGGGAGTCATCTCTGTAGCAACTTCATTGGACTTTGAGTCAATCCCTCTAAGCGTTTACCTCAGCTATGCCTGTGCTTCCTATTGTGTCATCAGACACCTGTCAGGGTGATGAATACTTCATCACAAACATCAAGCCTGGATTCATCTGGCTGGGACTGGAGCTCACTTCTTTTTATTCTTTCCCCCATGAATTGCAGACCATTATTCCCTTCCCCCTTGCAGCACCTTTTCATGTTTTGTTAGGGTATTAATATCTTTCTCTTGTCACCTCTGTGTATTTTGCATCCCTTTGACTTCTATTTGTAGGTCACTGTTGCCTGACTTCTGATGGTCTGATTCTGTCCAGGTGTCTGCATTGTGGCTGGCAGCTCCTCCAGCTCTGGCCTTACCTGTGCTGAATGTTTGGAGCTCCTTTCCCAGCCGCTGCTCAGGCTGCAGGACTTTAAGCAGCACTGAAGTGCATGCTGGTTGCTGTGCTTAGCTCACACCTCCTGTGGGGGTCCAGTTGCTGGAGGAGGCTGCAGGTGGGTCACTCCCTGTGCCTGGGGGCACCCTCCTGGCCACAGCCTCACCATAAGGGAAAGCACTTGGAGCGTGTCTGTACTAGATGTACCCAGTGAGTTTCCAGGACTCTCCTCTTCAGACATCCCACACAGCAGTATGGTCTCAGTGGCGTCTGTTCACATTATGATCCATAGCAGCCTGCATTGCTACAGAAATACTGCTTACTTCATATTAGTGTTACTGGGTTTTCCCACCAGGACTCAGGACCCTGCAGTTATGCTTGTTGGACAGCATCCAGCCTTCCCATTAGGGGGTTGGTGAGACAGCACAAACTCAGGTGGTGTTTGGACAGCTGTTTCTGCTTTCCCTAGTGTAGCAATTTGTGTATTGGGTGCCAAGTGAACCAGGAAAGAGAAGTACATAATCACACAGGTAATTATGGCACTGCATAGGCATGGATTGAGAGTGAGCTTTAGCAGATGCCTAGTGATTCACAGGAGGAATGCCAGATTTAATGCTCTGGATTTAATCCCAAGGAGCAGTTTGAGTGATGAGATGGTGAAAAAATAATGGAAATTCATAAAATTATTCTCATACGAAGGAGATGGAAGTGATAGTTTCATTATGCAAGAAAATTCAGTATTGAAAATACATTTTGCTGTAGTTGTGTAGTTCTATAGTGTGTGCAGAAAAGCTTTGGTGTACTTGCTATTTAATGCTACCATCAATCCTTTCTTCTTCCCTTTTGAAAAGATATTAAATTTGGGTTTATTTTTCTTGGTGGAAGAGTAAGACAAAAGTCATACCACTGTTTTTTTTTCCTTGTGAGAGTTCTGCTGGTAAGAAGAAGAAGAAATATACATGGCATTAAAACTTACCTAATATTCTGGCTGATGCTTAACAGCCAGCTTCTCAAATGGGTACTCATCCCTGGCCCCACAATACAGTCATTTTCAGAAGTGTGTGCTTTGTAACTGGCCTTTGTATTTTCCCAGTGAATTCCTTCCACACACTTTTACATCCTGGATAAAACTGATTAAAAAATTAGAATCTTGCAGGTTCGTTGTTTTCTGTGTTTTGTGAACTGAAACGTGTAGTGTCTATAGATTAACATTTTTAATTGTGAAAGCCTCAGATTGTCATAATATTTTTTTCCCACTAATGTTTGGTTTTAAATGCTTGTCTAAGCCTCAAAATGCTGTTCCAGGGCTTCACAAGTATCACTATCCTAGACACATTATAGGCAAGGCTGGGAAGTAAATGTTGTGAGTGGTATTTGTAACCACTATTGCTGTGTAGTATCCTGCACTTCTACGTGCCTGGCTGGGAGTTCTGGGGCTTGTGCTTCCGTGTCACTTAAATGCTTTTGGAAATTTTCCTTGATGTGTTTGAGCATGAATTCAGAAGTCATTCAAAGGTTCTTAAATCTGTCTGTATTTCAGAAGTTCACCATAACTGTGCTGAAAGTCTGAAAATCAAGATTACTTTCCTTTCTTAAGGCTGTGCTATTTTATTGTAATGGAACTAAATCTTGTGAAATGAAAAGATAAAAATCTTAGCTCCTGATTCTGCAGTAATTGTACACATGCTTAATTTCAACTACAAAATCAGTTTGTGAAAGATTTTAGGAATAATAATGTGAGTTACATTTCAGCAGTGTCTGTTTTACCCACAGAGACTGGGGGGTTTTTTTGTAAATTGGAGAACTATTTTCAATCTCTTTTATTTCAATTGGAGGAGCCTTTTCAAACTCTTTTAATGTAGAATTTTATCTAGAATTGGAGCAGTACAATTGTTCATATAATTTAAGGCTATGAAAAAAAATTCAATAAATTATTTTGTAAAACTTGAAGTAATTTCAAAAGGCAGGTGCAATCACTGCTCTTTGGGTTTTTTTCAGTCATTTCCATCCTCTCCTGCCTTTGTTTTCCTTGCTGTTCAGCTACCTCCAGGCCATCTTTTTCCTCGTCCACCCATTCCCCCCTTGCTGTATTCTTTTTTATTGTTGTTTTACTGTTCTGTTGCTGTTTGATGCAGCATTTCCAGCTCCTTTGATTTGCTTAAACAAACTACACTGCAAAAACAGTACCTGTGTGCTGCAGGTTTGATTTGAAGTCTGAGACCTGTCTGAGACCCCGTTGTCCTTCAGCATTAAGAACAGCAAATATTTTAAGGACATGCTGCTCAGCAGCTCTAGCGTTTTCTCTCTTATGGCTGGTCAGCAGGATTTTCCCTCTACACTTGAATCTGTAGGCTCATAAACTCTTTTATAAAGTGTCTGGCATCTGCTCACAGGAAGGTAATTCGAGGATAAGCAAAACTGGTGTTGGTAAATGAGATTATTCATAGGTGGGTTTTAATAAATGATCTTGTATGTTGAATAGCAGATGTAATTAAGTGTGCTTTTCCTAACAGTGGACATATTTCAGCAGCAGAAATAATCCATTCACATCCACACGAGTGCAGACATACCTGGGGTGCTGCTGCTAATTTTCAATCAGAGCAGTTTCCCTGGTAGTTTTAATAACATTGCCAGAAAGCTCATGGGGAATTCAAGGTGAACAAACAGATCTGCACACGGCAGAAGCTGCACTATGTCCCGGCACAGCCCCTTTGCCTTGGCTCAGAAAGCAAGCAGGTGACATAAGCCGGAGTAATCCATTACCTGTCAGAGACCAGATGTTGCCCTGGCTGCCGCTGCCAGCCAGGCCAGAGTGGGTTTTTCCATGTGTGAGGAAGAGGAAGAGGAAGGCTGAGCAAAGCAGTGGAGCTGGGGACCTCAGGTCCAAGAGCCCCAGGATCTCTGTGAGGCGCTCTTCTGAGCTGGGAGACATGGTGTGGTGTCTACTGTCTTTCTGCCAAAAGGTTGAAGGGTCCCTCCCCAGGAGATGAGCCATCAGGAGGGACTGTGAGATGAAGTAAAAACACTTTTCTAGCATCCTGTAGATACTTATTCAGATTACCTCCCTCTTGCCATGCCTTTGCTTTCAGATTTAGTACTAACAATGGCAGTAACGTTGAAGTTGTCTGGTAACAGGGGATGCACGTAGTCCCAGTGTCTCAAAATACTTTGATTCAACAGAATTGAGCAGGCAGTGCCATTGGCAAGCTGACTGAAGTGGGATTGACATCCAATTTGTCTGCAGCCAGTGTGGCTTGATGGTTCCTGCAGACCTGACCTTTGCTGCAGGAAATTCTGAACAATGGCCATTTGTCCAGAGGGGATCAGGGTGCTTTGCAGATGTAGCCACCTTGCAAAACCTAATACAAGAAAGTTTTAGCAATTCTTTGGATGACACAGAGAAGCAGTACTGGCTTATATATTTGCATATGAAGATAATTTTGGACTAGTCTGCGTATAAAAGCAGCAGTCATACAAAATGCAGAATGCAACTTGAATTAGACTTAAAAGCCACCAAATCCATCAAGCAAGAAGAAGAAAAACGGTGTGGATTTTATGGTCAAAAAGCAAATTAAAGCTTTACAGAGCTTATAGAAGAGATTTAAGCTTAAAGCCTCCGTGAAAGCTTACAGAACATATGCCAAAGCGGAAAATTAGCAACAGTTTGCAATAGCTAATTCTTTTATCCAGAGTGAACTCTGTCATCTTAAATTGTTAGTGTTTATAATCTGAATTGACTATAATTGTTTAAAAGGAAAAGCTGATGTGGGGTAGATAATGGGGAAATACAAAAATAACTACATGTGACCAAACAGCAAAAATAAGTAATCCAGGTCTTCAGTTAGTGGTGTAATGCCACGTTCAAGGATTATAAAGAATAATTTTGCTTAAAAACAAATTCTTGCACTAGAATTTACCCACTGTGCTCACAAAGGTCTGTAAATCTGTCTTGTTCTATAAATCTGTCTTGTTAAAGAGTTTGTTTAGAAACACTTTCCAATACCACTTGGGGGGCAGGGGGAGGATTTGTGGGCTGAAGATTCATAATACCTACACTTTGAAGGATCCTTCTTTTTTATTTCTCGTCTCCTTCAAGGAGAATACATTGGGAACCACAAAATATTTTGTAGCTTTTAAAAGAACAATTTTTCTGTACGTAGGCTGTACCCTCTGGAGGATGCATTGTGCTGCTCCCGAATATATAGAACGGAAAAAGGGATGCAGCCTTCAGTAGGATTCGTTCTCAATACGTGATACTTATTATGTTCAGTAGGTAATGGGAACAGTTGCTAATGCAAGCAACCACAGGTGTTTTCATCAGGAATGGGTATTGGAGGCATCACCTGTGGGCAAAGACACTGCTTCTATTCCCTGGGTACAAAGTGCTGAATGAAATGTTTTACTCCTAGTTATGCACAGCAGAAGTATGATTGATATTAATAGCAACAACAATATTTGGCAAGTAGAAGCATTTAGTAACCAAGTCTATTGGAAAAGAAAGTGTCTCAGGAACATTGCACTGTATCTGTGATACACTGTAAATTTTTCTAAGATTTGGATTCTAAACATTCTTAGTTATGCAGCTGGAACAACACAAGGACGACTGTTCATGTGGATTCTGACAAATACCGGATTTATATGCATCTGAGTCAAATTAATCTCCTGCTGGATTTGTTAGGATGGATCGGTAATACAGAGTCTGTGTTGAAACAGGCATTGATCTACACGAGTTTGGGGAAAGGTCTTCCCCAATGAAATGCTTTCCATTTGCTCTTAATACTTTTTCTTATCAACAATGATTACAAAACGTCACATGATAAGGCCAGAATTATTATCTCAGTATTCCATTTTATCTGATTATGCCATTCACCTTTATCTTTTTATTACTAAAATTCTTGAGTATTCTCAGGAACTAAATGTTTAAAATTGGATGTGCTTTTAAACATTTGCTTCTATTTGCCAGCTGAATTTATCTTTTAAATAATCCATTGAGAAAAGAGAAATCCCTTGATTCGTACTAATTCTATTGATTTTGGTGGGAGATAAACCTACAAACTTACTTTCTAATTATTTCAGTTACTGCTTTTAGAAGAAAAAGGAAAGACTAGGATTCAGAAAATGAGTTAACAGAACTTCAACTGAGATAGCACAGCCAAGAATGAATCTGGTATCTAAAGATGGTTATGAATGGCCCAGACTATGGAAGGTCAAACATCAAGGCTCTTCTTGAAAAAAAAAAAAAAAACCAACCAGCAGAAAAGTCTGGTTCCAGCCCTTTTAGAGCTGGAAATGTTGTCCAGGTTTTATAAATCTCAGTATTTCTCTAAGTTAACAGCTATGAAAACCTGTGTGTGCTTCATGCTTATTAGCCTCTGCTAATCACATGTCTGGTGTCAATTCTTCCCCTAGTTCAAGTAACAGAAAGATAGTGCATCCAGAAATATTTCACCTGCCTTGAGAAAGTTTTAGTAGTATGCTGTGAGATTTTTTTTTTCTTTTTGAGTTCACTTTAGCAGTAACAAAATACAGAGAATGTCTCATTTAAAATAAAATTACAAAGACAGGAAAGTAGAGTAATTTGCAAATGCTAGAATTTAAGTTGTCTGTAGAACCTGAACATGACCCAGTTTGTGTAGGTGGAGTCATGAGAGTTTCTGAATCCAGGCCACTGCAGACTCTGTAGCCAGTCAGTAGCTGGTTAGGTCAATCTTCTTCATGTGCTTTTACTCACCACTGGCCATAAAAAACTTTTGATCCAGTATTGACCCTCCAAAAAAATTAGACCTATGGAAAAGGACACTGCTCATGTTTTATTTTCTGCAGTTGCTAAAAATTTGTTAGCTACATTTTCCCTAAATCATATGACAAAGGAGGGACAAAACTGTGCTGTTTTTCTGGACACAGATTGTGGCATTTCAGAAGACACATCACTCAGCCACATGGGAGATTCAAGGGTTGTTGGGAATGCCCATGCTCCACCTAGCTATATAGAAGGATTTGCCTATAATCATTCTCAAAGGAAATGGGAGAGAACCCTGTTAGACTTGCCAGGAGGAAAACAAGCAGCTAAACTAGGAGAGACTCAGAGCAGGGCTCTGTCAGCATCCACCACACAGCTCTTTGCCATGCCTGCCTGTTGCTCCAGGACAGGAATAAGCTGCAGCCACCATTGCAAATGCTCCAGGAAGGAGGTTTAACAGTGTCATTATACCTACTGGAGAGGTGCCTGAGTTTCTCACCACCCACTTGGCCACCTGCAGGATGGAAAGCTGAGCAGCTCTGTAGGGCCTGCAGGCCTGTATTCAGAAGAAGGTGACTCATGGCGTTTGTACAGCAACGGATGTAAATTCATATCTCTATCCCAAGGTGCCGCCACAACTGTGAGTTCTGGGAGGAGCTGAAACTGCAGCAGGCTTCCAGCAGCATCCTTGTACCTTCAGCTTTATACTCCTCTGTTGTTTATCTGGTACAGATAGAGCTGTTGCTGCAGAGTCACTGTAACAAAATGGAGTTTCTCTTATGTGGCACTGCTTGAAGCTTGCTTACATCCCTGTACTGACTGCTGTATTGTTTTATTCTTTTTATCCATGATTACATGCTTTTTTTACAAATAGACAGAAGAACATGCTTTCTTATTTACCTATCTTTGTGTGTAAAGCCAGTTTGCAGCCTTACCATTATCTTTCAGCCTAGTGTGTTCATAGTAATATTGTTACTTTGCATGTGTACAAAATGTTGTTCATTCAGATCTTTAATTCCCCTCTGGCAGGCAATTTTAGAACTTTGTGTCGCATTGTTGTCTTTTCCAAAGTCAAGCTAGAGGTTTTCTAAGTCTAACTAGGTTTGATAAAAGTTGTAGGCAGTGATTTTGTGGTTAGAGATGATTTTAAATGCAACTTGTTTAAGACCACAACTGGAATGTAAAAATCTTTCTGATACTCCATATGACCCTGTTAGGAAAAGGAATGTATTGTGTAGAAGTCAAGCAATGTATGTGAACAGTCATAAATGCAGACTTGAAGGTGCAATTCCTCAGAAGATTTTTTAAACTGAGGTTTCTTCCTGCCTTATGATTGTCAAAGTAGTAATTATTCTATAAGTGTAATAGTTGAGTAATATTTGGAAAAATTTTCCATTTCTGAAGTCTGAGGTTGTCATTGAAGAAGTAACTGAATACACAACGGTGTGCTTTTGTATTTAAAGAAAAGAATCGATGAACTTCTTACCATATGCTGAATAATTACTTTTTCATGTATATACGAATATAAAGGAGAACAAAAAAAAACTCTGAAAAACATATCCCTCTCTTGCAACTTATTAATTTCACTTTGCAGACAAATTTCTTAGGTTTTCTTGTCATAGAAGAAATATCAAACAAAGATAATAGAGAAATAAAAGGCTTTTCAAAAAGGTAAAACTTTAATATCTTGCTGAATAAGAGGATGAGGAGTACTGTCTGTGAAACATAGATGATGTAGAGTTATGAGTTATTATGAGGAGAGAGAAGTGGATATGAGTGAAAAAACAAAATCCTCTTTGAAAAATGCTGGGTAATACAATGAGGAATTTCAAGATGAATGAGGTAAAAGCTGTAATTTATCAGATGAGATTAAGGTGTTTACTCATGAGCACATCTGCGAATATGTTGCTTTAGTCAGAACATGCCTGAAGCGCTTATGACCTCTTAAGACAAGGAAAGTATTAAGAATATTTTTCTAGATTACAGGTATTTTGATGTTTTATGAGGAAATTATTACCACCATGTTTCTTAAATGCGTATGATAATATGAGAACAGACGTACTGGTAAATAGCAGAGTTTATGCTCCAGATTGTCTCAGTTTTTCTTGCCTGGGATTCAGTCTGGAATAAATCACATCTGAAGAGAGTTTGGTGCTCTCATATTACCATTCCCTAAACCACTGCACGTGTTGCAAAAGCAATATAGACTGCAATATATTTATGCCGTGTTTTCAGCCATCATCTGGAAAGCTCCAAGAACAAAACCAGACTTTAGATCGACTGTTTGGGCATTCCAGACAGTGTTGTGAAGAAGCTGGGGGTAATGGTTCCAGTATGAAACCTCTGTTTATGCAGCACCCCACCCACACTGGGTCTGACCCTTCTCTTGTACTTGTGTTCATAAACATCCCTGCTTACAAGATTCTCCAACAAAATATTTTAAAGAGTAGCAGACTTATATTGGGAATCTCATCTCAACCTCCAGTGAAATTTCCATTTAGTGTAAACATCAGGCAAGTATGACAGCCTTCTTCCTGTGAAGACGATGATGAATTCTGACTTCAGGGGCAAATACAGCTCAGTTATAGTCAATGGCAGAGCTCCAACTGACTTGAGCGGAACTACTATTTGGCCCTTGGTGTTCATCACATCTCTAGCTAGCTAAGGACAGAGTAAAGCCTGGAAATCCATGTGTTTATACTTTGCATTTGTTTCTCAGATAACTTTCTGTCAGCTCCTTAAAGCTCTCTGGTTTTTTTCAGCTCGGGAACTTGAATTGCTGCCACATTCATGCTTGGAAAATCTCAAGACTTTCAGTGTAGTCCTACCTACGTTGAAAAATGAGTATGTGGCTCACCAGCCATGGGTGTTTATTTTAAAAGTTAAAGAATGTTCTTAATTTTTCCTGCTCCTACTTGTCTTGCAGAATGTATTCACAATAGAGCAGGTATGCATCCTTCCCACTGTTGCCATCAACACATCTTTCCTTTTCCTCTTCTGAAAAACCTCTCACAGTACTTCAGTTGATGGATCACAAGCACCTTTAAACTGCATGAGGTAATGACAAGGAGATTGTACTATGTCAGTGCGGCTCAGACTTTGCCAGCAGAACCTTGGAAGGGAGGCAGAGACATGGGATGCTCCCAGCCATCACTCTCTTCACTTCAGGACTGCAAAAGTAAGTCTGTCTGGGCGAGGACTTTGAGAGGTCATGTACATACTTTGGAACTCTTGTTTCTCGAACTCTGAATCTGCACATGGCTCAGAGCAAACCACATCATGCATGTAATCAGGTGGCAAGAAACAGAATGTTACAGGAGATTTGGAGACTTCAGTTTTACCCCAGGAGTTCAGAAACTAGGGCACTAAACATACCATATGAAATTAGAGACACAGTTCCTTTGGTCCAGGTTGAGTTTTGGATGCTAGCAGCTGGAAATTGTTTTTCATTAGCAAACCAGATGGCCTTCATTCCATCTGTACAGAACGCAGCTCGTTACCTTTAACTTTTAAAAATACCTTAAACATTTTTGCTAAATGATTTTCATGAAAAGATTTGAATAGCAACCTATACAGGAATGTGTTATGTGACTGGCAAGACTGTCATCTTTAAATGCCATTAGACATGCTTGCAAAGAACCCATTTTATTCTGACTACTTGGATATAGGTAGGAAGAAATTAAGATTTTTTTATTTTCCTTCAGAGAGTGTATTTTGTTGAAAATCATAAATAAATTAAGAGATTCCCATTTAATTCTGGTTGGCTTCAGTGATGTAGGTCTTTTGACTTGCAACCTGAGAAAACCATGGATTGTGTTTTGTTTATCAATGTTTTTCTCAAATTGCAATCCCCAGTTTGGAGGCACAACCTGATAAAAAAACAGGCTAACAAAACCCCTCCATGCAACAAGCAAACCCCAAACATAAACAAAACCCAGACAAAACAAAGAAAATCCCAAATATTTGTCCCATCTTGGTGTGGTCCATTTGCCTCTGACTTGTAGGAAGTGTTTTTAACTTGCTTTTTCCAACAGTTGGAGCGTATAAGGAAGGACCTTTTAAATACTGGATATAATTTTGACCTCTGCTAGAAAGACTGAAGAGACCAAATCAATTAAGAGAGGAAGAATACGGCAGCAAGTGATTTCTTAGGATGTTGAAATATTGCAAATAGAAGAAAGAATCCTCTTTTTCTAAACTGACTCTGGGAAAAAAGGGTTTTAGAGAAGCTTGAGAGAAAGAGACCTGAAGACACCTTTTGCCATAACTTTGCCCTTACTTGAAACACTTTCTGCCTTGGGTACATTATTTCCAAATCTTCCCATCTTCTTCTCTTTCAAATCAGTCCAATAAACTACCAGCCATGCTGAGTCTTACTGTCAAATTTCTGAAAAGTGTACACAGTGGATTTCCATATATATTTGCTGTGCTTTTTACAGGATGAACTTGTGGGATAGTAAAAGGAATTGAATGAAAGCATAAGCAGGGCATTTTAGTGAGAGTTTCAATAGGTGAAAGTATGTATGAATGAAAGTTTGTGGTTAGATGTGAACACTAAGGGGAAGTGAGAGAATAAGAAATAGATGCATAGCAGTACAACAGGAAAATTGTTGAGGTGAAAATGCAGTAAAGGGGTCTTGATTACTTAAATTCTTGTTGGATAGCAGTGAGACTGAGAATGAAAAAAATTTCTTCCAAATTATGGAAGAAAATATTCTGGTTTCTACCCCCATATTGTCTCTTCTTGCTCTCAGTCTCTGTGATACCATCAGTGTCTGTATGACACTGTGAAAACCTGGCGAGAGCCAAGCCCAGAAATTATATTGGAAATGCAGCTCCCCCCGACCATCTAGGTATAATTTCCAGAGAGCTTCGAGATTAAGAAAAATAAAACTGTTCAGTTCAGTGGAAGCTGTAGAATCAGTGGAGGAATTAATTGGAAATTAGGAGAGAAGTAGGCAGGAAAAGTTATTTGTATGCAAGTCATGCATCCATCTAGCCATTCTTCAGTTTTGGATGACGGTTTGAAATCTGTGAGGAAACAGCAGGAAGAGGATCTTCAAAGTAAGAGTTTGACTTAGCACCAGAAATGAAGAAGCTTTGTAAACTGTCAGCCCAAAGATGGGGCACTTGCAGGTTAAGGACTGAATTGCAGATCTTGGGGAAGTTCACAGAGAAAGTAGACACATCAAAGTTTATTCATGATTAGATCAGTGATTTTGAGCATTATAGTACAATTGGCTGTCATTGGCAGGCATCATGTTGGTTTATTACTCTTTCTTTTGATGGGCACTCCAGTGGTGAGCGCCACTAGGACAGGTTTACTCTCTTTATCCACGTGTTCCCATACAGAGGAACTATCCAGACTGAGTAAGCATCAATTTTTTGTATGACTATTCATTTTTAAATTTTGCTGAAATCTTAAGGTACTGGGATGAAAAATACTATTTGTTTGAATAACTGGAGATTTCTAACATGGCATTATGGATTACTTCAGTCTTTTTGCATAATACTGTATGTATTTGTTCAGTTTCTGGATAAGTCTTACTAAATTAGTTTCTTTCAAGACCTGAAAGTGATAGATATATTGTAAATATGAGCATAGACAAATGATAAATTTATGAAGAGTAAGCTATTTTTCAGTAGAGGCCTGTCTTCTTCCTGAGAGTATTTCTCATACCTATTTTTGGTCCTCCTTAACCTTTTATAAATCATCTTGTGTGTATGATGTCCTTTGAGTGCCTTATTTTGTTTGTGGGTTTTTTTTTTGAAAACTGATATCTTTGAATGCTTTGGCAATCCTTGTTCATCTGTTTGCCAAAACTCTAAAATTATGTCACTGGAGCTATACAGAGGGAGATGTTGTCGTTTGTGCAAACCTGTCAACTTTTTTCTGATTCAGTGTAAGACCATTGTAGAAAATCATAGGTCGGTCTAACCTTAACGTGTTATTTCTTGAAGGGGCTATTATCAGATATTTTGAGAACAAGGTAAGAATAGGACACACATAAAATAGGAGTTTCCTGGTAGGGAATTACTTCCCTGTTCTTGGAATTAATTTGCTTAGGGTCTTAGGATTTTGCAGTGAAGAAGAGTACACCAGTACCTCCTTTCACCTGAACAGGAGGAGAGGAAGCAGCCTGGCAACCTGAAAAGGGAGAAATGGCTGTGGACAGCAGCTGCTGGATAAAATGTCATGACAGCAGAACCCCTTTGTGCCAGTCAGCCCCACAGACTGTAGCGTGCTGTGGCTCTTCCCTGCTCAGAGACCTCCTGAGCCTGAGGAGGCTCACAGATGAGGCTTAGCAGCTGTGCGAGCGCAGGTAGCAACACAGCAATGACAGCTTGAGCACAAGCTGACATTGCTGCCTGTGCAAGACGCTGCAAGGGTCCTAATATATTTTAGTCACAGTTTTCATTTTCTCTATGAACCTATCCACACATAATGCACATGATTCTCTCTAACTCGTGTAGATGCCCCACGTACATGATATAGATTGTATTTTTTATTATCTAACCGATTGTGGGATTTCTGTTCATTTTGTCAGGCTTTTTTTCTCTCTACTTGAAATGACTCCTTAGAGACTTCCAAGTGGCATTCTTCTCCCTGTCACATTTCTCTTTACATTGATTTGTTCTCTTGCTTCCAGTAGAGGCAAAATTTCAACCAATTTTGTAGTTCTTTCCTTCCACATAATAATTGATGCAGCAAACAATGTCCACACAGCTCTGAGAGTATGGTTTAAGTTATGCTTCCTCTCTGACTGCAAAGATTTTCAGAAATGGAAGTTCACATATTGTAGCTATAACTTAAAGACTGTTTTCTTCAGATTTTATTTTACTGTTTCCTGGCAACAGACAGTTTTTTGCCTTCATCCCTCTTTAATAGGTGTTAAGTTTTGGGAATACATTTCCAGTCATTAAATAGGTGAAAGTTAGTGCAATAAAAAGTCTATGCATTCTTTTTAGAACATTATATTCTTAAATTAATTTGTTTTTCTTTTTCTAAATGAGATATGTAACTTCTCATCTAGAGTATTTTTTATGTGCTGTAGCTTCCATATCTTTAGCTAAAGGCAAAAGCCTAACTGATGTCTTGAAAATAAATAATTGCTACTCTCTGGATTAACTACATTTCATCAGGAAGTAGTGTCTCAAATACTGGTAGATGTTAAATGTAAATGCTCCTGGATAGTAAATGTATATAAAGGGATAAACCAAAGTAAATAAAAACTTAGCTTCAGGGAAAAACATAAAAACATTCACTATTTTATTGTATAGGATAGGTCTGAATGTACAGTGTTTCATGTGTTGCTTCTTTAAATGTTGACTCATGCTTTCTTTTTTTTTTATGTTCAGTAGTCCTGTTTCAGCCCAGATCTGAGGGAGCAAACGCATGTGCGTGCAATGCATAGTATAATGCTCCTTGAGTAAGTGTGTTGTGTACAAGAAGAGCTAAACTAGGTCATATCAAAGGCCCAGGTACTTCAGTGTCTTCACTCCATCAATGACTGTAAACGGTTTCCTAAGGAGGAGTGAGATCAGGACAAGCCCATACTGACACCTGTTTCTAATCCTGCATCTCAGTGACTTCCTGGTCAAGATGCTGTTGCTCCACTCAGACAGTGTAATGAAGGCTTAAGATAAACATACGTGTAATTTGAAGCCCATTTTTTTTACCATTATTGTTTAAAATGCTTTTGATATAAGGGGTAATCAGCATCCTTATTTTTGAATGTAAATAATTTTATTTTATCTGTGGCTGAAAAACAAAAAGCATAAACTATAACTGTGTTATTAAGCACAGTCTGAGGCCATTTCAAAATGAAGTTTGCATTACCATAAAACGAGTACTGCTATTCCTTTGTCTAGAGTATACTCTTTTGTTGGATGTGTCATTAGAAGTTGGGCAAACTGAGCGTATCCCTTAGAACATATTTTAGCACAGACTGTTTCACATTCCCACTCTTTGTTTTGCTGTATCTATACAAGTGTCCATTACTGTGAGGTACCTGACCACATCTACAAGTAGTTTTCAAGCTTTTGAACTCTCCCAGATATTTTCATGTATTCGTTGCATTCAGATTTGCCATACTGATTTCATTTTTTATACTGGTGCATGACATCTTTTAAAAAAACCCAAACAAAGCCTTGATGTTCTTTGATGAACTGCTGGGTTGTTTTTTATTATGAAGTTTGCCTTGAAAAGAAAGGATGAAAAACATGTGTTAACCCTTCGTGATGAAAAGCAACAGAGACCATAGAGTATTTCCCCTCTTATGGCCAAGTATCTAGGCACATTGCATCCTCCTTGCTTCCATGGGACTAAAGATCAAAGTAAAGTTACTCACCTCTGCTTTCAGAACTGTTTGTTTTTTAGTATTAAACATTCTAGTGTTGTTTGGAACTTTTTGTATACTTGGGAAGAAGAAGAAAAAAGTGAATCTCAATAATCTCTGGAATCCTGGTATCTGTCCTCCTGTATGAGTGCACTGACTTCTCTAGCCATCCTTTTCCCGTGTTTCAAGGATACACGGCTGTTTCCCACAACATGTTACCCTTTTACAAGTACGAATGGCAAATCCACACCTCGATTCCAGTTCTGTCTGTAAGTCAAGGTCAGGGCACTCTGCTGGGCTGTGCCCTGGGAAGCCATCTCACCCTGGCAGTGCTAAGTGCAGTAACAGGAGCCACAGAGAGCCGACACCAGCTCCTGATGTGTCCTCTACTCCCTTGCAGTTGCTGAACTGCCTAATTTCAGGGCCAGTGCTAAACTGTGCACCCCATTCTGTCACTCCCCTCCCTCTCTATGGACAGGGGCTGGATTCTGCTCTGAAAGCCCAGCATCATCCTATCTAGCATCTTTTTGTGAAGCAAACCCCAACTGTGTTTTCAACTCTTAAAGTAGAGAAATGCAAGTTAAAGACATTTTAAAGCCTCTTTGCAATGTCAAACGTGTTGCTGTGATTAAGCAAAGTATTTGTGCCAATGTGTGGTGTCTCATGAATCATTCAAATAGCTAATAATGGACAATCTGTATTCTGTAGTTTGATCACAGATTTATTTTATTGCAATTCTTAGGGATAAAATGTGAACTCTGCTGGTACAGACTGTGTCTCATCCTTGTTGATAATAAAGGAGCTAAAAAATTTCAGACATCTCATTAATTTAAATTTCCAGGAATCAAAAATAAGGTGAAGCCTTTTCATTATGCATGAAGAAAATTTAGTAAGCATCCATTTCTCATCCAGTTGACTTGTCTTTTCTGCTAAACTGATTTTGTGGTGGGTTGACCTTGGCTGCACATCAGGAACCCACAAAAGCTGCTCGATTACTACCCCTCCTGAGCTGGACAGGGGAGATTGTTACTAAGTTGTTTTACACATCCTAGGCAGCAAAATTTTTTAAAAAAGCAAGCAACATCTGGACAGTATTTTGTATTTAGATGGTTGATTAGAGAGTTTAGTCAAAACAGGAGAAACTGTGCTGTGTGCAGTTACAGACCTCTTTTTAGTGCCCACCCCAGCCACAGAATTCCCTCCTAAGAAGTGAAGGCCCTGGAAGATGCTGCTTCGGTTTCTATGCAAAATCCTTTTCACTGTCATTTCCACACAAAATGCACAATTACATCAGAATAAAACAGCAAGAAGCTGTTCCACGTAGAACTTTATATATCGTGTAACTGTGCTCCTTCCCAGCTGATACAGTTGCGTTCCTGTTAAGGCCGGGTTCATTGCTTCCTCCGTTTTTGTCCACAGAGCAGTCTGGCTTGCACCTCCCTGGGCAGTCGTGCTCAGAGAAAGAGGGCAGAGAATCATGATTCACTTTGACAGTGCCATAAAACTGTAACAATTGTTCTATACACACAGAGGATACCTGATTTACTTCATGCTTTTAGGTTCATAACTCAGGAATCTCTACATTTTGCTTCTGAATGTTATACATAGATCAGTTTACTTTGTTGATCAATTTTTATTTTGTGAAAGTACAGCCAAGACTGTATTGTCTGCAAATATCTGCACAATCCTCTTAATTCTCAATGCCACTATGAGTACAGAGGTTTCACATTCAGTAGCATCATTTAACTTAACTCAAAGCTATGTAATCATCTATTACTGAAAGTTTCAATGTCATTTTACTATGGAAAACTATTTCTACATAAAACTGAATTTTAATCACTAAAAATAGTAATTAAAAAAATGTTTCATTAGACTTGTCTGAATAAATACGATTTATACCGAAGAGGTATAAATCATAATTATGGGTTATCTCTCGTTAAGCACAGAGGTTAAATCACAGTGTACATTTTACTCCAGTGGACTCATTCCCATTTTTAAAGCAAGTCGCTCATGGCAGTATAATTCAGATGATCCTACTGTGCTGTTTATAAAACTATTCCTAAGCATGTTCCTAATAGTTAGTTCCTAATTGTTCAGATCATTTTCGCAGAGAAACTTCTGCACTGGATTATCATCTGTGTTTTCCCTACAATGCTGTAGAGAAGCACAGAAATAATTTCATGGGCTTCCTCTTGGGTATGGTATTCTTTCAAATTGCAGCAGTTGCAACAACTATGAAAGAATTGGTGTAGTCTCTCTATATCCTCTCAGTATTGACCTTCATGCAATTGCTGAAATTTTTAGTAAATTTTAAAAACAGTATGGGGATTAAAAAATGTGACAAACCTCAAGCTAGAACTTGCTGAAGTCTGCCTCTTTGTAACATCCATCTTGAGTTATCGTACTTTCTTACTAGGGATCAGGAATGTGTCTTCATGTTTCTGCTGCTGTTTCAGCTGCCAGTGATAGCATAATCCATTGATCTTCCTCATCCTTTTTCTCAGCCCTTTGGATCAGAGTGAAACATGACTGAAATTATAAAAGTCAAAAAAACCTTAATTTTTCTTTTCTCTCTGCATTTCTATTGTATAAGATATCATCTAAGATAATTTCCTTTCCTGCTCTGTGAACTTTCTTTGTGTCAATAGTGTCTCTGAGGACACACTATTATTAATACTCACCTGTTTCTTAGCAGAGCAAGAAGGCTGAAGTTTGTAATTCTTTGCTGATCTAAGTGCCAGTTCTTAGTTTTTGTTTATATCCTTTTATTATTGTAAATGCATTAGGGTAAATGTTTTTGTCTTTGTCCTGTATTTTGGCATTTTAAATGTTGATGTAAAGGTACTAAGAGGGGAAACGTCTGGTACTTGGTGAAGTGACTCCTCAGAGGAAGATTTCTAACAAAAAAAATCTGCGCACTCCTTTCCTACCCTTGGAAGAAATCAGCAGGTTTTATTTGTGCAGGAGAAGTGGCTAGGTGTCCTCGGCACAAGAGTTAAGCACCCTTTAATCTTCTACTCAGGAATGCATTCTTGAGGTCAAGAGAAGTTGGCTTCAGCTATTGCTGACTAAATTTCATCTTTGAGGTCACAGAAAAGGGAGATCTTTACTGGAGTGGTTGGGATCCTGAGATTTATCCTATGTCCATTGTGTACCTGAAAATTATGTGGGAAGTTTCTTACCAAAGTTAATTTGGTCCAAGAATTTCATTTTCAGCCGGATGGCCAAAGCTATTCCACCCATTAGTGAAATGATAACCGTGAAGTAACACTTCTCTACCCATTCTGCACAATGGCTCTTTTATCACCAATCTCCTGAAACTTGTATTACTTATGCTTTAAATTTATGATTGTATGTATAAGCTTACTTAATACATTGATGCATGGTTTACCTGTGAGTGCCACCAGTGTTAGGAGAATCCTTATGAGCTGCACTGGGATGCCTCAACAACGTTAACAGCTGAAGATCGTAGTGCAGAAATGAAGCTCAGAGTGGAAGGGTGGAGAAATAATGTCCCCCCTTCACTCTTTTCCTCAATACGTCTGTAACAATTAAGGGTCTATTTAATTAACTTCTGTGTCAAACAGCCTCCAAAACTCTTATTTCATAACACACTGAAGTAGCAAAGAGCCTTCTCTTGATTTATATTGTTATTAAACACATATTCACTTCCAGGTTACATTAAAATGAATTTATTAGTGAAATTAGTGTTCTGAAATGTAAGTCCAGGACGTACAACCTTCAAGTGAGTTGGCTTAATATCAAGCAGAGTAATTTCTTTAAGCTGTATAAATAGCTAAGCTTTCAGCATCCAAACCAATGTACGTAGTTATCCACTTTGAGCCTGTGGGAATGGTGTGGGTGCATAACTCATGTCTCTTAGAAAAAGCAGTTGTGTAACTGGATTTTAAATTTTTACTGGAAAATGGAAACACCAGAAGTTGTAGGAAATTATTTTCATTTTGATCATTTGAATTGTTCTTGGGCCACCAGCAAAGTTATTCTGTGTCACAATGCAGTACCAGAGTCTTCAGGTGTTAAAAGCTATAAGAAAATGCTAACTGCTTCGTGGTGTTTTAAATCTTTTCTTAAAATATTTTCTTTTCACAAACCCGCTTCATTGCCTGTTAATACAAAATACTTGAGAAGTAGCTTAAAAATACTGAAATGTTTTGCTGGAGATTATTGAATTGTTGATAATAGTTGCTAATATGTTGATTGATAATTTTACTTGGAGGTTAATGTTGTTATTCCAATTTGCTTTGCAAGACAACTTTGTAATGGTGAAAGTTTATTTTTGACCCTGGTTTATCTACTTCCTGATATTTAGAAAATAACCTATTGAAATATCTGAAGGTTTTCCACTTAGGTCCATAATATAAGTTTATTTCTTTCAAGTGACAGTGAATTTAAGAAAAAAGTAATTCAAGTTAACTTTTTAGGATATCTGTGTACTTTTTAAGCTTTTCTATAAATTTGGCTTTCTATAAATTCAGTTCTAGATGAAATTAAAAAACTGAAGTAAAAAAAACTTCTCTTGATAATTTTGCTTTCATCTGGCCCTACTTTGGAGAAATTATATTAGCTTAAAAACTGTATTTCGGTGCAAAATATTTTCCTACAAGTAGTGATTTCCTAAAGATTTTTAATCCTAGAAGTTGATGATATGCAACTTTGCAGTCTGTCATGTTTTTCTCAATTTGCTAGTGTTACAAGTTCAACTAACAATGAAGGTCACTTGTAATCAAAGGTAATGAAGGGGAAAATTAACTTCTCTTTTATTCAGAATATGGCTCCTTCGCATATATGGTTTATAAGAAGATTACTATGTGCATTCAATCATTTTCCATTCTGATTTATGGTATACTTTACAAAAGATATGGCGAAGAGGGAGAAAACAAGAAAATAAATAGTACAACTGCAGATACTTCCTGGGGGAATTAGACTTTTATTGTAGCTAGTGGGGGTTTTCTGTGTTTCTTTTTCTTTCTGGAAATATCGGTATGATTTCAAATTCCCCTTTCCTTTAAAACTAGGTCTATATTTCAACATTTTTATCTGTTTTTCCAAAAGAATTTTCTTCTTGTATATTTTTTAATTCAAAAGCTTGCCAGAATGTGTTCATGTATTTTGAAATGGTTGTACATTCTGCAATACGAGGGAGTTGAGAATCTGATCAGCCTAGATACATGTTTCTATGGGTGTCCCAGCCTTTATGCAGTTAATAATGGATCTGAGGAAGATATCTTTCTAATGCATAGCACAACTACATGTTGCTTAACTATGCAGGTTTTGCGTAGTTTTTCAACCAGAGCTTTACTGAGGAGGAGCTGGCTATATCCTAATCTGAAAGGTACTGAGGGGTTACTTCTAGGCCATGCAAAAAGCAGTAGAAATTGTGCTGTACCTTTTGAATGAAAAACTGAAGTAATCTTTTTTTCTCAGGCTGATGATTTAGTAGGTTTCTTAATCTCTGCGAGCTCATAAATATGATTTCCTTAGGTGCCATGTGGCACTGGAGCATCTGGCCTTTGCAGTGTTCATGGTGTACGAGTCTGTGGCTGTTGTGTGAACTTCAGCTTTGCCTTGGAGGAGGGGTGTGTGCATGCGTGCAGGTGCTGTTTTGAATTTGGGACATGGAAGAGGAGAGCTCAGTTAACCTTCTTGAACTCTCCTGCTGTGGCTGGCATGTTACTGACACCTAGGCAGTAGTCCTGTAAACTCCTGGGGAACTTTCTGAAAAGTTTGGGCTTTAGGACTAAACTTCCAAACCCTTGTTTCTGCTTTTTTCTACCTGTTTTTGGTTTTTGACTGGCCATCCACTGCATCAAACTGGTTCATTGATCAGCAGGTGGAAATAAAATTTTAAAGTGTGCTACCTTTTCCAACATTTGCAGTGCTAAAGCCAAACAGAGCTGAAGAGGAATATTTCCCTGGCTTAAAATGTCTTTTAAAAAATGTCTACTTTGAAGTTTTAGAACAAGTCCTTGTCACAATGGATTAGTGAGCATGGAATATATCAAGCCGTCACCAGGCCATTAGGACTCGAGAATGGCTGTGACAGTCCAGACCAGAGATCTGTCCAGCACAATATCTTATCTCAAGCAGTGCCAGCAGCAGGCTTTGAGGGCAGAGTCGCAGACAGGGCAGGAATGCAGCTGTAGCTCCCCAGAGTATTCTCCCCCGCTCCCATGGTTCGTGGCTCAGGCACTTTTTGAGTATCACTGTCTTTGGCTGCCTTTGATAGGCACTGCAAATGTGTCACAAAGTGCTGCCTGGGCATCTGCCCTACAAGGAAGCTTGCATGTGTATCAGGACACAGCTGGTTACTCAGCCTGATGTGCCCTGCAAGGAAACATGCATATGTATGTGGGTTAGGAGACAGCAGGTCACTGAGCTTGGTCAATCACCATGAGGTCTGCATGCCCTGGCACTGCTGTGTTTGTTGACACTGGTGTGAAGATCCATGCTCATTGTTGAATTTTTCAAGATTTTTAAAGAAAAACTAAAAGTTAAAAAAAAAAGGAAAATTGTATGCATAGATGTCACAACTTTGTTTCCAGGATTTGAATCCTGGACCTTACATACTTTATTAGATTCTGGTTGCTTGAACTTTGAGGGTCTCCAAATGGTTCCCTGTCTTCAGTTCACAATATTGGACCCAGCAGTGGGACAAAGCACTGTGGGACTCTTGGCCTCATAACTTACTGCAAACGTAGTGAAAAGGAAGGCCCTGTGGAAGCTGAGCCACAGCAGGGTGAGAGCCAGCTGGCTGACTGGAAATGCCTGTAGTGTATTGGTGAATTCACAGTAGGTACTGCATGGGCACTGCCTGCAAAGACAACCCACGTGGGCAGACAGGTTCATAGCTGGCTTTCTCCTTCCCTAGCAGGGAGGCTGTGCAAGGGGGAGGATTTGCTTCAGGCTTTTCAGTGTAAACAACAACAACAACAACAACTACAATTAGTTGTAGATATTTATTATTTTTATCTCCGAGGTACTTGGGAGCTGCTGATCTTGCTTTCTTTTTTTTCAACTGCATGTCTGAAGTCCATTTTGTGCTCCCTGAATTGGTGGGAAACATATTTTGAGGCTAGTAGGCAACATGATTAGGAAGATTCTGCCCTGGTTTTCTTCTCTTTGTACCTTCTCTCTTAAATATAAAGGATATTACCATCTTTATAGGCTGTTGCACACAGAAAGAAACTGGACCTTACGTACTTTGCATATCTGTGCAAAAAGAGTGCTCAAAATATGACATAAATGTTACATTCACTTTTCAGGATGGGTATAAACTGTCTCCAGTGGTATGAGCACAAAGATATCCAAAATCAGAACTTGAAAGTATGAGAACTAAAGCAGAAACAATTAGCTAAGCCTGCATGTAGGTACAGGTGATTCCATGTTGAAAGAGTCTCCCTCTCAGAAGTAATGACAGAGCCAGAAATATCTTTAAAAACCAGAAAGTCTTCTCTAAATGTAGCCATGCTGCATTCACTTAACTGTATGTGACATTTCTTTCTCTTTAGGGCTGACTTGAATCCTAACCCTTACATTGTGCATTCATTCCTTGTTAATCAGGGTCTGGCAAGTCACTGGTTTTTACCATTTCACATTCTTCTGATCAAAGGGTCTTGCATGCTGTGACTTACTGCTCAACCAAATCACACTTACGATGGCACACCTGTACAGTACATAATTTTATTGATTTCCACCCTCCTAGCATTTTTTGGTGCTTATCTCTGCAGTATCTGAAGCACAGCACCTTAACAGATTGACAGGAAACCTTCAAGGCAGTGTTTCATAGAGGGTCGTTTCACCAGTAATTTTAAAAGAAAAAAAGCAGCTCTTCTGTCATGATAAAGAGCATTCAGGAGGAGGAACAGAAAGAAGAGGGAAGGAAACAGGAAAGTAGTTGTTGCTTACATGACGAAATGAAAAGGTCAGTTGATAGGAAAGCTAGCACAAGTAGTAATTACTCACAGAACTATGGGATTTTTCATACAGGCTTGAATTAATAAAATCTAAGATGTTAAATGCGAATGGTGAGTGAATTTTAAAGAACAGTGTCCAAAGTCACACGTTAGAAAATACTAGGTTTGGGTGGTTGTTTGGTTTGGTTTGGTTTTTAAAGAAAAGGCATAATGATAGCTTGTTTCCCTCCTGACATTACCTGATTTGTGGGTTTATTTTCTCTCTTTTTATAAGTATATGTCATTTATTTATTTCTTTTCAACTGTCTATAGATGACTGTCTAAAATGATGAGGATAAATGTTGCAATATGTTATATCAGAAATGCACACACACAAATATAGATATAAATATAAATATAAATATAAATATGTAAACTCTTTGGCATTACAAAGCGCTAGGCTTTGAGCAGTTGCATGGCTAAAGCAGAATTGCAGGTTGCATACAAACAGGAGTCCAGACAACAGAGATGTGACCACAAACCCAAGGATGTGTTCTGTGACACCCCCACGGAAGTGTTTTGTATAATATATGCTGGATTTTTGAAGCATGTAGCTTGCTGAAACTGTTTGCTAGATAAAAGAATCCTGGCCATTTCTGTCACATAATGCCAAAAGCATTTTTCAGCTAACCTTGAGGGCTGTATATTTTCAACCTTTTGTGAAAGTTTGGCTGTATTTGAAAAGGTGCTGAAACCCATTTAGGGCCACACAGGCACCACTGGGATTTGAAAACAGTTAAGGAAAGAAAGTACCACCTCTGTTTGAAGCCACGTCCTTTTGTAAATTACCCTGCATTTATCTTTAGTTTTTTCATGTGCCAGTTCCTTCTGCAGTTCTCATCTTACACTTCCCTCAAAAGACCATGAATCAGTAAATCACAGTCCTTTACAAGGTCTCCTGTGCTCTCTGAGAGTTTGAGTCTACTGTGGAAGTAGTAAAAACAGCAGGTTGCCTCACTTGCAGGCCCCTTTTTGGAAAATGTCATTGTTATACAGTGGGCAGAACTATCAGTCTTCATCTGGAGCTTTCAATGTGAGTAACTTATAAAACAGAAAAATTGGTTTTGTTATTTGAGCCTCAGAGTGCTCAAGCAGTGAAAAATTGTTATGTAAAATTTGGCAATATGCTACTAACGTGATCTGCATTTCATGAATATCCTGATGTGTGTAGTTCACACCTACTTAGCTGAAGAACCTGGGTGGTCCTTTTGCACTTGTGCACACATAACTTTTGCATGTTGCATCACATGTAAAAAAATCGCCAGAATAAAGGGACCAAAAAGTACAGAAAGAGTGTGGTCAATTAAAGCTGAAAAATTTCACACACTTCAGATTCATGAAACCACTGTATGTGAGACAGAATCATACAACAGCCCAGACTGGAAACTACCTCAAAAGATCATCTAGGATTACCTAGCACCCTGTTCCATTGCATCTTGAACACCTCCAGTGATGGGGAGTCATCTCACCACATCCCTGGGGAGGTTTTTTTTGGATATCTGAGTGACATCTTAGTATCAGGTTACGAATAGCCTGAAGAGGAAGCGTTCAAGAAGAAATGCTAAAAATTGCCTTTAGAGAGGACATAAGAGTGATTTTTCCTTGTTTGTTTTATGTGTTAGAAGCGCCTAAGCAGACCAGATATGAGTTGTCTTGTTACCTTTTGAGTAGAGAAGGAATATTTATAAATCATGTGCTACATTTCATATCAGGCAGTCAATGGAGTAACAAAAGCTGGTTAAATGCCCTCACAGTAGACCAACAGAACAGGAGTCAAATGGCTGCAGGTAACTTCAAGGAGGTTATGAACTTCAAGGCTGCACTATACACATTTACTTTTTAAAGCAATAACTTAAAGTGAAAAGAGGAAACTAATTGTACATGGTCTTGATTTTAGTAGGATTCCACTGAGAAAACAACCTGCTGTAGACTTGAAATTAGGCTGGTTTGACTTGCTAGAATCTGTCTTTTCAGATTACATGGAGATGCTTCTGAGACACAAGAAGTGTTGCTAAGGCAAAATGCATTAAGAATTGCATTCCGTGCTTCAGGGCAGTGAACAGGCATTTTTTACCCTTAGAATTTACTTACTTGTCTGCACTTTTCACACATTGCTCTCAACTCCCAGGTGGAGCTGGTGGTGGAGAAAACAGCCAGGTTTAAGTAAATTCTTGATGTCCAGCTAAAGAGCTGATCTTTCTGCAATGTGGAGATTAGTTTCTCATCATTAGAAAAGAAAATCTGTGCTGAATCTGATATGAAAAGTCTATTGTGAAAATAAATTTGTGTCTTCTATTCATAGTCTTAGTTTGGTCGTAATAGCTACAAGTTTATCAGCCACATTTCAGAACAGCTCCACTGGAGGTGAAGTCATGGACAGTTTTTTCTAGAAACCACATTTCAGATTATGTCAGTTAGTAAAGAAAAACCTGCACCAGGGCTTAGGAACCTCCTTGATGACTCTGTGATGTTGAAGCTCATCCAAGAGGAGAAGGCTTAAAAAGGTTTTTTATCTCTCAACTTAGATTTCAAGGGTCTCAAGGAGGTGAAGGGCATCTCTAGACAGAGAACTTCTGTGTCTGTAATATATCTCTTCTTATGCCTGAAGGGCTCAACTGTGACATTTGAGATCTAATTTTGCACTGAAACTCAGCTGCTTCTTGTGTTGGATTGAGATTCTTTTAAGAAAATGAATTGCCTTAGGCTGTCTTCCTTAAAATATGGCTCTTCCAGATGCCAGTTTTTCTTAAAGGAAAAAACGCCTGGTACTGGCTATGTTTAGCAAATGTCTCTCCCAAGAATTTCTGCAAAACCACTTACTGCAGATCTGACCAGTTTCAGCCCCAGGCTTGTGGGAGATTTGCTTAGCACTTGACTGGAGATCTGAGCTATTTATTAGCTCAGCATTGCTTTTTATTGTGAAAATATAAACCCCACAGTGTTAATGAATGCAAGTGAAAATACAGATGTATTTAGTGTAATAGCCACAGTCCAAATGTGGATAGCATGGCTCTCTTGACAATGGGGCATCTCTATATGGTTTTGTATTATGTAAGAGTAATAATAGTGGTGAAACAGAATCTCAAGTGCTTCTTGGTATTAAGTGGCTATTTCTACCCCAAGTCAGCTGCAGACACCAGCCATCCACCCACTGCTTGTTCAGACAAGCATATTTTTCTTCTCATGCTCTAGAGGTGCAGATTGTGCCAAACAAGTGGAGATTCTGGTCAACTTTTGGATTCTGTGAACTTTTGTTGGGCTGACTTCAGAAGAGATTCCCAGTAATCTTGTTTGTAGTTGTTCTCGTGAGGAGCAGAGGGTACATTCACTTTCCTAGTATGATTCATCAATTTTCTGTGTTTCTTTAAACAGTTCTAACAAAAATCGTCTCACTGCTTATGTTGCAGAGGGATTATGTATGAATAAGCCTTGCAGCCACTATCAGCCTTGAGACAAATAGGTTGTGTCCAATGCATGGATCAGCAAGCTCTGAAAAAAATAAGTGCTTAACATGAAACATCCTGCAATTCTTCTTCCCTTGAGCATTTTCAGTTACTTTGGCTTCTCTTAAGAATGTCTTGAGTCTCTATCCTTTGGGAAAAGCTATAAATTTTTCCATTGAGAACAGTATTTATGTGGTTTGAATGTTTCTTGGTCTTCAGGTCCTGTCTGCAGACTAAGTGGTGTAGAGCTGTGTTCTGTAGCAGTGACAGCTCACAAACAGAACCGTCAACTTCTACAAGAAAAGCAGTAACACCGTTGGAAAATATGTAAATTTTTGCAAGTGACATCTTTCTCCTGTGATGGTGATACATACTGTGAGTAGACTGTCATCATGAAGATATTCTTCATGGTTTAGAAATCAGACGAGACTTTTCTTATCTATGCTTTACTGAAAAACCACTGTAAGTTCCCCAAGCTCCTTTAGGTGATTTCTTAGGGACTTTTACATTCCTAACATGAACAGGTAAAAACACATTCTCTGTCTGTAGGAATCTCACATCCATTCAGTGGATAAAAAGGCCTCTGCTGGGACTTTTTAACATTTAGTCAGAAAGAACAGCAGGAAAACCTCTTCCTAACAGAGCAAAGCCTTAGGGGTTTTCTTTGCTGCCTTGCTTTGGGTGGCAAGAAGCTTTTTGTAGCAGTGTATACCCTGAGTTCTCTGGTTTGCACAAGCTATTGGGGGCCCTCTCAAACACTTTCTTAAAAATCATCCCAGCACACATTATAAAAAAAAACTATTTAAACTTATCACTTTAGACAAACATGTGAGTGTTGACCATCCAGGTCTCCCATATCCAACTTCTTTGCATTTCTACAGAATACCTACCATGGAGGAAACTCAGTGTTCTCTGCTATATAAACATTCAGCCATGGAAAGATTTTTATACAAGGCTCTGCTTATTTCAGAGCATCTCTTGGGAGCCCAACTCAGAGAAGCCCATCAAGGAGTTCTAGATGGTTTCAAATAGCCTCAGATGTCTTCATTGTTAGAGGCTTCTTCTGGCAAGCCTGAGTTATTGCCTCTATCAATTGCAAGTAAAAGGGGATTTTTCATCTTCTCAACCAATTTTGCTAACAAGTGTGGCTTGACAGCTCCATTCAAGATGCTGATAGCTTTTATTCCAGGCTTCAGAATACAGTGCCCAAGGGAACACTCAGTGAGCTACAGCAATTACAACTTTTAGCTGTGCTTTC
Organism: Callaeas wilsoni; assembly: GCA_013398955.1. Taxonomy (NCBI): domain Eukaryota; kingdom Metazoa; phylum Chordata; class Aves; order Passeriformes; family Callaeidae; genus Callaeas; species Callaeas wilsoni. The sequence continues at coordinate 48,745 of VWPU01005633.1, read as the reverse complement.
TTCACCATTTATTTTCAAGCAGAGGGATTATCTGATGTAAGTTTAACCCTGTCATCAGCTGACATACTTGTTTCCCAGGGTCTCAGGTCGGTGAATGTGCTGTTGGCACACTGGCACACACATCAGATTTCCTGGTATACGTGAGTCAGATTATATCTGTTTGGCTTAAACCAAATTGTGTATAAACACTACAGTTTAGTGCAGGCTCTCGCAGACCTACAGCTATGTTTACAGAGTGCTCCATCTAGGCTAGTTTACCCTGCCTCTCAGACAGGCTCTTAGGCTTAGGTGCCATAAGAAATGCCATTAAATGCCAATGCCATGCCCAGGATCCAGTTTAGCTAATTACGAATTAGTCTGTATGTCTCCACTAAACTCCATCATGCTGAGTAGAAATTAACTTGACTCCTATATAACTTTTGTGAGACAGAATTCCTTATTTCATATTTCTTATTAAAATGATTATAGGAATGTTCTTTTCTTGAATGCTTGATGTAGGCATGCATCTGCAAGCCAATGGGTATTTGTTAACTGAAAGTTTTCTCTCATGAATTGTCACACGAGTCGCTAAGTAACATGTTTTGTTCGTATTTTTTGTTTCACTCAAGAGTACTCAAGAGTATTGGATAGTTTTGACTTTTCTGTTCTTTCGTGGCAGTGAATGGATTTAGTAATGACACTTGCACGAGAAGGAAGTTGTTCAGATTTGTTAGTAACTGCTGCTTTCTGTGGCCAGTGGGTTATGTATTGAGTTTAGCTACCACTGTCCTTGCCTGGCTGGAGATTTCAGTTGCAGATACATAGCAGAGTCAATGACTGTGAAGTATTCACCCTCTGTGGAAGCCTGCATTCACCTTTTAAACACAAGTTTGTAGCCATAACACATGGGAGGTAATACGTTTGTTGGATCTGAAAAGAAATAATGTTCTCTCACAAGGAGGCACTTTTATCTGGAGATGAATATTCTGTACTTCCAGATGACTCCTGAGAAACATTGTCACTATCCAAATTAATAGCAGAGACTTTCCTACTAAATGCAAGTGTTTTGCAGGTGAAAAGCATTACTTTCTCTCTTAGCAGTTCTATAAATGACATTGTTCTGGGGTTTTCACTCCGTATTAAATCTCTCAAACTTGCCTTTTGATGTCAGCTAAATAGTAGCCATTTTTCAACTATAACCCAATTCTGAATTTCAGCTAAATAGTAACCATTTCAACTATAACCCAATTCTGAATTTCAGCTAAATAGTAACCATTTCAACTATAACCCAATTCTGAATTTCTTTCCCTGTTGCCTTCACAGAAATCTCTGACACTGGTAGTTTTCCTAGAAGTCTAGTTTTAATTTTCTTTGCTTTTTCTTTTGCCATTTGATGCTTACCAGGGTGACTTGGCCTGGTTGTAAATTTAGGAATACTACATTGAATCTGCAAATAAACCAACTTTAATATATCTTGATCACATACACTTGATCAGCAAGAGAGCAACTGGTTAAAAGTTTATGAAAGTGTGCTCCATACCTTGGAGCACACAGGGGAAGTCACACAGGGCAATCCAGTACTATGTGGAAGAAGGCACAGTTGCCCGGAATGAGCCTGCTCTAGAGTCAGGAGCTCTGAAATGTTTTCAGCAGTACTAGGCTCAGCCTGTGTGACACCGTCAGGGGATGGATCTGATAGTCAGCCTAATGACACAGAACTCTTTGGTCTCACCAGACACCAATCTGTGCAGAAGTCCCTGTCATTTGCGTAGTTAGCAGCCCACGTGCGCGTTCCCAAAGCAGTGCTCACCAAGCTGTTGACATATACCCACAGAGATCTTTCAAGTTAGTCCTTTGCTACCTGCACAGCAAAGCAGTGCACCACAGGTGGTCTCTTACACATGTGATGTCCCACATTAAGTTTGCCAAAGTCCCTCCTTTGACTTTCCATGCAGTGTTCGCAGGAAAGTACCACATGCAGCCTACTTGCAGATAACTTGTAAAGTGAGTAGGGGACAAGTGTGAAAAGTACAGGGTTGCAATACTTTAAAGACTATGCTGAAATTCCTAGGATTTGTCTCATATCTCTTTGATCTTTAATTTCCTTTTTACTGTGTAATCTCACAGTACTGTGCTCAAAATGAGTGGTGATAGTGGCATGAGAAATCAGAATGAAGAACAATGTGTATTGTGTCCTACCAAAATGCACACGTAACTTACTTTAGGCAGGCTGAGTGTTGTTCTCATTTCAATTGAAACCTCTTTCTGTAATTCTAGTGATGTGAAGAAACATTAGAAGATACATTTGCATGTAGTTTATACCCAGAGAAATATAAAGGGGTGAAGGCAGCTGTCATGAATATAAGACTTTCAGTGGAGAAATGTTTTAAGCTCTAATGAGCAGAAGGCTTCATAGACCAATGTAGAGCACTGGTACCAAGTTACTAAATTCTCCCACCCTGCAGATGAGTTGGAAGCTCAAGCTGTCTGCTGCAGAGGGGTGACAGCAGCAGTGTTAAGGGAAATCTTTCTTCTGTTGTCAAGCCTTCCACTTGCATGTTTCCTGTCAGGATTTCAGAAGCAGATAAGGCAGCTGCTGGGGGTGGAAGAAGGCCACTGCTGCAGACCAGTGTGCCAGACTGCTTGGGCAAAGCTGTGAGAGGTGATGGCAGGAAGGATGGAGATGGAGCAGCAGTAAGGAGGGAATAAGTAGGAGAAGCCAGCAAGATGAGGCTTGAAGACTCTGGTTGAGAGGAAGACTCTGGTTAGGAGGAATTCATGATAAATTTTTAGCATATTGCTGTTGCTCAATATTGAGTTTGTTGCTTTGATTTTGAAAGGTGGATAAATATAAGATTCAGCAGTCCCAGGAAAAGTAGTTTGATATAGTCCATGGAGATTTATATTGAGATGACTCGAGAGCATCCTAACAGTTTCAGGAGCTCCTTAAAATTGATGGAAACATTGCTCTTGTTAATCATTATGCTTTTTCACCCTACCAGAGCATTGGGAAATGAACTCAGTGTGACTCAGGAGCAAGTATGTTTCTCCATACCCGGAGCTGGCAGCCAAATGGGTCATGTGTAAGCTGGCACCGACTGTGCAGGTTCCTATTTCTATTCCTGGGCACCAGCTGGGGAAGAAGCAGACTTCTCTCTCTTCTGAGGACAGCAGCACTGAATATTGGCAAACATTACTGTGCAATTCAGGAGCAAAATATTATGCCCTTTCAAATCTCAAATCCTTTCTTTCATTCTGAAAAAACTGGCTTTGGGTGCTGTTTCATGAAAAGATGCTCACTATGTCCCCAACAATCCTTGCAATGGGATTGTTGCATGGTTTCTGTTAATAGTCACCTTCCCAGTCAAAGTAAGTGAAGGAAAGGGCCAGTGCATATACTGTAAGACTTCCACACCTGGTGATGCAGAATTTGCAATGATTTTCCAACCAGCTTATAGCTGTGCAACTGAGTGAGCTAAGATAAGAAATGAAAAATTAATGGGGAACTGAGAAGAAGTGGGATTTGTTAGTGTTGCCTTGAAGCCTGAGACCTAGTGAGAACCTTGCTATTATTCTGCTGTTGGCATTTCTTGGGACTTACTAGCTTGAATGCTGGGAATGCCACTAATGAGGGAGTCTGTGCACTGCCTGGAGGGTCTGTGTTTCATTTCATTTTCTGACTAACTGGTTCTCTGAGGAACTTGAAGCTCTCTCATCTTTTGATTTGTGATGAAACAGCAGATGTAGATCTTTGTTTTCTTTACTCACTCTCTCTGTTGGAAGGCAGAAGCCCTTATAGTCACCTGTTGGTTCAGGCCCAAATTTTTATGATTGTATACCCAGGCCTTCTTTTCACTTTACACTGCACTAGTAAATTCAGTAGCTGCATCTGCTGGTTTTTTGGATGTTCAGTATTTTAATCACTAAGCTTTCCAGAACTGCCAGTCAGAAATCCATGAGGGAAGGCTTGAAAAGCACCAGATATTATACCACCACCACTAGTACTACTACTACTAATAATAATAATAGTAATTTTGGTTTTGTTGTTGTTGTTGTAACGTTTTATTGCTCTTACCTATTCATTTTGTCATCTTATAGCTGAATCCCAGAGTGCACATGCATCACATTTATGACCATGTCTCCCTAACCAACAGCACTAGGAATGTTTTTAAAGGTATTTCATATTCTCACAGGGACACATTTGCAGTTGTGGTAGAAGCAGAATATCAGGTGTCTTGAGATCTTGAGAATCTGCATGAAATTGGGAGAATTGACAATGCTACAGGTTACCCTCAAATCTTAATGAAACTGCTACGATTCCTTGCACAAAGATTTCATTGTGTTTATTGCTGCACTGGGACTTTTTGCAGCCAAAAGCATGTGCTTCTCTTTGGTAGTGTCACAATGTCCATAGATACAGCAATACTTCCCTCTGCTGTGTAAACTAGCTAGTGGGCAATTGTTTCCTTTTTGTCTTAAAAATCTGCAATTTCCAAAGGTACACCTCACAGACCCCCACATACTGCAGGCAAGAGCATTCCCATTGGATGCTCTTCTTGCTGTTCTATACCCTGCATGTGTCCTTTCTTCCCAGACATTACAGTTTAATGCTTTCTCATCCCTGAGACAATGTGGTTTTGAGCTTATGACAACAGAGTGGGAGTCAAGCCTTCCAGATTATAGCAGCCCAAAGGAATTTAAACAGCTGCTCTGCCTGGGGTCAGAGCCCAGCAAATGGAAGATGGTTCAGTCTGTAAACTGTAACCACATTCAGCTGAGCTGAGCCCTTCAGCAGATGCACAGGAGTCTGCATCCAGCAAAGCCCCAAGTTTATCCTGCCAGCCCTGTCACTGGTGCAGTCTGGCCACGATCCCTGCTGTGTCTTTGGTGTTTGATTGTCCCCACCTGCGCAAGGGAGCCTTTCTTCCTTCTCTGTAAAGGGATAGAAATGTTTGCTCTCATTTTAGATGGGGTAAAACACCTATATGCATGCGTGCATACATGTATGTGCAATACATGTACATACATATATGTACACATAAAGTCTCTAGTGCTCCAAGATTTGTTTTACTCAAGGATTGAAAGCCATAACTTCAGGTCTGGGGATTTTTTTTTGCATTTCTGAAGTAACCATAAATCCAGCCTGATTTTGAACTCTTATTTCTCAGGCCCTAAATCACCATCCATTTATCTTCAGATTTCATGCATTGTGTGATGAGGAGTGTTCTGAATTTCCAAACAGCTTCCATAAATTATTTAGAACTGAAAATGCCATGTTAAAAAAAAGTAAAAGCAAATAAACTGAGCATCTTTGCTGGTGATGGAGCCCTGAAAATAAAAACAGAGGGGCTTGTGCTCCCTCTTTTGACCAAGGCCTGGTCAGAACATCCTGAAGCTCAGGACAGCAAGATCTTTGGCATGACAGAATGTGGAGAGGGTATACATGTCAAGAGACTTTTCATACTTGTGAAATAAAGCTGATTTTGCAGCCACAGTCTGAAGCTAGGCAGTGAAAAGAAGGCAGCTATCTTGCAAAGAGTTTGTGAGCCTTTGCATTGATCTGCCTAAGGAGTAATCATTGTGTACGAATGTTTAGTTCAACAAATCCAGATAGGCACATATTAATGGATTCTACCCGTTGTAATGGGATTCTGCAAAACACAAGCTCAAATTAGCTGAAGTCTGAGTCTTTTATATTATATCTACTCTCCTTGCCATCTTGCTTTTTGAACTGTGTTTTACTGAATCTCACAGTTCTTTAAAGCTGTGGCATTTGGTGAAGGAAAGGCTCACACCTTCAAACTTCAAATATTTAGAGTCCTCTTAAAACTCAAAAAGTAAGTTGCACTCTAGAGTGGAGGGGAGCTAGGACTGCCAGGTGCTACTTTATCTCAGCTTCTGCATCTGGGAATGCTCCCTTCACTCTGGCAGAGGTGGTGAAGGTCCTGGAGAACCACACTGGGACTTTATGGTGAACAGTGGCACAAGCTGCCCAGAGAGGTTGTGGAGCCTCCATCCCTGGAGATATTCAAGATATATGGATACGGGCCTAGGAAACTGGCTCACGATCCTGCACCATGCTGCCATCTCCTGGGATAGCCACTCCAAGACTCCTCTTGCCTCAAGCTGCCTGGAACCTCCTGGGCACTCTCCTGTCCTTCCTCATCCTCACTAAATCACAGCATGCCTCAGTAAGTGAGATCAGCAGTGTCACAGGGGATGCTACCAGGCCATGGGAGGCATTTTGGGATTTGCTGTTTCAGAAGGTCAGTGTCAGGGAAGGTGCTTGTGAGCCAGGTAAAATATGACTTTTAGAAATGTTTGCATCATGTTCCATGACTCGTTCCCCAGGACAATGCCTGTATGGCTTTGGCACCCTGGAAGGGGTTACTCTTGTTGGGTCCCTTCTCTGGAGCAGCCTCCCAAAGCTGTGCCAGGAGTGAGCTCTGCCTCCCGGTGCTCCATAGGAAGAGTGCAGCAGTGCAGTTAGCTGAACCAGTTAAGCTTTCCCGATCCTAAGCTAGCACCAAGTGGTGCTGCATGTTTCATACTCATTCTGCAAGGAATGAAACAGAGCCCCATGCCCTGAGCTAAACTCCTGTGTGCACCCTAAATTCCTCAAAGCTGCACAGTGGATGTAGATTTATCTCCTATAAATTCTGGTTTATATACACCATTGGTGTCTCTGCTGTATTTGGAAACCTTGTATAACCAGGAAATCCTTAAACTGTGGTCATTAAACTTCTTTAAAAATATATCTAGATGTAAATAACATGCATTTATAAACAAATATGCTGCTTTGGGTGTTTGAGAACAGCATCTTCTTGTGATGTTGATGAAATGACCATAATATGCTGAACTTCAGCGGAATTCCTTCACTTGTGCTACTAGTTTTGGGAGAAATTTCAGGGGTTTTCACTAATTATTACCTACAATTTCCTCACTGTGCTACCCTGGCATTCTGCAAGTTTTCTCTTACAGAATAGAAGTGACCTACTTTAGTGTTATACTGCATATAGAATGACTGCTTGTGTTTTCTCACCAGAGTCTTTTGCAGTTAGAAGCAAGTTGCTGGTAAGTTCAAAAAAACTCCTCTGTATGGAGAGACATTAAATCTGGACCTGTACTTGTATATAGATCTTTGTGGCCTGTTGTAGTCAGGTTGATGTGATTTGCTTGAACCTTTTTTGCAAAAACCTTTCCTTTAAAGTTCCAAAATGCAGCAAGTTCTCTCATTCTCCGGGGAGTTTTCCTGTTTCCCAGTTTATTACAGGAAGTCCTAACGGCCAGGTACTCTTGTGGCTTGAGGAATATCCCAGCTCCAGAAGAATATGGGTTCTGAACTGAGGCCTCTGGAACTCCAGGAAGGAATTTAATGATAAAACATGTGAGAAGCAGCTTTGCCAATGTCCAAAATCTTAAACTAATCTTGGGGTGAATCAGTTTCCAGGGCTGGAAGGCTTTAGTGGCGCAAATAAACAGTTGAGGGGGTGAAAGGATTAGAAAGTGTATCTGAACACAAGGTGGCACTGTAGGAATGAATTTTAAAATGTTTAATGCGTTTTCTGAGTTAATGGGTTTTTGTGGTGCTCTTAATAGGCACACAGAGAGTATTCTTGCTTTCACATCTGTGTTTTCAGGAATTGTAAGGGCATATTTACTGTAAAATTAATAGGAATCAACCACAGCAGTGTGGCTTAGCTGATCACAGGCTCTGCAATTTTTGCTCTGAAAAGACTGAACAAACACAATGCAAATACTAACTCCTTCCCCACCCTGTTTACAAAAATGTGAAAATATAGAGACTGAGGAGCATCTGTGATTAACTTACTGACTTGCTAAGATGGGCTTGACCTGTATCATCCATCTCCTGTTCCTCTCTTGATTGCTTTGCCCTATGTGTAAAATGTATGATCCTTGGGCCAGTGGCATTCCTTTCATTCTACTTTGCATACTGCCTCATGGGGCTATCCAGTATATAATCAGATTTCACACATCTATTGAAATATACATCAGATTGAAGTTAAAAGCCATGCTTTTAGCTATTGCCAGTCTCAAGATGTTTATCTCAAGGACTCTTTATCTCAATATCTTCAAGTTGTGATAGCCACTTAAAAAATCTGGAAGTTGAAGTCAAACTTACTTTATTGCCAACTTGAGTCTGGTGATTTCACATCTCACTGGTTAGAAATGTAGTGGAACAAGATGTTCTATTGAATTTACAGAAGATTTTCTGAAGTGTTTCTCATTCTTTCATTGCTCTTTCATTTTCATAAGCATGAAAGTGCTTATAAAAACACATCTGGTCACTGTTTTCCTTGTTGGATGTCATAAAATATACCATGCACACACAGCATTTGGGTTGAGGAAGTGTCCAGTATTATTTTTCAATGTTTTCACAAATGCTGCTCTGATCAATAGAATTTGGAATCCTATCATCAGCCATAGGCACTCAAAAGCCATGAACTGCCCTTCACAGTCGAGGCATTATCTCACAAAACACAATGGGTTTATTTCTTCTTATGGTCCCGAACATAAATGTTGTCACTGTGTTTTTCGAGCCTGGTTTCTAAGGACACAAAATTATACTTAGATGGTTGGTTCAGACCTTCTTTTCACAGTGTTATGATCTATAAGGACTTTATTGAAAAATCTTAAAATGCTCATGTGGTCAATTATCCGAGAGCTGGAACTTTAGCAGAAGAAAATATGTGATAAAATAATACCTGCTGGAAACGTGTTCAAAACTTTTTGACACAACTGCCATAGCACTAAAGTGTGGAGCTGTGTGTTTCCCTATATCTGTCTAATAAGATTCTTTAGCTATGAGTGATTGCCTTCACACAATTAGAAGGTACCTTATTTCTCTGTAGTGTTTTAGTCCCAGAACTTCCTGCACTGCCTGCCAAGTATGGTATCACACAATGCTGATACCAGAATGGCTAAAAGCAACGCCCCTTGTCATGTCGTGCCAATGCCTGCCAGGGAATAACACCTTCCAGTTACTACTGGGAAAGATCAGGGTCCAGCTACTAACCTAAACTAAATATTTTTTGTCTTACTTTTGGTTTGTGGTTCCAAAATATGTCAATGATTCCATATCAGATAATTGTATCAGTCGGGTTTTATATGATTTTCAAATAAAAGCTTGCATATAAATCATGTAGGGTACAGCCCAAGGAAGTTTGAAGGCTGACCACTGATCCAGAAGGCTTGGAGTCACCTGGTCTTCACTACTCTTCCTTTAAAACATCTCTAGTTTGTACAGTGTTTCATAATCTGGAAAGAGAGGCTTTATATAAGGAGCTGTTGAAACCTCCCGACTCAGTGCTAGTGCGCTGTCAACTAAGTCTCTGCCAGAGCCACCATATAAGCAATCTCCAAGACACTCAAAAACATTTCTCAGCTATGCTATTCCCAAAGTCAAAACTTGTAGGTGTCTCCATGTCTTTCCATCTCCATCTATAAATCCACCAGCATGCTGAGAATGTCTCACAGCTGGAAAGAAGTGGAGAGACTGTGTCAAGAAATAATCTTGAGTCCTGGGAAGCTGTAAAGTAGAGAAACTGAGAGTTTTCTCTTGGACTCAGATGGGCTTGGGAGCTCTGAAAGTAGGTAGCCACTTTGGAGCAAGGGCTTGGGTGGGATACTCCATATCTCTGGTGAGTCTTCTGATCCTTAAGGAAACACACATCCTATATCATCAGCTGAGTTCTGCTTCTTATGTAGGAGCCCACAAAATTCTGTGTTACTGGCAAGACTGGAGACAGACCACCGAACAAGTCCAGCTTTGGGGGTTTAGCTCATGTTGGATCTCTGAGCAGCTAATTTGCTCTCAGGTGGCACCGGTCCTGAGGATGCCTTGTGCTCAGCTCAAGGTCCTGTGACACTGAAGCAGCAGTTTTGAAGGTGGTAGTGGTACCAAACTGGTGTATAAGCATCCTCTGTGTTCCTTTTAGTTTTATTATCTGGGCCCCAGCTCCTAGGAAATCATTTGTCCTGCAGATGTTGGCTCAGTGACACATGCTGAGAAAGCTTGGCTTAGCTCTACTTTATAAGGAGGATATGAGTTTGGCAGTGATTCATAACTGAGTAGTTGCAAGCTTTTTTTCTCAAACTACTTTGAAATGTGACAGCAGCAGAACTAAAAATAAATACAAAACCTATATTTCTGTTTTTCAACTTTTTAAATAATTTTATTCTACTATTTCTAAATATGTGAAAATGAAGCCTGGAGGAACTTACACATTTATTAAAACACTTAACTAGAAAATTCCTAGTGAAAAGAATCATCTTGTCTCTGGACAGGGGGGATTATATAACTAGGTGACCTTGAAGGTCCCTTTCAACTGAATCCATTCTATGATTCAATAGTTTTAATAGTTGAAAGTGTCTTTGACAGTATCATGTTGAGTATAGAACAAAAATACATATTCACAAGTTGTTTTTCTTATTTACCTAACAAATTAGGGAAGTATTCCAATTATTTACACTTTATTCTGTTAATAACTGTCCAATTTTACTGTTGGTTGTAGTAACCACCCAGTTAAATTAATATGTTGTACATGCTAATGGCAGCAGTGATCAGGTTAAAACAGTTTTGGAGATACTAGATTTACTCTTTGATACTGCCTAAAGCAGGTAGGAATTTAATGTGGCATTAATTTCAATCTGCAGCCTCTGCTTTACAAAAAGACACCTGATTATTAAATAATAAAACTCAAAAAGTAATAACGAGAGACTTAATTTTCAGATTTTTTAAAAATTGTGAATAAAATGTCAGCAATCAGAACTTCTCAAAAAATGAGAGTGCCAAAGTGGAAAACAACAGAAAACACTGTCATCACAAAGGGCTGAATTCCCTTTTTTCCCTGGTTTGGGCTAGCAGGTGTGGTAGGGGGTGAGCAACGAGAGAAGCTTATTATTGTGGCGTAATGAATCAGTGCCAATCAGCTGAGCTGCACCAAGTACCACGTGCACAACTGCGTAACAAAGCAGTTTGACAGAGGTCCAAGCTAATGCATTTTGTCATCCTTTTGGAGTGGGTGATGAACACCCAGAAGGCCCAGTGCTGTGACCGTGGGGGGGAGGCACAGCACCCCCGTGGGCACGACTGGTGAGCAGTGACAGCGAATATCCCTCGCACTTAGGTGGCACCCGGGCCTCGCACCTGTGATTGCCCTGGAGGCACTCTTGCCTGGAGCATTCCTAGTTATCAGCAACAGAAAAAGGTCATGAAAATGAGAAGTTTGCTGGTGATAATTTAGTGGAATTCAGGGTTTTTTTAATACAAGTAAAGAACAGTAGTATAAATGGCATGGATACATTTCACAGGAACAAAGGCTTTTAAAAATAAATATTTACAGTTACTTCTTGAAAGCTTGTATTACGTAGCTGAGAGAGAAGGATCAGACTGATTTTTCTTTTTTTTGTAGACAGAATAAAGTCTATAGATGCCTCTGTTGACTTATACAAGTAGATACTGTCAGCTCTTATCTGAAATGTTCAGCGATATAAAGATTTCTTTGTATTAGTCTACAATGTGAAAGGAAAATGATCAAATGTAAGCCCAAGTCTCATTCCTCAAAGATAGATTTCCTCTGCTTTGTTCATAGCAAATTAAAAATACATTTGAAAGTGGGAAGGTTTGAGATTTTATTTGGAAGAAGTAGAACTCTAGCCTATAAATAATAACTTCGATTGATCTATAGTAGTTATCTGCTCACGGTACATTGCTTCAAAAGATGAAAACTGAAGAGTAGGTTAGAAAAAGATCCATGTTGCAATAAATAAGCCAGTCACTTTTTGATGAGACGAAATTTCTCTTTTAGTCAGGAACTTCTGCAGATGTCCTAAATGACCTTGGTGAGACATCCCTCTGTAACCTGTTGCACTGCCACCATACAGCACCTGGGCTCCTTTCGGAGGCGCAGATGCTGGCTCTAATGTCAGCCACTGTGGAGTGCTCCTGACCAAAGGACTTGGAGTTGGACCCATGGGGGTGCTAACTTCCCCCAAGTCCGCCCTTAGGCCTGAACATATGTTTCTATACTGTGTTTAAGTAAAGCAGGTGATGCTTTTCAGGATCTTGACATCAATATTTAAATTGAAGTATAGCAGTTCCATCCCTGTGCTTCAAGGAGATTGTTTCCTGCTCTCTTTCTTTTAGACATTTCTGCTCTGGCCTCTCTGCCCAAGGTTTCTGTATCCTAGAAGGATGAAGCAAGATTTGCTTCTCATTTGGGCACATTGCAATTAAAAGAAAGATAAAAACCACAACAACAACAATGACAAACCAAAGCAATGGGAAATCAGGGGGAAAATGGTGAAATTTAGAGATTTCTTAAAACAATGGGAAGCTTTGTCCAGAAAGACTGAGAAGTTCACATTCAAGGTAACACGGTCACGGTTCAGTCCAAACTTTTCCCTTAGAAAGTTCTTATTGTAGCCACTATGGAAGTCAAAACACCTATCTTGTATTGCATAGTTACATCGTTTCAAGAAGCTCTATCATCTGACAATGCTGTTATTCATGTGTTTCTAGCTTTAAGTGGTCCAGCAAGGAGCAGGGAGATGGAATTGATGATCCTTATGGGTCACTTCCAACATCAGATATTCCATGATTCTATATTGAACAGGAAACCTAACGAATTTACAGCTGGAAAGGAACTGCTGAACAAAGAGAGGAAGATAGTTTCTCTTTCACAAAGCTCTGGGGCTGCAAAGGCAGAAGGGTATAACCAGAGATACCACTGTGTCTTCGCTCTCTCCTTTACTCCTCCAAGCTCCTGCGCACAGGGTGCCCAAGCACACGTACAGCTGGGGACACTCATAGGCACTATACATTCTGAGCAGTTTCATGACGCTTCTCGTTTCTGTTTTTCACCTGTCTAAGACAGCCACAGACACTCATTTCCCTACAAGCTCCTCTGCCTGACGGCAATGTCAATGTTTTAATTGTACAAATAGTAATATATGTAAGGTTTTGCAAAGCAGCTTCTTAAACTCGCAGCGCATTCATTTTCCACGTTTGAAGTAGAAAGCCTTGAAATGGTATCTAAAATGAAAATGAATGAGATTCCTACTTTAAAAAGTTAAATTATTGCAAAATTTCCTGAAGAGATTTTATTTCAGTTACGATCAAAAAACCGCAATCATTTCTCAGTAATAGCACTGCATTTGTGATTTCTCATTAGCACTGTGCCTGTGGTGAGTGGTATAGAGTGATGCTATTTCTCTCTTCTAATGTAAGATAGAAGGTCTTCTACTTTGTATTTCTCAATAAAGAAAATACTATGGATTGGTTTTCCTATTGAAAGAATTTGTATTCACTGTAATGACATAAAGGGTCACAACTTGTTAATGTATTCCCATCATTTATTGAACATCTCATTAGTGAAAGTCTCTGGGCATTTACAGTCTTACTTTACTGTAAGAAAAGACATGGAGCAATCAAGATATTTCTAAAAAGTCTCATAGGAGAGTGTGTTCCAGGAAGCTAATACAGCGATTTGCTGTGTGCAGGCATTGGCAGAACTTGCAACCCTGAAAAACTGATTCACAGTAGTAGAAGCTCTTTTTGATTATCTTCACTGGCACTTTTGACTTCCATCAGGGTTTGTGAAACTTTTACTCCTTGCAAACCAAAGAGAAAGCAAATAGGAATTTTCAAAGGTGAGAGTCCAGACACTCTAAACCTTTTGCCACATCAGCATCATCTGGGCACTGTGCATGCATTAGGACACAGGAGATGGAGGAGAAGGTCATTCTAAAGGCCTGAGCTTACCCTTTTCAGGTAAATTGCTGCCAGAGACTTTGAAAATTTTGGATTAATAAGGTCTACAAGTATTTTTTAACAACACCAGTTTCAAGCAATGAGGCCAGCTCCAAGGCCGTACCATTTGTAGCCTCTATACCACCCTTTCCCTGTATTGAAGCAAAGTGTTTCAAACTCTCTTGGCCGTAGCTGGCATCTTAGAGCTATATTATAGAATCACAGAACCACAGAATATGCTGAGTTGGAAGGGACCCACAAGAATCCTCAAGTCCAACTCCGGGCCCTGCACAGTATTCAGTCATCTGAACTCCTTATGGGCTTTTGCACTAAGATTTAGGAAAAGAGTAACATAATTCCAGCGGAGAACCTCGTTACATCCAGGAGTGCGGAAAATGCGACTGTTTATTGGGGAGTGATAGAAGAGAGCAAGGGCTCTGCCATGTTATCCGTGTGGCTCGGCGCCCGAGTGCCAGGCTGCCTGTCAGCGCAGCTCCCCGGTGCTGTGGCACAGCGAAGCACAGCACCTGTGGCGTTAAACGGGGTCAGCTCCCAGGGGAACTCAGAGAGTGCTTGGTGGTCTTTGAGAGGGGAACAGAGCAGAGGGAGTGAGCCAGAGCTGTGCTTTTATCCCTGGGAGAGCAGACCAAGATAAATTGAATCTCTCAACATAAACTGTAACTATCTTGAAAAACAAGGGAATATTCAGACCTGACTCCTAGAGCAATAATCATTAGCCCATTTTTGCTAAGATGTCAACTGCATCTGTACATATTGAATCCACAATCAATCTGGGGAGACTTCAAATTGTAGAAAGTAATTAGATGTGTTTGCATAGTCCCTTACAGCAATATGGATACCATATAGATGAACAGCATAAAAACTACTTCATCTGAAGAGCTATAATGATGTTACAGTTAATTTGGTTTTGAACCGGTCAGAGAGTCTTCAGGTTCTGATAATCTTCATATTTCTTTCAGATAGTTATCTCCTCGGAAAGCAAGGATCGGTCTCTTTCAAACAAAGAGAATCATGGTTCCATTCAGTGCCATGCATTCTTTAGGATATTGCAGACCTCTTCCTTTCCTCTCTAAGGACTTAGAACTTAGTGTTCTGCCTTACTAACAATTTTTCTGTAATAAGTAGCCTTTGACTTTGCTTTGACTTTGACAGTGTCAAAGTCTTTCACTGTGTGTTCCTCAACAACTAGGACACAGGATACAAATGGTAATAGAGTTATGAAGCAAGCTTCGGTAGCAACTCACATTATTCATATCTGACAATCAAAACCAAAACCATGATTTTAAACAGGCTCTGTTTCCTACAAACAGCAACATCTTATCATAAGAACACAAATGGGTATGGTGGATGAGCAAGGGTGAACCAGACCAAGGCAGAATTCTATCATAAACCTCTGTTTTTGTTTAATAACTATGGTAAAGGTCTCTTTGTAAAAATCTGACAGCTATTTGCTGATGCTGGCAATGTCTTCTTTTTTCTAGTTGAAGGAAATCCCTGTGGATACAGTAAGAAACTTTTTCATTTTCTCGATATTGGTGATCCCAATGTAGTATTTTAACATGCAAGAATCTTTCATTATTAAGGAGTTATATTTTGCAAATTTAGAACATTCTGGCATGCCTATGTTGTAAGATTAAATTGTAATCATCAAACACTCTTTTGTTCCCAAGACATTGACATCCTACTTTATTTTCAATTTTAAGTATAAATGTTTTTCCACCACTCACACAGGCATAAGCACACAGATTGATGTATATGTATACTAGTTGTCTAGACCCAATGGAATTGTAATGAAAGAAAAGCATGTACATGGATCTGAATATTCCATCTCAGTTGGCAGGGAAGAGGAGTAGTTCTTAAAATCTGTTTGTCATATAAGTCCATTCGGGTTTTCCAAAGCACATAGAGAGCAGTATCTTTTCTGTTATTGACACGGAGATGAACATTCGGTTTGAGAAATTTGCCCATAACAGGCAACTGAGAAGGTAAAATAGTGAAGAAAAGTGAGAAAGGAAAAAATTAGAGAGTGGCCCAAAACTCTACAGCTTCAGGAGCTAGTGTGCAATGTTTGCTTTTGGTTGATCATTTTAAAGAGCAGGATCCTGTTGGCGCTTGTTCCAATATATTTGCTTTAATCTTCAAAGTACTGAGTTGAGAAGGAGGTGTGGCAGAATAAAAGAATTTGAATTAGAAACTCTTAAGAAGCCTGTTAAAGAGGTTTACAAGATATATTTGAATTTCCCTTCCCTAGAACTCTCTGAGTGTCTTGCTTTCTTTTCTTTCACAGTCTGCCTTAGAAGCTATTCTGTTAATTAGGTGAAATGTTAACCTTTTTAGTGCTGTACTGATCTTGTTCTTATAGGTCATTACTCTTTTCATATCGCTTAATTTGCAATATTTAGATATTTTTGTTAATGTTGATTCTTGCAAATATGTAATAGTCCCTTCCCTACATCACATCAAATTTAGGTTTGTCTTAGGTCAAACTGTTCTCATCGTTCTTTTACATCTGACTCCAGTGGAGTTGTCTCTCACTTTTGAGGAGCTCATTCTCCGAGGATCATGATCTCTGAGGTACAAGCCACCTGGATGTATTCACAAACTCAGAAGGTAAACACTATTGTAGCCAAAAATTTCCCCTCTGAGAGCTGGCATCTTGTGCACCTGCGCTGTTCTGCCCACAGCCAGGTGTGTTTGCAGGTTTTATGTCCTGTTGCAACCTTTGTGATGAGATCGTGATGTTCAGAGCCAAAAAGTCAAAAGGAGATACGGAAGTGGAGGACCTCTGAAGCATCTCAAAAAACAAAACAACATCTGTGCTCTTTTTTGCACTCTCCAGGCATGTGAAGGGCTGCCAGATGTGTATGAATTGTTAGGCAGCTGTGGAAGCTTCCAGATCAAGTGCTTACCTTGAAAACCACAGTGGAGGGGTAGAGGGTTTTACTCAAACTACAGGATGACTGATTTAAAAATAAAATTACATGCAAATGTAGAGTAACTCTTCAAAATTTAGATTGTGATTACTTACTTCCACAAAACTAATTGCTTTATAGAAAGCCCTTCCCTTGTAGTTTAAGTTTTAAAAGTTTACCAGAAATAGGAGTTTATTTTGGTGACACAGTTTATGCTATATTTAAATGTTTCATCTGATTTTATGAGAGATAATTAGCAAATACTTTGTGTTTGAATACTGTACCTTGGAAAAGTCACTGTCAAAATTACTAAGTCTAATAATATGTATTTCAGAAAGGACAGCAGGAATTAATTTATTTTCCAGAATGCACATTAATTTCTGGTGAGTAATGCTTCATACAGAGTAATTAGTCCTATTTTTATATTCCCCACAATTTGTCATGATTAAAATCACCACCACGTGCCAGATGTATTCATAGCACCACAGCTTTTGTTTGACAAAGCTGTCCACAAAGCAATGTACACCTTTGATTGACTCTAATCAATTAATGAGACTTTCAGATAATTCTTTCCATTGCTTTGGAAGATGTTTCAGCATTCTGTTGCTTCACTTAATTCGAAATCTTGACGACTTTTTAACAATATAAGAGACAGATACCAATGCTACCATTTAGTAGTTCTTCTAAAGATGTATAGACATTCTTTGTGTGACCCCGTAAGAATGAATTCAGAGCAAGTGTTTAGCGTAACACCTACAAGAAATGGGAATGCGTGGGAAGTGCAGCCTCCTGTGGTTTGTGGGGTGTGTTAGAACAATGCTGTGAGGAGCCTTTGCAGAACAAGGACTAGCTGGGGTGCAGCAGGGGTCTGGACAGCAGTCTGGACATCTGCTACCATCTTAATAGCAGCTGGTCAGCTGAGAATATCTGATAAAATAATTTATTGTCACAAAATTAAAACATTTTATGCAACATACATAGAAGTGAATATATGTATTTCCAGAATATACGTACTTCTACCTTGAATAAAAATATTGTTTTATTAATAGGGAAGTGTTTTCTTCGATATTGGTTTTGGTCTTAAATTTAGTGTCTTTTTTTTACTACAGTTATTGTCTTGGGTGAGGTGACTATTTAATCCAAATTTGTATCATTTAATTACTTTCCAACTTGTGTTCAAAATTCTTGGCTTGGAATTGTTTCATTGTCTTTTTCTGAGCTTCAGAGTGTATGCTCCTTCATTCATTTGGGCATTGATACTTCTTGACCTCTTTTCACTGTCTGTAGTTCCAGGATGAAGTTGCCTCATTACTTTGCTTGTGCTGACCCAAATACAGTCTAAGTTACAGACTCCAAAACTTTTCATATCAGGCTGTTTTTCAGGTTGACAGCAATACACAGTAATTTTCCTTACCTACTTACATTTTTAATATTTAATAAATCATATTGAAATGCTAAAAATAGTTCAGAATCTTAATGGCTATTTGAAGACAGAAAGACCACTGGGAGAGACATTTCACTTAAGGCCATCTGACTCTCATAAAATGTTAATCATATGAGGTAAGACCCAGCTTGCATCTAGGTATTGCAACTCTGCATCTGACTGTCTAACTCAGATCTGAATTTTAGATGTCTAGTGGAGAAAGCTTCCTAAAATAAGCACCTGCCTTCCATGTCAAATGAATGGAAATCTCTAAAGTGCTCCAGAGGGAGAACATGTCTGCTTGAATTCAAGGATCTAAGTAGGTATTTATCTCCCAGCTCAGTGGTGAAATTGAAAAGGTAAATTTTGCTTTAGTAACTCAATAGGTAATCTCTCACCAGGTGCAAAAATGAAATGAGCAAGTAAAGATCTGCTTATGCAACAGTCACACCACTGGCATGTGTAGAAGAGAAGGTATGATTTAATCTGTTCATAATTCTACCTAGAAACACTACCAAGGGCATTTTATCTGATGCCTTTTTCAGCATAGTTCAGAAATGGCTGTTTGTGAAAACTTGCTTTAGCTGGAAACTAGATAAACCAGGATAATTTCTTCTTAGAAAACATCTTTGCCTCACTTTAAAGGTACCTTTAAAAGATATCTTTTTAAAGTATTATTTATAACAATTGTACTATAGGCTAGTTCAGCAGCAATACCTAGGCATATGACTTTCACCTTAAAGATGTGGAGGTTTTTTGTAATGGTCCAAATGCAACACTGTTAGCAATCAGAGTTTCTGATTGACAGAAGTGATTCTTGTTTGTGTTACAAGCTTGTAACTTAAAAGTAACCTTTCAGCTATATTTTCCAATAAGAGATATGAGAGTCCATCCTCAACAAGTAACAGGGAAAAACGTTGATAAACTTTTAAAATAAGAATATGGATCTTAGTAGAATTTCACATTGTGGCGGTATGAGGCAAATCTATTTTCTGAAAGGGGGTGGACAACCTGGCTTCCTAAGACAATTATTTTGAATAGGTTTCAGTTTGACATGGGCTAACATTATTGACTTCAATCTGAAGTGATCTGGAAAAGGTTGAGTCCAAAGAACAAACCTGACTTTTAAAATAAATAATAGAAAAATATCCATGATCAGAATTTGACTGATGTGTTCCTGTTACTTTGAACAGGTTTTGATATACAAGTTTTCTACAGTAATTCTTAATTTTAAAAAAGGCTGTCATTATACAGAAGTCCATGAACACCACAGAAGATGAAAGGCAGTGTTGTGACCAGTGCTACACCAGCAAAGCCCAGTGTGAAGGACAGACGCCCTCCTTGGCCATGGCCAGCTGGCTGCTCTGCACTGTAAACTGTCTGAACTACTTTGGTAGTTGCCCGAAAAGAGGGAAAGAGTTGATTGGTTCAGCACTGGGAGCTTGTTTCTGTCTTTTCCTTAAAGCCTGCAGTTCGAAAAGAGAAAGCACTTGACTGAGCTGCATATATCAGCGAGGGCTGATACGGGCCAGAAATGTGCTGCTGCTGAGTGTCTGTCCAGAAGCCTCACAGTTCAGAAAGGAGGGGGCAGAAACATCCCCTCCCAGCCCAGTGCATCCCTTTTCCCGCTTGCCTCTTCCCCACACTGGCAGGGGCATCTGTATTGGTAAGCGGTGTCAAGGCTGAAAAGTGCATGGACGTAGCAGCAACCACAGTATTATAAAAAATACTGTAAAGAATTTATGTTGGTTTTACTATTCCTGTTTTGCTGAAGAATGTTGTCCATACTGCAATTTCATGTTGCTTTCATGTCAAAAGTAATAAACTTTTAATCTATTTACAAGGTGAAATCAGCATTTCTTTTTCTTCAGGAATTCTAGATTTCTTTTAAAATTTCTGTGTTTCTAACTTTTTTCATGAGTAAAGTATGATTTTTCAATAAGCATGTTAGGTCTATGGAAATGTGCATCAGATCTATAGTCAATTAAGATGATACATATGAAGCTTAAAAGTAAAACTATTGATTTGAAATGTTTATTAGGAAAGAAGCTATGTGGATGTTTATGAATTATGGATGTTTCCCATAGCTAAATATTGCCAGTAATCCTAGTGTTTCCTCTTTTACATTTCATTGCAGTTTTTGTACCTGTTGTAACACATCCTAGGATTTAAATAACCTGAGTAATTTCTAAACAGGGTATCATTGGTGTGTACTCAGTTCTGAGCTAAATGTCAATTCAAGTGCAGAAAGCAGCAGCTGTTAAAGGGGATTACAAAAGTCAATATTTAGACTATTACCAGTGTCTAACAAAGCTGATTCTTGAACACATTTACTGGCTATATCAAGTGTATAGAAGGAATGGCCTATTTGTCTACAAAACATTTAAAAGAATAATACTGCTGGCAAACATTGTTAGAATAAATAGCCCTATGGCAGTACCTTCTGCTTGAGGAGTGTGTGTGTGTTTATATGAAATTATGTTGATCTTTTCCATTTTAATAGTTTTAAAACCAATTCTAATAGTCCTTCATTAAGCATCTGTGTGTTCCTTATGTACCCTTGAAAACCTTGCCCTTCAGTTATTGTAACTTCAAAAAAATCTTTGGCTCCTGAATAAGTCGAGGAAAATTTAACAATATGTTTCTTTGTAATATTTGAATGATTTTTGCAAGAATATTTTTAAAAGCTTTTATATGCCTCATCCATCTTATACATGGTACTAACAGCTGAAAGATGGATTTTTGCCCTGGCATTTAATGTTAGTGAAGAACCTGAAGCTGCAGAGAGACACCTATTGTTGCAGGTGAAATTTCAGGGACCTAAGCCTCTTTGATTTCCATTAATTTCAGGGAAAATTGGGCATATTATCAGCTTCTGAAGTTCCTCATCTATATATACCAGTACCTTAAGGCTTCTGACTTTTAAATATGTGACCCTCAAGGTGCATTGTCTTTAGTAAACTCACCCTTGTAATTTGCTCCTTGCACTTAGGACTCTAAATTCTTTTCGGGAAGATCAGCATTACAGCTGCAATCACTTGATCTTACAATGTTTCCCAATGGGAAGACAAAATACTAACTAAGACAACAATACTAAGATTTTCTTCTGCGTGTCCTTCTCAGTCCCACATGGTACAGTGCTGGCTTTTGTCCCACAGAGATGCTGTGCCCTGACCAACGCGCTCTGGGGCGTGGAGGGTTTGCAGGAGCAGAGGTTCACACTGCTCTGAGAGCTGCTTCTGCCCTCGGGAAGCAGCCTGCACCTGTCGGGGGAGGGGAGGGTGGGTGAGTGGGGATCACAGGTTACAGCCCCTGAAGTGAGAGAAAAGACAGCCTAAGTGGTGTAGAAATTAATAAAAAGGAGTGAAATACTTTTTCAGTCTAAAGGGCATTTGCATTCTACACAGAGCACGTACTGGCATGCCTCAGTGTCTACCATGCAGAGGCAATTTCAATAGCCTTCCATCTCTTCGTCACTGCAGCTGCAGAGCATCCCTGCTCGTACTGTGGCACACTCATACACTCACAATTAAAATGTATTTTTAATGTTTTCTACAATAAAACAGAATTTCAGTGACTTGTTTCTGTTGAATTATCCCCAAAACTGTCCCTGCTATCACTTTGGAGGCCAAATCTAGTGATGCCTTGGTTAGACCTTCCGTCTGTAGGCTGGGGATTTGGTAATTTCCTATTACTAACTAAAGAGCAAGCCACTTTCAGCAGTTCATAAAGTAGAACCCAAGTCATATCAGGTCTCGAGAAGAGAAGAGAAGAGAAGAGAAGAGAAGAGAAGAGA